>JASPKZ010007954.1:0-565000 GCA_030220185.1 Diploptera punctata | reverse complement strand
ACATAATTAACTAGTCATAGTGTGAAAACGCATCCTTTCCGGACATTGGTACTTTATTAAAAATGGTCAACTTTTCTCAATATTCTACCTCAACTCCGTTGTCGGTGTTTTTTTGCAGCACCCTGTATATGTACATTATTGTTGCCACAAAATCTGTGATGAATAATTTTATTAGTAACCACAACATATTATAACTATTATTGCTTAGAACCGATGTAATATCTTCACAGTGAAGTAGCATAAATAATCCATGCACAATATATTTATATAATTTAAAATGTAAAGCCTGTGGGTATTGAATAAAATCGGATTGTGAAACATGCGTTAACAACGAATCAGCGTTAACATTTTCCAGGTATGCGTGGTAGTGACGTAGCTGTTTGATACTCCCTCTTACCACCTCACGTTGCATAATTTAGCACATACGTGGTAAAAAAATATGTTTGCTTTACAAACCCTTCATGTGAAAACGCGTTTTTTATGACTATGCAAACACGTGAACAGCAGTTGACAGGTGTCTTTCCCTTTAAAATTAAACTTAAATATTTTCAATTATTGTGATATGATATAGGCCTGTATTTGCTCCAGTTTTTTAAAATGTTTTTGTAATAAAAATTTAATTTAAAAAAATAAAAATTCCATAAATGGACGGCATTATGTATCAACCGGCTAACCGCCTTTTTTTAAATTAGATTTTCATGTCATCTGTTGCACTGGCTCATGAACTAAGTTTACGCACACTTTTTGCGCCAAATCTTTAAATATAGCCTTATTATTAAAAACAATATATAATCGCCATCATTACTAATAGAGATTCTGTATTTTACAACAAACGGCTATGAAACTAGATCTTCATAATACTAACATAAATCTTACATCATGCAGATTAACGCCAAATGTTCCCGCTCTTATATTGTTGATGCAAAGCCGACTAATTTTGGTTTGGCGCTGCAATAAATAGATTATCAACTCAGTGTGATGTTTTAATCTTATAATGGCATCCAGAGCTAAGAAAATTTTAGATATGGTTTATAAGAACTGCCCTGAAAATTGAAAGGCATCTTCTGTCTCACTACAGGGATGTAAGAGTTTTATATATTATGTGGATCATATATGTTTCGTACATGAAGTCCATATACTTCTATTTTATAAACATAAACATAAATAAAAATCAGGCGCTTGTCAATTCAGAGGTCATTGTAATATGCGACGGAGTTAGGCGATCCACCCACTGTTGATCAATTAGTAAAATTCTATTTTTTATGAAATAAAAAGTATATATTTGCTTCTAAATATGTTGTATGATAATTTTAATATAGTAGATACATTTCCAATGTGAATAACTCATATTAAAATATGAGATAACTTATTTGTATTATTGATTGTTATGCCACTTATTTTAAGTATTGTTTACAGTTACATTAGCATATTGTTAGTCATGTCTGTTTTTAAAAAAACATATTATGGTTCAAAATAAAAATTTAGTGGGGGAGTTCATGAATGTCTATTGATATTTTTTACTCTAAGGAATAAACAAAATCTATTTCACAAAATTGTTACAGCCTGCCTTTTTTTTTCTTTCATTTTTTTTTCGCATGTGCTGTAATTTTGTGAATAAATTAGATTTATTTAGAAAACATCATTCATTTAGCACGAACATTTCATGATGTAATAATATGTTTGAAGTACTACAAGACAATACAGTATGTAAACACATATCAATAATAAGTGTATTGAACATACTAACTCTACTAATATAATGATACAACATTTAACATCAACAGTGTATACGCATTACCTTGGCCCTTGGTTGATTGATACGTAATAAAATATTCCACACTAATACGCATCAACAATGTAAACGCCCTCTTGTGGCGCTTAACTGAATGATACAAGACGATTATGACGCCATTCACATTACATCTAAGTGCAGTATTGGAATATTGACCGTTAAAATATATATATAAATTGTTTTTGCTCATACAGTATGAACAAGTATAATTATACAATATATTGTTTAACAAACGATTATCAAATCAGAGATAATTAAATAGCTCTTGCTAGAGTTTAAAATGTAAAAATAAAACTTTAAACGTATTTTTCTCGGAACGTTCATAATGACGCATAGCCGGTTGTTGTATAACACCGTCCAATTAAAATAATGTGTATATCTACAAGAAAAACCAATAATTTTTCCAGTTTTATTATATGGTTGCGAAACATGGTCTTTTACTTCAAGAGAGGAGAAAATATTATGAATATTTGAAAATAAAGCAACTAGAAAATGTTTCAATAGTTTTAAAATACATTATGACCCAAAAGAATACAAACAAATAGGTGAATAGAGGGAAATTTACAACAATGAGGACCATGATCTTCATAGGAAACCAGAAAGTTTCGTAGACTGCGATGGACAGGACACGTGTCATGAATGAGAAATTAAAGAGGGGCACGTAAACGATTGTAAGATATCCAGATGGAAGGATTGCAGTAGGAAGCTTGGAATTGATTTGAAAATATTGGCTCACAAAATACATATTAGGTTGTCTCATAAGTAAGATCAGTTTTCATAACTTAATGTTGTGGCTGGTTGAATTTTGAAGTTGTGGTTCACCGGGGATTTGTTCCAAACAAACGTGCCGATGATGTGCATCTCTATTCTCAAAAACTGATGGGGTTTCATGAAATTTTGAGGTTCGCGGGTTCTGATCCCATACTGCACGAACAACCAGGACAAAAATTCAGGAATACGAAGAAATCGAACTGCTACATCATCCAGCAATAACCTTGATTTTGCTCCTTTAGATTATCATCTGTTTCAATCAATTTCGTGCGTGAAATTTCGAAAACATTTAAAACATGAAGCTGTGAGGTTGACCTCACGAAGTCTTCTAAAAAAATAAAGAAAAAACAGACTCATACCGTCGCGGGATAATAATCTTCGCTGAAAGATGGTTCAAGAGCATAGAATCTGTTGGTCTTCTCTACTTCCTAGAGTAGTTTATTCTCTTGTCAGAAAATATTACAAATAAAGATTTACTTCTTCTTCTTCATACTTTGTAGGATTTTCACCCTGTTTATTTCCGAAATCACTCCTCGGAGGAAGCCATATTGGTTATGCATTCACTGTCTATCCATCTCTTGGCTGGTCTTCCTCTTGTTCTTCTACCGTCCATTGGTCTATCTTCTTTAGCTCTTTTTTTGCAAGTCCGTTGTCTCCCATTCTTTCTATACGCCCTTTCCAATATTTTCGTGTATCTACAATAAATTTTGTTGTCTTGAATATGATATTTGTCCTTATATCTGTGTTGTGTATCTTATCAAATAATGTTTTCCCCTGAATAGTTCTTAAGATCTTCATTTCACATGTTCTTATTATTTGTTAGTTTTTGTTGTATCAGCCCTAGTTTCTTCTCCATATACAATAACTGGTAGAACTATCTTCTTTTATTGTAAATATTTACGAATATTTTAAAAATGACATTATTTTGAGACAGTAGGCTATCTGTTTATGTAGAGCTTATGTTCCCGCGATCATGGACAAGGATTCCATAACTGTCAGTGAACTAATAAGATTAGCGAATTAGTTTTGTAGTGAATGATCTATTTTGGCTTTAATTTCATTCTCGTTTGTTCCAGTTAAATCCGTTAGGTGTTCAGATTTTTTTTTATTTTATTTATTTTTGCTTCCAAAACTGTGGTTTCAGTTTTTTCTCCAATCCTTGCATAGCTCATTTGAGGAGAGAGGCTGATTTGGAATAGATATTCGAACAAAACAACCAAAATTGTTTTTTGATTAGGGGGCCTAATTTTTATCTAGAGAAATTCGTTATTGCGTCACTTCAAAACATAATCTGCTGTTACAAAAAGGGTTCCATACTGATTATTGCGATTCTATTCGAGGTCGTATCATAAGTGAATCACGTATTCTTAGGCAATTATAAAGTACATTTATTTATTTATTTATTTATTTATTTAGCCTGATGGAGTGGCCTTCCTTTCCAACCACCACTACAATAGTATATTATGATGCGAGATTGGGAAGTGGTTTTTACAGAATCGAGGAAAATGCTTAAAAATCGAGCGATAGCGAGGTTTTTTAATTTTCGAGATTCTGTAAAACACTTCACAAACGTGCGTTGTACATTATTTTTTGCGCGGTGGTGTTTTCAAAATAATAAATAATAGTTAAATAATATCCTTGTTTGAAATGTTTGCGTTCATTATAAACAATTGACTAGCGATAACAGTGTGAGAAATGTTTATTAGTTGAAAGTACAGGAGGCCGTGAGACCAATGTAATAATAAAATGGCGGCAAGTACGTGTTTATTATTTTATATTGTTTCAAATAAAGTTCAGTTCATTTAAAATGCAATGATTGGTTTCGTATAATGTACAATGACACTACCTTTTGGATATCTTTTGTATGTACATTGTATGTAGTATGCATAGAGGACAGTTGTTTTACTTTCCATACGCGTGTTTATAATATGTAATATTACAGTATAGTTACGTATTTAGGTTGGCAGTCTCGAAATGCATGAAGTTGAACTTTCAATCATGCTCGCCATTGCTGTTAGTACGACATAACGCACTATCGCGCTAAAAACATATAATACATCAGAAAATAACAATCACAATTAACTCTAATATTAAATACTAAATGAAGATTTCATCAATAAGATAATATCTATTATATTACGATCTATAATACAACCCCTCCCCACGCATATCAAGGACTGCTCGACTAAAAAACAGTTTAAAAAGAAACTCACTTCATATTTCCTTAGACAATATAATACTATAACCGTGTTCCATGTATACTTTTATTATTCCTTTATATTTTTATATTTTTATCTTTCTTTACCAAGCCATTTACTTAATGTAATTAGGTCTATAAGTTATTATTTTTGTTATTATTATTATTATTATTATTATTATTATTATTATTATTATTATTATTAATTATTACAGATATGTCCCGCGCCGTAGCCGAGCGGTTAAAGTAGGAAGCCTTGACGCAGAGCTACGGGACTTGCGCTGGTTCGAGTCTCCATGGAGGAAGACATTTTCTCATGGTATTTCGGCCAGTATGGGACCGGTGCCCACCCAGCATCGTGAGGCAATTGGGTAGCTAAAATAAGTAGCGGCTCCAGGTTGAGGAACCAGCTATAATGGCTAGGGGACTCGACATGCTAACCACATGTCACCCCTACACTGGCTGTTGATCATCTACCTCTGTGATTGATACATGTGGATGTGAAGGGCCAGCAGCCGGCTGGTAAAAGGGCAACCGCTGAAAAGTGGAAAGACCCTCAATCGGATTACAGATACTTTTCTTTCTTATCCTTGTCAACTTTATATTGTGTAGTCTATATCTATTATGTATCAATCACAATTCTTATTGTATGTATAAGTTAACTCTCGTGAAGTGGAAGAGAAGACCTTACGGTCTTAACTCCATCAGGTAAAATAAATAAACCATGTTAATGACAGTTAAGATTCAAACTGAAAATATAATAAAATGTGAACAAGCAAGATTGACTTCAATGAGAGTGTTAAAACGGAAGTTCGATACAACATGTTTCTTTGGGATTGGCAGTTGATACGATATAGTTCGCTTGGATAGCATACCTCATGCCGTAAATGGGGAACCCATGTACAAGGGATATCTGAATTCCCATTACAGACATTCAAGGATTGTTATGGGGACCATGAATTTTACATTTTGCATAGGAACACATGTCTATAAATGTTTTCCCGTTGCAAGCTAAGCGCTTCCGTGGCTTTCAGCATCGATTATAATATCAACATATGTGAGGGTTTCTGGACAAACATTTATTAGATCGTCTTCTTCCACTTAAACTCACGGTTGATGCGTACTCGATTAACCTTCAAGATCAACATATTCTTTGGAGATATACCACTGAAAATTCGATGATATGTAGTTATTAGCACATTAGCGCACCACTTTAATTTTCTCTTACGAACCCAGCACATGTGAAACAACGTTTTGATCGAAAGTGGATAAATCATGACGATCAAATTGTTTAGGCTGCACGTTCGTTGGACTTGACTCCGCTAGATTATTTTCTGTGTGATTACGTTACGAATGTGATGTATGAGACCCCGACGATAACACAGGAAGACGTGGTAACGTGAGTTATGGCAACAGCGGGTGCTTGATTAGCAATTCTTGGTGATAGGCCTAGTGTGTTCGGAACATGGTACATAGGTTCGGTGTTCGTGTTGGAGGCAATGGTCATCGGTATTCTCTTGTAAGTGAACGCAAAAGTCATGCAAAAACAACGACAGTCAGCAGAATTGAAGTATTCAGCGTATTTTGTAGCACGAAAAGGTACGGTTTCGGATATCAGTTCTTAAACTCCTTGGTTTCCTGTAATAGGAATATAGATACACTATGTATTCCAATTATTCTGTGGATATAATTCAATAATGAATGATGCAGAAATAAATTAAACATAGGCTCACTTCCGGAAATGGTATTACAATATACATTACAGAGTCTCTTGTCTTCCAACTTTTCTGAAAAAAAACATTAAATAGAAAAATATAACACTGTTATTCACCCAGTTACGGTATGTTATATGGATGCTAACCATAGACTCTTACTGTAAGGGAGGAGAAAACATTACGATATTTGAGAAGGACATTGTTAGGAAACATTTTGGACTATAGAGGCGAATGGAGAAGACTTACATAATAGTGAGCTGCATGATCTATTTGGGAAACCACATATCATAAGAAGAGTTAAGTTTCTTAGACTGCGATGATCAGGACATGTGGTACGAATGGGGAATGAAAGAGGGGTATGAAACTTTGCAGAAAGAACAGAAGGAAAGCGCCCAGTTGGCAGGCTAATAATGAGGTGGGAGAATAACATTAACCATGATTTGAGGGAAGTAGATTATACAGGCAACTATTGGAAAACATTCGTTCAGGATAGGGATGTATGGAGAGCTTATCTTCACGCGGCCATGAACCTAAGGGTTCGATAGTGCCTATAGTTAGTTAACGCACCACATAAAAATAATGGTTGTTTAAATCGCCTTTCGGGCTAAATGACAGTGATCCAAAAATGCTAAGTTATAGTTCAGTTCTGGTTCTGTAGCCTTATTTGTGGAGTCTATGTTGTATGGTGCGGTAAGAGGGGAAGGCGATTAGCAGGTAGTGCCAGTAACTATAATCAGTTTTGAAAACATAATAGTTGCAACACGTGGATTTTTTTTCTATTAGTTTCGTGTTAGTGAATGCTTATGTTTTATTGTATGTTTGGAGTGTTCATTATAGAACAGTGTTGTTTTTATAACAATTAATTTTATTATTATTATTATTATTATTATTATTATTATTATTATTATTATTATTATTATTATTATTATTATTATTATTATTATATTATTATAGAGGACTATGTATAAATAACACATTATAAAATATTTACGAAGTTATTAAAAACAAAGTTACAAAAAATATTAAAGACAAATTAGGAGAAGATCAAAATGGATTCAGACCAGGAAGGTCATGTGTTGACAATATATTTGCAATAAAACAGTTAATTGAAAAACGGACTGCAGTTGGAGAAGAAACCCATTTGACAATGATAGATTTAGAGAAAGCTTATGACTCAATTCCGAGGAACAAATTATGGGAAGTATTGGAGAAATACAATATTGATAGAAACCTAATAGAAATTATTAAACAAATCTATAAAGATAATTCCGCTTATGTTAAAATTGGAAATATAATGTCTAATCCTATAAAAACCACAAAGGGATTGAAACAGAGTGCAGTCTGTTCATTCACCAATTTTATTTAATATTTATGTAGAATCCATATTAATGAAATGGAAACAAAGCTGCAAAGGTATGGGGATCCCAATAGGTTAACAGATTTTTGCTGACATTACAATTTGCCGATGATCAACTGGTTTTAGCGCAAGACAAATTTGATATGGAATTCATGATAAAAAGGTTAAAAACACATATGAATCATGGGGTCTCGCAGTAAATTTACAAAAAACAGAATATCTGGCAATAAATAGCAATGAACGAGAAAATTTAATATTGGAAGAAGGAATCCAAATAAAGCAAGTGAAACAAACAAAATATTTGGGAATAATTATGGATAACATTGAAGGTATAGGCAAAGAGAACATAAAACATAGAATTGAATTGAGTAGCAAAATAATATCATCGTTAAATTCCATATGGTGGGATAAGCATATTTGGAAAGACACAAAAAAAATATATTGGTAAAACGTTGGTGGAATCTGTTGCCATGTATGGAAGTGAGGTATGGACAATCAATAAGTACTACAAGAATAGACTAATAGCTCTAAAAATGGATTATTTACGGAGAAGTGCCAGAAAGTCTAGATTAGAACATGTCACAAATAAGGAAATTAGAAACATAATGGAAGCAGAAGAAAGCATAATTGAAAGAATTGAGGAGAAGGAATTAAAGTGGTTAGGACATGTCTTAAGAATGGAAGATGAGCGATGGCCAAAGCAACTATATGAATGGCATCCGAACAGAAAGAAGAAAAGAGGGAGACCAAGGTTAACATGGAAGGAAAACATGAAGACAGTAATGCAAGCTAGAGGGCTAAGCATGGAGGTTTGGCACGGGAAGACGGCAGCAGCTGTAAAAAAACCGAAGATAGATAGATTATTATTATTATTATTAAGATTTTTTTTTTTTTGCATGGCTACTACTTCCCTCCCCCAATCGGTATTGTTCCCTGCGCCACATGCCTTAGAATTCACCAAGACGGCTTTAGTTACCAGAACTGGACCATACTACTCGACCTTTGGTCTACTGCTTCGGTAGACATCTTTAATTCTGTACCACGGCCATTCAGCCTTTAAGAAGATTTCAAGAATCAAGTTAGCGGCCTTGAAAGTTTATAAAGTTATGTCTAAACGAATATTTAAAACAAGCCTATAATTTGATTATACATTATTATTGTCTAAGAAAGTGCTGAGAGAGCTTACATTATAAATCTCCAAGGGAAAATCTGGTAAGACGGCTGAGATTTTTTCCTTATTTAACATTAGTAGCAAGTTGAAAATGTAACTTGAGGAAAATGGAGAAAAGAAGTAGGGAGGAAGTAGTTTTAACAAAGAATGTAGTGATAGTGAGGGAGATAGGAAGAAGTCATTTACTTAATGGCAGTACTGTGAATACTAATTCAAAGTGCCTGAATTGAAAATAGGAAGGGAGTTCAGATGATGAACGAAATATACGTCTATAGAAAAGTGAGATGCACTGTAGGGTTACAGATTTCTAAATACTAGAGAGAGAAAAAAAGAATCAAAGTGAACGGAGGTTCAACAGTTTGCAGTCTGAAATCCCCTCTCTCTTTCTCTCAATATTCTCTCTCTCTCTCTCTCTTTGGGCGGTATTAGTAAAGGACCTTCCCATATAACTGTAATGAAACGTTGGCTTGTTTTAGATGTAGCCGTGCGAGGTGGGTATATGTGGATCGTTACTACTTTCTGTAATATTAGTGTTTCCATTCTGTAGGGTGGGTAAAACGCGAACCTAGCTTAGGAATTTTCAATACTAGGGCTCAAGATACGAAATGAAATCAAGGTTCTAATTAAACTCCGTTAGAAACACAGTCCAGAATTGCTTTGCAATTGTAGCTTTTTAAATGCCTTATTTTTATTTTATTTCTTTAATAATGAACGATCTTCAATATCTCTGGTTACTAAATTATAGCACGTTAAAATTCATATTATTATTATTATTATTATTATTATTATTATTATTATTATTATTATTCATAATTTGTAGGATTTTCATCCTGTTTATTTCCAAAATCCCTCCTCTGAGGAAGACCTATTTGGATGTGCATCCACTGTCTATCCATCTTTTGGCTGGTATTCCTCTAATTCTTCTCCCGTCCATTGCTCTATGTGCCTTTGCTCTTTTTTTATAAGTCGATTGTCTTCCATTCTTTTTATATGAACTTTTCAATATTTTTGTCTATCTATAACAAATTTGGTTATGTCTTGAATGTGACATTTATCCCTAATGTCTGTGTTGTGTATCTTATCAAATAATGTTTTCCCTTGATAGTTCTTAAGATATTCATTTCACATGTGATTATGTGTTTACTTTTTGTTGTATTAGCCCTAGTTTCTGCTCTATATACAATAACTGCTCGAACTATCGTTTTGTATATGCGGGCTTTGCTTTCTATTGACATATGTTTGTTGCGTCAAATTAAATCTTTGATATATCCTGATATTTGTGCTACTGTATCAGCTTGTTTGTTTACTTATTTTATTAAATATTTAGTGTTTGTTATTAATATACCTAAATAAATAAATTCTTATACTTGTTCTATAATTTTTCTTTCCGCTTCTAATTTGCGTCTGACTGGTTCTTTTGATATTGTTAAGTATTTAGTCTTATTGGTATTAATTTCTACGTTGTATTTAATGTAATACTTCCATATTTAATTTAAAATTAAAATTATTTTTTTAAATAGTATATGTTAATATTAAAGAATCCATTCTTCTCTAACACATTATTAATATAATTCATTTTAACTCATTTATAATTTCTTTCTTTTGATTTCCTCAGTTTATCTTCTCATTTTTATAATTTTTGTCTACACAAATTTAGGAAGAGAAGAACTTCAGTAATCAGCTAAATGGCATCATGTTATGAATATTTAAGAAAAAACACGCCATTCACTCACACATTCATACTAAACTTAGTATGCAGTACAGTCATTATGATGGTCAAATGGTGTCCGGCGACTAGTTGGGCCTTAAAATTTCCATATAGGTGCGAGAAAGAGAAAAAAAGTCATCAACAATGTTGCCCACACGAAACTATCCCAGCAGCATCCGATACAAAGTCGTCATTACCCCAGAGACTGCTGGATAGACTTATTTATCGTGTAATTATGTTTATATATACGTTTAGGGCCTATTCTTCATTATACCAAAACGTGTTAAATTGTTGTCTTATTAATCCGAACAGAAAAAAGAAAATTGTTTTTATTGAAATGAAAAACCACATTGGAAAACGAATTTTTGTTGTACCGGTAAGCTATTATACATACAAGAACGCGGCACGATCAATTATTATGCATCACTTGATTATTTGAGATCTGGCGTTTGGACAACAAGATTAAAACCATTATCTTATTGTATTTAAAATTACTATTTGTACGAATTTTAAATGAATTATGAAGTATAGAAATACAAATACAGACTTATTATAACGTCTGTCCAGAATTTCGGGGGTATATAGGCAGCAACGTTTAACAGACAGCGGCATCATAGGTTGTACTTATGTGAAATTGGCGCCATATAGTAACTTGTAAATTTCACCGCTGGAGGGCAGGCATAACATGGAATTCACTTGTGAACACAACATTTTTGTGTGCTACGGATTTCTAAATGCGACTAGGCTGTGACGGTACAACAGAACATTAAAAAAAAAGTAGAGGATAAATAGGCCATACAAGTCAACATATTAATCAGCTGTTAGTTAATGTTGTTGGTGTGGTATTATTAGGGTGATAGCGAAGAAATACCATACGGATACAAATTATAAATCAACCTCGGTTTGCCCATGCTCGAAGTTATTGGCAATATGAGAGTCCCCGACATCACCGTGATTAATCAATCGCTATCTTTCTAATGTATTACCTTCCGCCTCTCACTATTTTTTGAATTCCCTTGTTGCGAGTGAAGTCCTGTGAATCAGAAAGATGGAGTGAGTGAGAGCTGTAATGTGGAGGAACGAGATAGTGACATTTTTAATTGCCGTGTCCCTTGTCCTGTATCGCATCGATGGTCCCCAGGAACATATTAAGTACAGGCATATGCCATTACGGTTTTTATTTAATCGGTCTAGTTTATATTTTTCTAATTAGCCAATACATGCACTGAAATACAAATCAACTGGAACTGAAAGTCGATGCGAATAAAATAAATATAACTACTCAAAGATGAAAATAACAATTATTTCATAGGTAATAAGGACTTACCAAACAAGAAATTATTAATTTTATAAATACGTTTCGGAATTGTAAATAAATACCTATGAACATTAATGTCAAAAGCAAAAATGAGGCGGCAGAATTAAATTAAACATCGCCTCAACTCTGGAAACGCTTAATATTATGCGTCACAACAGTTACTTTTACTCCTGTCAGCCTACAATTCTCTGCACTAATAATTTAAACTATAAATAACTCATCAGGTTTTAGGGAAGAATGTTCCTAAAATCAAGTTGTGCAGGAAACTGTAAAAAAAATTTATAGATTTTAAAGTTTTGATTCAATACTACCAACTCCTAATATTTTGAATAACCTGTTTTTGATGTAGATTAAAAATTGACTAACAAATGTTAAAATAAAACGTACCGATCATTTTATGATAAATTAATTTATATTTGTCCCTTTCTTTCGAAAAATTCCATATTTTTCAGTTGGGATATAAAATTCATGAAAAACACAAAAAAAACAAAAATAAAAGGTATTTCGTTCAGTGCCCTTCTTTTAAATTTAAAAACTGGAAAGACGTAATTAAAAATTTTAGCAGAGATGAAAACCTGAAACAACAAGCAAAATAATAATTTATTCACTGGGATATTTTAGTTGTGTGAAAAGTTGTAGAGAAAAGTCACGATGACGTATTAGAATGGCTCTTGTTTCTTGGTCGTTCGTTAGATACAGGGGAAAGTTTTTTTTTTAAAAAAATCTTATCAATTTTTTTTTTTTTTGCAATTAGTAGTTTGGTTGATTCCGTTTGGGAATGGTCACATCAGTCACTTCGTTTTTGCCAGCAGAAAAGTGTTTTTGTTAAGATCCATCAATAAGCTTTGCAAGAAGTTATGTAACCTTAGGCAATTTGAAGAATCGTACTTATTAAAATTGTTTTTTCGTTATTTTTCGAAAACGGAAAATATCCCAACTTTTCAACAGATATTCGTGTACTTTTTGGAATACTTGGAATCGCCACTTGTTAAGGTTCAGTATATTTTCGGACAAAATGTTTTTTCTTAGAATATACGATACTTTTCGCAACTATGGTTATTCCAGGGATATTCCTCAGATGCGTATATATTCACCTTCCTCCTTAGTTATTTTTGCACAATGTCAAAATCCTTGTTGTCACTGCCGAAACGACTGGCGTCGAATCGAGGATATCCGTTCCGCAACCAAATACGTAAAGGAAAGCAGGTTTTTTGACAGCATAACGACAAATCAAATGTTCGCTTACGAGCAATAGTGGACTCATTATATTTTAGTTTCATTTCCGTGGCTTCTTGCTGCTGGATTGTCTACGAACTGAATGTTTGCGGATTATTAGTTTAAATTAGGAAAGAATCTTCGCGGCATTTTCTTATTAGATTTAATACCGTGATTACCCGAGAATAGTTCAATAATCTACATTACTAATGATTATGTGAGACGTATTTACTACTTCACTTTTCATAACAATCTTCAGGCGAACTATATATATTAAATTTCAAGGACGTTGTTGTTTATTTAGTACATAGGAACGCGATAGGCCTAGACATTTTTTATTTTTAAAAAATTGTTAAATGAAAACCAAATTTAAAATTCAAATTTATGATTAAAAATAATTTAACAAGGTGCACCGGCGTTACCACGCTCTATGCTACCATTAATTGCACCGGGACTTGAACCCTTAACCACGCGATCTGTTACCAGAATTTGCTCCGCGAGTTGGTGCTGGATAGTACCAGTGTTGTTGATAAATACTTTGAGTTGAAAACATAGACTGCTCAAATTAAGATATCTTTGCCCGGGCCCATAAAAGACAAAGATTAATCCAACTTTCCTTAATGAATTGTTAAACATGTAATATGTTGTAAGCTACACAGCCTATAATCGTGGAAGCTTTAAGGAAATAGGAACTCACATACGCTTGAGTAAGCTTTGGAACTTTGCTTTCTTATCTGATATAGCTACTACATCAATAGGCAGAAGGATTTAAAATTAGATAAGTAAAGTTTAATGCGAGTCAAGAAACAGTCAGATATAAAAATATAGCTACTACATCAATAGGCAGAAGGATTTAAAATTAGATAAGTAAAGTTTAATGCGAGTCAAGAAACAGTCAGATATAAAAATATAGCTACTACATCAATAGGCAGAAGGATTTAAAATTAGATAAGTAAAGTTTAATGCGAGTCAAGAAATAGTCAGATAAAAAAATATAGCTACTACATCAATAGGCAGAAGGATTTAAAATTAGATAACTAAAGTTTAATTCGAGTCAAGAAACAGTCAGATATAACAATGAAATAAATAAAAGATAATAGTTTGACATTAAAAATAAGTTAACAAAAGAAATAATAGTACTATCCTCGATCATCAATACAAAAACAATATTAACAAACCATGCATACGATATTACATAAACACTAGTCCAGCCAAGGGCTGGGGTACACGGTCCTTGTGGCCCCACCCTGGCCTAAAGGACTAATAAACCAAACAAGCTCCTCTGAGCTATTTCGACCTGACTCCTACGCTAGATAAACACATGATGATCTGATGTTAGAAAGCACATCTCTATTTTAGAGTTCACTAGGAGAGGGGAGTATGCGCGATAGCACCCGGCGCATAATAGGAAAGGAGAAGGTAAGTATGAGAGAATTTCGCACTGTTCACTAAGATCACAGAAGAAATGGAGACGCGATGAGCTATTGGTTGCGCAGTATGACATAATCCATGTATCGAAAATCTGACATCGGTACAAAGGAATCATATGTTTCACAACATTCATTAAAATATATTTTTTTTTAATACTTCATTTTGTTCTTTTTTATATAAGTAATTTCTGCTATTAATCTTTTTTTGGTAGTTATTTTCTTTGTGTAATTAAATAGATGGAAAGGTTACTTTAATCAGCTATTAAATTTACATACAGAACAGGACATTGAGGAGGATAATTTACAGACAGCAGAAATCCTAGTCGCAGAACCAAGTGCATTAGATGTTGAAATGGCGATTGAAAAATTGAAGATGTACAAAGCATCAGATTCAGATGAGATCCCAGCAGAACTGATAAAATCAGGGTGAGAAAAATTGATGTACAAGATACGCTGGTTGCTTAGTATGATTTGGGAAAAAGAAGCTCTTCCAGATGGATCGAAGGAATCAATTATCGTACCAATTTATAAGAAAGGAGATAAAACTGATTGCAACTACAGGGGCATCTCATTACTTTCAACTTCATACAAAATTCTAACAAATATGTTAGTAAGCAGACTTACTCCCTATATTGATGACATTCTAGGAGATCATCAATGTGCATTTAGAAGAAACAGGTCTACAACAGATCAGATTTTTAGTATAAGACAGATTTTAGAAAAGAAATGGGAATATAATGGTACTGTACATCAACTACATGTAGATTTCAAAAAAGCATATGATTCAACAAATATGTTAGTAAGCAGACTTACTCCCTATATTGATGACATTCTAGGAGATCATCAATGTGCATTTAGAAGAAACAGGTCTACAACAGATCAGATTTTTAGTATAAGACAGATTTTAGAAAAGAAATGGGAATATAATGGTACTGTACATCAACTACATGTAGATTTCAAAAAAGCATATGATTCAATTAAAAGGGAGAAGTTATATAGTATCCTGCTGGAGTTCGGAATTCCTAAAAGGTTAGTTAGACTTATACGAATGTGTCTAAATGGCACAAACAGTAGGATGCGTGTAGGCAAACAGTTTGTGGACACTTTTGAAATCCAGAATGGGTTGAAGCAAGGAGATGCACTATCTCCTCTACTATTTAATTTTGTACTAGAGCATGCCATCAAATCTTTAGAGAATGAGGAAGGCTTACAACTCAATGGTATTAATAAGCTGTTAGTTTATGCTGATGGTGTAGTACTACTGGCCGATAGCGAGGAGATACTAAAGGACAACATGCACACACTATTGAGTAACACTAAGAAATTAGGACTGGAAGTAAATATCAATAAAACTAAATATATGGTCACACGTACAAATTCATTATATTATGGAAATGGACAGCTAATGACAAATGAGGGAAATTTTGAGGAAGTGGCTGAATTCAAATACCTAGGAACAATAATCACAAATAGGAATGAGATGCACAAAGAAATTAAACATAGGCTCAATTCTGGAAATGCGTGCTATTATGCTATGCAGAGACTCTTTATGTCCCAACTCCTTTCAAAAAACGCTAAACTGAAAATATATAAAAGTATTATTCTTTCAGTTATATTATATGGGTGCGAAACATAGACTCTTACTTTAAGGGAGGACAGGAGATTGATGGTATTTGAGAATAAAGTACTTAGGAAAATTTTTGGACCAAAGAGAGATGAACAGACAGGTGAATGGAGAAGACTACATAATTATGAACTACATGGTCTTTATAGGAAGCCAGATGCACTTACTTACTTACTCACTGGCACTATCGAACCCGTAGGTTCATTCCCGCGCGGACATAAGCTATCCATACATCCCTATTCTGAGCTAATGCTTTCCAATCATTACCTGTATAATCTACTTCCCTCAAATCATAGTTAATGTTGTTCTCCCACCTCATTCTTGGTCTACCAACTGGGCGTTTTCCTTCTGGCTTTCCTACAAGAAGTTTCCATGCACGTCTTTCATTCCCCATACGCGCAACATGTCCTGCCCATTGCAGTCTACGAGACTTAACTGTTCTTATTATATCTGGCTTCCTATAAAGACCATGTAGTTCATTGTTATGTAGTCTTCTCCATTCACCTGCCCGCTATTGTATAAAGTCCTAACATTCCATGTTCCTAGGGACATGTCCCTATGTTTGAGCCTTTGGCATGGGTTCCCTGAAGTAGTCCCCGCCCGGAGAACCGAATGGGGGACTATTTGACCTCCGGAAAATTTTACCCCAGATGAACCCATGTCCGCATTTCTTGACGGTTGTATTTTTACGGTGAAAGATCGTCACTCTTTCGCCCAAGGTACTTTTTTCGTCTGGCTTATCACCTTCGACCAGTCCGGCATGGGTAACCCTATCGGCAGCAATGCTACCACCGGCATAGCTCTCAGGATCATTTAAGCACGCAAGCCACTCCACCACGACAAGGTAAAGATACCATGGAGGGAGGAAGCCAGATATAATATGAATAAAATATAAAATAAAGAAAGTTCTTCCTTTTTTAATATTCTGAACAGGTTAGATAATTATTTTGCAGTTACTTACTCTCCAACATCATCATCATCATCATCATCATCATCATCATAGCACATTCAGCGAATTTAGGCCACTTGTAGACCAGTTTCGACCTCAAGAGAAACACCATTCAAACAGTCTTTTGGGTGGACGTCCTGTTCTTCTCTTCTTCCTGAAGGTTTATATCTTAACACTTGTTTGGGTATCCTGTGATCATCCATTCGATATACATGTTGGATCCATTTTGACTTAACTACTAATTAAATCACTGGTACTATCGAACCCGTAGGTTCATGGCCGCGCGGACTTAAGTTCTCCATACATCTATATCCTGAGCCAATGTTCTACAATCATCCCCTGTATATTCTACTTCCCTCAAATCATAGTTAATGTTATTTTCCCAACTCATTCTTGTTCTACCAACTGGGCGTCTTCCCTCTGGTATTCCTACAAGAAGCTTTCATGCACATCTTTCATTCCCCATTCGTGCCACATGTCCTGCCCATCGCAGTCCACGAGACTTACTGTTCTCATTATATCTGGCTTCCTATAAAGACAATGTAATTCACTTGTTATGCAGTCTTCTCCATTCACCTGTCTGTTCATCTTTCTTTGGTACAAACATTTTCCTAAGAACTCGTAATCTCCTTTCCTCCCTTAAAGTAAGAGTCCATGTTTCGCATCATAAGACCATCTTGACTTATAATCAGAATTTTTTTTTCTAAAGGTTGCATTGTAATTCTTCTAAGATGTATTCATTCTTTTTGGTCTAGTAATATGTATCCTGCAGTCCTCCAAAGCTATCTCATTTCAGCAAATCTGTGTCTCTGTATATCCTTCTGTTTCAATGTCCATATACTCACCAACAAATACGTTAAATGTAGCAAATAATGAACAGTAACTGTACTTACCGGTAACTATATTTAAATAGTAATTTCTGAGTAACCAGCTTAATTTTAATCGTTAAATAGTTCTAACAAATGCCACTCTTAATTTCCAAATCCTCTAGATAAATTTGAAAATCACTCGTGGCATTACTTGTGATAAATTAATATTTAACTTTTAAGCATGAAATGAAGAGAAGCACTTTTACTATTATTCGTCTGGTTTAACTTTGCAAGAATTCTGTAGAAAGAGACAGCTGTGTTCCCTCTCTCATTGCACCAGTGTTGCCGGTGTTTCTTCACCAGCTGTTAATAGGGGGAAGGGGGAAGACGAAAACTGACAACATGGCGGGTTTTTTCTTTTGTAACTGGTCAATAGTGGTCAAGATCTAACCCTTATATCTTCATCCCTCTCTTTGCTAAGCCAGATATACAATATATGACAAACATATGCAACATAAAATAAGATTATATGGATGGTTTGTCTCTCCATACTTTAATTAGGCCATCACAATTATATGTATTCATTCAGAACATTTGATCACAATAAGCTAAACTATATATAATAGAAAAGCCTTCACTGGGTGATCCCATGATAAGATGGCACTAAATTTCTTTCTCAGGCCGAAAGGGCGGACAGATTTTTTTGAGAAATATATTTTTTTTAAGGCTCGTGGATACTGGACCCATGATTTTATATCCTTTTCGAGGAAAAACATACTCAGGAGTTTTGATATGAAATATCTGTCGACCTCGGCCTGGTTTGAACCTGCAAATATTTGAATCACAGGCAAGCATTGTATCACTAGTTCCACCGAGACCAACTAAACGCATATATATATATATATATATATATGTAAAGAGTTGGAGGTATTAGAAGTGTGGCTGAAATATTTTTAAGTATATCTGGGGTTGAGTTACGAGATTTCATAAAAGTGCAGCAAGAACGTTGAGTGGCTGCACTCCCCTTCTCAATTTCTTCAAGCATAATCACATAGATCAGTGGAACTGTTGTTTTAATATTTAAAGCTTGAAAGTAACTGCAGTTAAAACAGCGAAGTGAAGGGAGAATAGCTTCTTATAGCATCGTATTTTCTTATGGTTCAAGAAAAGTGGCCCATAATTTTAGTCTTAGAAGAATCGGATGAAGAAAACAACATTAAAACTTCTTGTTGCCACACCAGTGCTTCTTAAGTTGTTGAACCTCCCCTCATTCCATCAAGAGAGTTCTTGTAGAAAAATTTAATTCCTTTTTCCACTTCCTATATAACTAAAACGGTAATTTTTAAGTAATAGATTATGGCGTCTTAGTCATATTACTAGTTTTATTTGTGCGAAAACATTAACACCCTAGTCTGTGCGTAAACGATGTTTTCGGAGTAAAATATCGCGTTAAGTAATGGTTTAAGCCCACTCCCGACTCCCCGTACATATTCGCATTTATAATTTCAATAATAATCGTTAAGTTTTCAATACTAAGAGTCCTATTTCCTCTTTCTTTATTTTACAGTCATAAAATTACTAAAATAATAAGTTATAATTCTTCTTCTTGTTCTTTTCTTCCTGTCATTTGATAGAACCCTAGTGGTCTGATACAAGTCCTCAATCCAACGTTTTAAGGGGTCTGCCCAAAGATTCCTCTTGCCTGGTGGACTGGGTCATTAAGGATTTGACGTGGTATTCTTGTTCTGCTCATTCTTCTTACGTGAGCGTTCAAGTTGTTTCGGTATGTTTGTACATATTCCATGACCTGATTCTGTTTTGTAATTCTTTGAGAATCTCGGAATTCCTTTTAAATGGTCTGTTCTTGAGTACCCTGCAGTACGTCTCATAGATTTCATTTCTCCGCAGTTAGTCTTTGTTCATCAACACTGCGAATTGTCCAGGCCTCACTGCCGTAACAGTGTTTTATAAATTCTATTTTGTGTGTGTTGCTGTACTGTGTTTGGCTTGAAATTATTATTTATAATTCCTGTTACTCTGTTAAATTTTATAAGTTTTTTACTAAAATATTTTCCTCTTCGTATGTAACTTGGTATCCGAGATAGTTACATGCATTAGTTTGTTATAATATTTAATTATTAATAACAATTTTACTGGGAACTGGGCCTTTTCCTAGAAAAGCCATGACTTTAAATTTTTCTGTTGAGATTTCCATGTTGTAGGTTATTGCAATTTGGTGAAAAGAGTGGACTGAACGTTGTAGGTCATCTTCTGAATTCGCTATAAAATACAATGTCATCTGTAAATAATAGGGTGTCTAAATTATGTAATTTATTAAGTGATATACTGCCATGTGGTTGTAGTCTCCATTTTGTAAACAAGTTACAACTTTCTGTTGCAAATACCCTGTGAAAAGCTAATTTTATTTTAATGTAGATTTTATTAAACACAATGTGTACATTTTGAAATTTCACCAGTCTTTTGTAATTATGGTGAGAGGTTGAATTCTGCTATCGCATTTCATTAGATGGTTCTTGGAGCATGGCTCGTCGCAAACTTACATCTGGAATCATCCTTGGGGTCGTGCTATGACGGATTCTGATATATCTTCCCGTGAAAACCGCGCGCGGCGAAGCGTGTGTATAAGTGGCGAAGTTGGCAGTTCGGGCCTTTCACCACATCAGTTTTCATCGTTTTTGTTTTCATTATTTCACTCGGTATTGCATTGGCTTTGATTTGTCTCTCTTTGATGGCGTCTTTATATGCCTGGGTTTCTGGTAGGATGAAGCGGAGCTTGATGTCCTCAATGAAGTATAATTCAGATGCTATTCTGTAGGCGTAGCTGTTTCTTGTGTACTTTGAGAGTGATAAGGCTCTCTTGAAGTATCTCGCTTTGACAATTCTCAAATTTCTTGAGGTTTTTCTTTCGCTGTTAGGTGAGTCCAAATTTTATTTTATAAACTATGATTTAGTTGCGTTTGATATGAGCTGCTGTATGCATTATAATTATGGTAAAGTAAGTAAGTAAGTAAGTAACTAGGACTTTATTAGACAAAAAGTAAGATATTTACAATATTATTTACAAATATGGGTCGCACGGGCAGTAAGCCGTACGTGCTGTTGACAGTCCGTTACAATGAAGTAATAATTGGTACTAGTGTAAAGAAAAATAAACAACAAAAAAAACAATAGCATTACAATTACATAAAGAAAACACAATAATATTATAATTAAATAATAACACAATAGCATTATACACCAAAAAAAACATTAAGAAATGTGTTGTGTTTACCTAAGTATATTAAACATTTAATCAGAATTAAATCAGCCATAATGTAATCTAATTAGGCCATAAGGAAATAATCCACTAAAAGTTACGATTGCAACACAAAATCTATATAATATTTACAGTTCCTGTCAAAATTTTTAGGCCAAACACAATTTAAGTGTATTAGTAAGGAACCAGTCAAGTCACTTTTTTGTCTTAATAGAGTTTGAGATATCATTAAATCCTCATTTTAAAGCACTAGTATCCTCTAGAAGTGTGAAACAGTAACAAAATATGGTTTATTCATGGGTTAATTTTCTGAATGTTTGGCATACAAGGTAAGAATTGTACATTTTTTAACAACTGATGGTATGTTTTCAAGTTTTCAAGGGAAAAGTGGCTTACATAGTTTCTTCCCTGTAACAGTGTAAATGTGATTGATAATATATATATTATCAATTACCCCTGGGGTCGACTAAGCCTCTAACGGAAATGAGTATCAGATGCTTACTCTGGAGATAAAGACGGCCGTCACGCAGGGCTGACCCGGCTGAAATGAAGTGCCGATTGTCTAGGAAAAGTGGAAGCCTTAACCTCTTACTACCCCAAGGGCCTCCTGAGACCTGTAATGGGATCACTTTGTCACTTTAACAGTTACTTGAGGATATATAAAGAGAAGGACGAAAATCCATAACTTTATTTTATGACATTAACATATAGATATATTTAATTTTAATTGGGTATTGAAATAAATTCATCGTCTCGTAATTACTCGGATAGAACAAGAGTAATGAAAAACTTAACAAATTAAAAGGTACATATATATTGGGCTTTTTTCCACCCTGCTGGATAATTTCTTTTAGTTGTATTGCTATGCTTTTTTTAAAAGCCTCTGTATGTAAAACTGGCCAATTTCTGTAATTTATCTTGTAACGAAACATATGGTCTTGATTTACTTACAAGAATTTTTATAATTTCTCTTTTACAGTACATACCAGACATTTTCAAAGGGGTTATATCCGAACTATGGGGAGAGGGATTGACAACTCTGACTTTTATACGACACACGAGTGGAATGCTTAGAATCTGATAGGACTTGAGTGAGTCATGGATCGCCATATATTCATAATAATAGAATAAATGCGCACAAGTTGTGCACAAAATATATGTTACATATGTTTTGTCGTTAATTTGATTCATACAGTTTGTTATTTGCAGAATTCTACCAGGGATATCCCTCGTTTTTTGCAAGTGTTACATGGTAACGGTCGCATGTTTTCTCGCACAGTTCACACACACACACACACACACAGTTGTTCCCGGGATCGTGGAAAGACTTGGTCTTGCATATCTTGTGGTGGTATCCATGCACTGCTATTGAGTTCATCAGGTGTCGGAGTTCTTGATTGGTGTTGGTCCAGGATCTGTTTGTCATGGCTTCTGTTGTATAAAGGTCCAGCCATATCTCTTGTCTCTTCTTCTCCCTTTCCTGAAGTAGTTTATTTGAACTGTCTCTGGATGGTAGCCTCATACACAGTTCTTCTGTGAAGAATGGTTCCTTGGCGAGTTCATATGTTAGCCTCGACTTTGTGTGTTTTGAGACACCTAGGGCGGCTTTAAGAATCGTGCTTTGACTGCTTCCAAAGTTATGAGATATCTTAGACTCAACTTCTACCAAATGAGGTCAATTCCATAGATTGCAATGGGAACTATTTTTGCATTGAACAAGGCCATAGCCGTTTTTAGTGACAGTCTGGATATTGCTTTGATGTCAAACATGGCTTTTGTGGCAGCTGCTGCACGGGATTTCATGTGTATTCTAAATGACCTGGCAGTGGTTTGGAACGTCAGTCCCAGATATTTGAAGCTGTTAACTGTCACGAGAGGTTCTATTCCTAGGTAGATTCTGTCCTCCGTAGCTTCTCGACCTCCGTTGCGGAATGTCATTTGTACCGTTTTCCTCGAGTTTATTTCCATTTTGTTTACCTGTGCCCATTTCTCAAGTTGGTTGGTTGCTCTTTGCAGGTCTTGTATGGAGTTCGATCCGATGACCATGTCGTCTGCATATATGTAGATTTTCACTTCCTCCATATATTCAGCTACCATTATAGATTATTTTTCAACATTTACAGGTACAAATTGTTGAAATGAAATACAACGTATTTGTTAACTCCGTGGGTCAACATAAAGCATCATACCATAACGTGTCCTCTGCCAGAATCGCCGTCCCTTGAATATCTCCCTTTTCCAGTTAAATTGTAGGGACGATTATGCATCCATCTGAATCACGGTTATTCAATGCTGATTCGTCTAAAAAACTGTTTCCCATCACTCCATGTCTGTGTTCAGGCGTGATCTTAGAAACATTGAGCGTACCGACTCCAAGAACACAGTAAGTGGCTTTACAGATTACTTATGTTGCCTCAGTATCGTTATATGTTTGTAAAGAAGTGTGCATCATACAAGGCGTTTCAGCGAGGGCGCGACGGTAACTATGGATTTCAGATATCCACGAAGAAGTAGATCTATTCGCGTCTGATAATTCAGTCAGCAACTGATCGCTCGCTCAACTCCCACTGACTAGAGACTCCCATTGGTGTTCCTCAAATTCTGAGACATCTTTTCATAATCTAAACTTCAGCTGTGGAGTGCAGTTCAGTTATGAAATACAGTCCTCACCAACCGTATTATTCCGGATAAACATCTGTGAAGCATATGTTACAATTTCAGGCAAGTCTAGGCGATATTTTTCCCATCGCGAAGTCCCATGAAATTTTGCCGGATGCCCATGCACCTCTTTAATATATAATTTCCGATCTTGATTCGGGAATTAGTCCTGTCCTAATATAATCAACTTCTTTATATATAAATATTATATATATATACATAGTGTTCTGCCCAAGAGCAGGTCTTTCACTGCAAACTCAGCATTTTCCACTCCTTCCTTAACGCAGATTTCCTTTTTTGTATCCGCATACAAACCATTTATTTTAATATTGTCTATAATCTGTTGTCTTTTTGTGCCTCTAACTTTATATCCGTTGACCATTCCTTCTAGGGCATCCGTCAGCAGGCAGTTTGTTTTTATCCAGTGGCCAATTCAATGTAGGACACAAGAATCGGCAATACACGTGTGGGCAGGCAGAGATCCAGATAGGCTGTAACTCCAACTCGTTTCATTAATCTTATTCACGTGGTCGCTCCATTTCCAATATCTTAATCACTATAATTTGCTTGAATATTTGTATCATACGCTTTATTTTCTCATTTAGTGACGAGACTGCCATACCATAGAACTGGTAATACGCATTTCTCGGCTGTTTGAGTGTTCTATGGGCTTATCATGGCTACTTTTATTATCCTATCGGGATACAAGTTAGTGTTGACGTCATAACCAGCGATAACCACACTAATAACCAGTGATAACGACACAAATAACCAGTGATAACGACACAAATAACCAGCGATAACCATACTACTAACTAGCGATAAACTCACTGGCACAGTATCTCTGTTAATTATAACAGGTTTCAACAACAAAGCTCTGCTGATAACGGTGCTTCTCTGCTAGTAACAAAGATTTATGTCCAAATTTTACCGTTCAAAACACAAATGTACATATTTAACCTCGTAAAATAAAAAAATGCGTTTCATGGGATTCACCTTGGTTAGAGTAATTGAATTAGGTTAGGTTAGCTTTTAGATTCGTTATATTTTAAATGTGTTTAAATACGTAAAAACATTACCTCTTCATCACAGTTATTCTATGGGGATTCAAAGTGGCTAATTTGTTACCAGTCCTCAGATCACAATATCCCCCATTTCTCTAACATCTCTAATTTCAAATTCATCGACCAGGATATGATTCAGACTCAAGAATTTTTTCCAAGCTTGTCCAATTCTTCTTTTTTATTTCATTCTGATGTTAGTGTGGAAAGGTATTTTCTAATCTATGTAAACTCTAAATAAACTCTAAATTCTGATACACGTTCTTATTATCCTCATATAACGTAGCATATATTTAAGACAACGTAGCATATATTTAAGACAACGACACAGATTTTGTTTACAAACGCCAGTTGAACAAGCGTGGTTTTTTTAATTAACGGTAGTATTTGATACTCGTATTTGGAAGGCTCCAGGTTCAAATCCTGATGCCGACCAAGCTGTCTGATCTGTTTTCTCTAATTTGATTCAGTCTTCAGGGAAATTGATGGGGTTTAATTTCATTTTCAGTATAGTCGTTATATTGTGTTCACCATTTAATAATTATACAGGGTGTATCAAAAGTCTCTTGACATTTTCCTCATATCATTAATTTATATATTTTCCTTATATGTAATTGGAAACTATGCTAACAATAGTGAAAAGTTTAGCTATCATTTTCGCTCGTATACGAGGATTGACGAACGGGTAAGTCCAAGAAGAATTCACTAGAAAGTTCAGAAAACCATGTTTTAGCAGGCAAGCTATTAGAGATCTGGTACTGAAAATGAAACGGACGGGATCTGTTGCTTATGAGGCACGTAGAGGGAAGCCGGCGACAATACCAGACGACGTGCAAACCATACAGGATGCCATCTCATGAAGTCTCGCTGCATCAACCAGAAGACTCAGCAGAGAGTTGGGTATGTCCCAAAGCACTGTATGGCGTACCTTGCACTTCAAACTGAACAAATACCTTTATCACATCCACATAATGCACAAGACTATGTAGCACGACAAGCTAGGTGTGATGACCTGTTAAATGCTATTGAAAATGAAGAACAGTAACTGGAAGTAACTATCTTTACATGTTAGAACAATTCCTAGAACAGGATGCTGTTCAAGATAATGTGGTTTTCCAGAAAGCTGGTGCACGACCCCATTTTGCCATCATTGTTCGTAACCACCTCAACGAAGTTTTTTTTGGTAGGTGGATCGGTCGTGGTTCACCGAGAATTTTGGCGGCCCGCTCTCGAGATCTGACACGACTAGACTTCTTTGTTTAGAGTTTTGTTAAGTCCAAAGTGTATGAAATAAAGATCAACACCTTACAGCAATTGAGAAACCGAATAGCTGCGGCGGTAGCTGCAATCGCACCAGCTATGCTGGCAAAAGTGTTTCGTTGTACACAAGAAAGATGGAGTCTGCGCCGTGACTTAGATGATCACCGCATTGAAATCTACTGAGTTTATCATCCAGTAGTCATTACTTTCCATATGTAATAACAAGTTTGGCATAAAACATTGGTTTCACGAAAATGTTGAGAGACTTTTGAATCAGTATTACAACACTTAAATTAATGCCACCCGAACTTTACCACATCAGGTATATTTTACAGCATTTACTGGATACAACAGAACATTCTGTTATGCCATATGACCTTTGATGTTAAAGCGTCTATAAATATTATTATTATTATTATCATTATCATCATCCTCATGTTGATATATCGTCGTAGGCCTATCATCTTTATACAGCATAATTTTAAATATTTAATTTTAAACGATTAATAATAATAATGTCCACCGCTGTGATCTCGAGGTAGCGTGCTGCTTTGTCACGCAGGGGCCCGGGTTCGATCCCCGGTCGGGGCAGTTTTTCTGGGTGAGGTTTTATCGGGTTTTCCTCACCTGCAAGACAAATGTCAGGAAAACTTTAAGGCCCAAACGGTCCCCGAAATCATATTGCCATAATCATCATCATCCTTCACCGGTGTGGAAAGCAACGGGAAGCTACCACACCTACAATTGCCTAGTAAAGTTGCAAGCATAGAGTAAAATGCTATGATTGCAGTGAAGGACCTGCCTTCGGGCAGAATTACTATGGATGGGTGGAATATTAAATATAATAATAATAATAATAATAATAATAGTAAAAATACCGGTAATAATAGTAGTAATTATAATAAGAATAATAGTAATGTGTAAAATGATTCCACTAAGGTCATTAATGGTCCTTGCGTATAGGATATTAAGGCTCTCATATTTTCTACAATCTTTGTAGATGGTCCCTGGGATAGTAGGAGGTTAAGACTCTTACCTTTTTGACAGTTAGCAGGAATGTCAGCCGACTTATCTATTCTACGTGACGGGTATTTACCAGCAGAACATAATTATGTTGTAAATTTCCTTTAGAGGCTGAGTCTACACTAGGACAATAATACCGCCAGAATGTTAGACCAGTTCAAAATCCTGACACAATTGAAAATCGAACCCGCCAGTTTCTAACAATATAGTAATAATAAATGTACTGTGGTATTGTCGTAGGCTTTCACGGCCGGAGTTATTATGATGATCATGAAGACAGCCCGGAAGTCTTCTTCATGATTTTCATAATAAATGTACTGTTTTGAACACACTCCACACTGCAGTTCGCTAATTCTTAACTTGTAAAAAGGAGAGATTATTTGCAATTGAATTTAGGACTGAGGCTAGATTAATATGTGACAAGAAGTATAGATTGTTTATGTATGCTATTAAGTGAAGCACGTCTTGATGGTAATGGAGGTAATAGACAAGTTTATTTCAGCATGTCTTAAAAACCTGTTCCTACTGACGTTATGTGCTCTTAAATTACTAATAACTGGTTTCATAGTGCTACAATCCGTTCCGATACAAATACAGCATTAGGCATCTTTATCTTGGTAATACTGATATTTAATGGCTTATAAACTCTTGTATCAAAATATAAGCATCAATGGCGTAAGTGGTGTTTTTAGTTTGCACATAATTGTAAATTAAAATTTTAATTAATCAGGTTTTGTCTCTCCTTTAATATCAGACAAATTTCTTCTTCTCGAAAAGTAAAACACATTGTTATCTCACAGATTAGTTTATAAAATTACAAATAAATGTAAATATATATATACAGTCAATATGCCCATTTCACCAATTAATGTTTTAAAATGGTCAACAAGTTTCCACAGCCAAGCTGTCATTAACTGAATTTGTTTATTTATTTATTATCAATTTTGTCTTCAGTCAATATCTGGTCTTGAGAATGACAGCTTGGCTGTGGAAACTTGTTGACCATTTTAAAACATTAATTGGTGAAATGGGCATATTGACTGTATATATATTTTAATATTTTATCACCAAGAAGATCACTTGTGTATTAAATAAATGTAGTTCACATCTTCGAGAAAATTTTGTTTACGTCAATCATCCCAATTTCTGCTTTAAATAAGTGTTAGTTCTACACACACACACACACACACACACACACACACACACACACACACAACACACCACACAAACACTACACAAACACTACACAAACACTACACAAACACTACACAAACAAAAAAACACACATGCACAAAACACAAAAAAGCACACATATACACAAAAATGTATTCAACCAGTTATATTATATGGATGCGAAACTTGGACCCTTACTTTAAGGAAGGAAAGGAAATTACCAGTATTTGAGGATAAAGTTCTTACGAAAAATTTTAGACCAAAGAGAGATGAACAGACAGGTGAATGGAGAAGACTACATATCAGTGAACAAAATGTTCTTTAAAGGAAGCCAGATAGGGCCTATAATAAGAACAGTTAAGTCTCGTAGACAGCGATGGGTAGGACATGTGATACGAGTGGGCAATGAAAGACGTGCATGGAAGTTTCTTGTAGGAAACCCAGAGGGAAAACGACCAGTTGGTAGACCAAGAATGAGGTGGGAGAATAATATTAACTATGATTTGAGGGAAGTAGATTATATTGGAGTGATTGGAAAACATTATCTCAGGATAGGGATGTATGGAGAGCTAATGTCCGCGCGGCCATGAACCTATGGGTTCGTTAGTTCCAGTGAGTTAGTTAGTTATGCACAAAAATGCAATCTCAAAATACTCACACATACACACACAAAATACAAGCTAAAAGACGTACAAAACACACAAACACACAAAAAAAACACACACTACACACCCAAAAACACACACAAAAAATTCATACACACAAAACACACAAAGCACATAATGTAAAAAACATTCGTAAAACTCTCATATACACACACAAAATACACACAAACACACTTAGTATATAATAATTGTATAATCATACACAGTATATAATAATTGTATAAACACAATAATTAAATTGTAGGCCTATATGTATTAACAATATAAATATCGTTTTACCTTTAACATTTACTTTTAATCTATATATTCTAATAATAAGTTTGGTACTTTATACAACTTACTAATACTTACAGCTAATACATGAAGTGTTTTTCTTTATATCACAGGACGAATCTCATTATAATGCATTCTGAATAGATTCCATCTTGTTGTAATGTAAATAGATTACACAAATACAGATATACAAGAATTTCAAATTGAAAAAATATATGTCTTCTCGACTGCCCAAGTAGCACAATGATGATGCGTCATCGCATAAACCTGGAGATCTTGAGTTCAAATCCCAGTCTAGACTTTTTTTTGTCTTTAGCTGTATTTCCCTAACGCAATTACTTTATTAAGCAAATTAAGAAGGTAGGTAATGACACACGATCTGAGATAATATGGTGCATTTCTTTTTGTAGGACTTTCTATTATTAAGGCAAAACCTGACGTAACAAGTCAGATGAAGAAGGCCTACAACTCTTCTTCTTCTTCTTCTTCATCTTCTTGTTGTTGTTGTTCTTCTTCTTCTTCACTTCACGGGCTAGGCAAAAATTGCCTGTTCCGCCTCACAGTTGTTCTGTCCATCTTTCCACTGGCCTTCCTACATTACTTGAACCTCTTGTCTTGTAGTTGAATGCTGCTCTTGGCAATCTTGTTAAATTCATTATTTCTATATGTGTAAACCATTTCTCTCTGTATTCTTTGATTTTCTCATTCAATTGATATGTATTTAACCCTGTTCTTATATATTCATTCCTTATCCGATCCAATCTTGTGCAACCTTTTGTTGCCTACAACTCAGTGGTATTAAGAAGCTGTTAGTTTATGCTGATTATGTAGCTTTATTAAGGTACTAAGGGTTAACACGCACATTCTATTTAGTAATACTAAGAAATTGGGGCTGGAGTTAAACATCAATAAAACTAAATATATGTCCACACATAGAAATTCATTACCGGTATATAATGGAAATGAACAATTAAAGACAAATGAGGGAAATTTTGAAGAAGTGGCTGAATTAAAATACCTAGGAACGAATTAGAATGAGGGGCACAAAGAAATTAAACATGGACTCAATTCTGGAAATTCATTACAGGGACTCTTTTCATGCTAACTTCTCTCAAAGAAGGTTAAATTTAAAATGTATAAACTTTCATTCTCCCACTTATATTACAGTATATGGATGAGAAACATAGACTCTTACTTTAACGGGAGGAGAAAAAAATTACGATTATTGGGAATAAAGTTCTTAGAAAACTTGTTTGATTCAAAGAGATATGAATAGACTGGAGAATGGAGAATACTACATAACAATGAGCTTCGTTAACTTTATAGGAAACCAGATATAATAACAGTTAAGTCTCGTAGACTGCGATGGGCAGGACATGTGGCACGAATGGGGAAAGAAAGAAGTACGCTGAAGCTTCTTGTAGGAAAACCAGAGGGAAAACGCCCAGTTGGTAGACCAAGAATGAGGTGGGAAAAATAACATTAACCATGATTTGAGCGAAGTAGAATACACAGCGGATGATTATAAAACGTTAACTCAGGATAGGGATGTGTGGAGAGTTCTTGTCCGCGCGGCCATGAACCTACGGGTTCCATAGTTCCAGTGAGTTACTTTTAAACTAGGGGTTAAAGAATACTTGTATCATAATTTCGCGTTTTTGTGTCATCGTGAAATACGGAAAAACTCCGGGATATATTTTTATGGACACCGACTTCAGGGAATTTGTATGTAGAAAAAAAATACTAATTAAGGGGACCAAATGGTGAATTTCAAATTTCTTTTAGTTTTCATCTGATTGTTTTAGAAAATTTTTATCACATTCATTGTGTGCTTATAGAAGCGTTTCTGTGAAGTTTATAAGTAGAATAGTTTCAGAATTATGATTTTTAAAACTATATTTTAATATTTTCTAAAATAATCCTTACGATGCATTTTTAAATATTCTCTGTTAAAATTTGAGATTCAGAGTCATCATGATTCCATTAAACACATTTGTTATGCAAAAAAATATTCATAATGGGAGGATATAGCTTATTTTCCATTTTACAGGTCAACAAATGGCCTAAATTCGTGAATGTACTATGATGATGATGATCTCTCTTATTATTTTTTCCATTTCAATTTAAAAGAACACATGTGTTCTGCATAGCAAATTTGAATTAGTATTTATTCGAGAGTCTAACCACCAAATTTCACTTTGATAGCGAAAACATTGCATCGTAAGAAGAATTTTAAGTTTTGGAAAATGTAAAAAAAAATGGAAACAGAAAAAAAAAATATTAAAGTTTAAGTAGTAATGCTGGCCACACGTGCGAGGGTATTTAAACTCTTACGTCACGGAGTAAATTTTGCTCCAACAATAAAAATTTTACATGAAAATGATCCTAAACAATCAGAGTTATTAAGAAGCAAATAAACAAAAAATTCATTTTTACCATTTTCCAACATTTTAACCATTCGGTACCCTTAAGTGAAATTCATTATATTAAAATAATGCTTATTTTTTTCTTAGGCTTCAAAACGTTTGGTAATATCGGCTCGAGGATCTTTGGTTATATCAGTCGACTGCTTAGGTTGTGTGTTGCATATGGTAGAGTTTGTCCGTTGTTATCGGTAATTTGCTTGTATGAATACAATGAATAGTCTATTAATATATTAATTATGTATGAAAATTGGTAATGGCATATAATTAAATTGGTATGTGCATATACGACGAATGCAAGAAGAAAGGTTATCCACAAAAATATTCAATGGTGTCCATCTGGAAGAAGAAGGAAACGAAGACTTAGAAACTCGTGGATGCAAGAAATAAGATCTGGAATGAGAACAAAAGGACTGGAGGAAATGGAGTGGATGGATAGAGACGAATGGAGAATAAAAATAAAATTTTAGGCACATGAAGATGTGTAAATATTGAAAATCTGTACATAAATAAATATATGAAAATATACCGTAGGATGAAATGAAGCAATTTCAACCGATACTTGCCTTAAAAGTCTAGGAAAACTTCTAAAACGTAAGTAAAGTTGATCGACAGTGAGACTGGGGCGTCCTAAACACAAATCAAAACATCTATCGTCAGGGCCATCTCGTTCAGTTATATTCGTTTATTTATTATTATTATTATTATTATTATTATTATTATTATTATTATTATTATTAATATTTTAATTTGATTAATGTTTTAATATTTTAAAAAATTATATATATATATATATATATGTAGGCCTATATATTTATTGCAGTAGCCTGGCGAAAGAAGATTGGAAAATTATTTTTTTTATTCATGTAGGGACCTAGTTATCTATAACACACAATCAATAGGTTCTGAGAATCAGAGAGAGAAAAAATATCGTAGACATCTCCATGAAGTTCTCTTCTAAATCAAAATAGGACTAATTGATGATCCATCCATAGTAATTCTGCCCGAAGGCAGGTCCTTCACTGCAATCATAGCATTTTCATGCTATGCTTGCAGCTTTACTAGGGAATTGTGTAGGTGTGGTTAAGGATATAAATATCGGTACCACATGTGTTATATGTAGTTTGTATATTCAGTTAGTTATACTCAGTACATCATCCTAAGACAAATAACTTACATAGTTACACATGCACTAAATTCTGAACTTGTTTTAAATTTAATACTTGATATGTTTGAAGGAAATTCTCTATATATACTCGAGACTTATAAGTAGTAATTGACATGGAAGTTAAACTGAGAGAAATGTATTCCATTAACAGACATTCAAGGCCAAAGGGATTTTATTTATTTATTTAATTTACCTGATGGAATTAAGAATGTAAGTTCTTCTCTTCCATTTCACCAGGGTTAAATTATACATACAATAAGAATTATGATTAATGATACATAATAAATATAGACTACACAATATAGAGTTGATAAGGAAAAGAAAGAAAAATAGTAATAATAATAATAATAATAATAACAGTAATAATAACAACAAAAAGTAACCTATAATTAGATTAAGTAAATGGCTTGGTAAAGAAAGTTCTAAAATAAATAAATAATAAAAGTATACATGGAACACGGTTATATGTTATATTGTTCAAGGAAGTATGAAGTGAGTTTCTTTTTAAACTGTTGTTGAGTCCGGCAGTCCTCGATATACGAGGGGAGGGAATTCCAGAGTCGGGTGGCTGAAACAAGGAAGGATGGGGAATAGTGGAGATGTTCGATGTAGAGGAACTGCTAGAGTTAAATTTTCTCTCGATCGTGTGATTAAGTTATGGTGGGAGGATAGCGAATGAAAGAGAATAGAAATATAAATGGGTGATTAGGTGGACAAAATGTAGTATAAGAAGCAGAGGCAATGTGGGTTCAAGGATGAATAGCATTAATTGATAATCATAGTATGCAACGTGGATACAGTTTCAAAATTACAATATAAAATTATAAAATTGGGTACCTTGTAATTACATTCATCTCAAATAATAAAATATTTAACACACCGTAGGCCTTTCGGGACTAATTGCATCCTCAACAACAGGTTGTTATGCAGGTGGGTAACGTGAGTTATGTGGGTAATTCTGGCATTACTACCAACAATATCCTCGCTTTGTTTTATTTTCATTGATTATGAATTACATTGGTCAACATGATTTTTCTCTCATGAGTACCAATAGTTGTACTTATTGCAGTTTTTTTATCGTGTCTTCAAATATGCATTCGGAATTTCTCCATCACCCAAAGCTTTTTTATTTCAATTTCAATTAATGGATTAAAATAATTATTCTTTTATTAATTAAATAAAAATAAAACATAGTTTTGTTTGATTTCATATTTATTATATAATTCAGTGACAGCTGTATCGGTACACTGTACCTTCTTCAGACATGTTAACAAATTATGAATTGTGTTCCAACTGATCTAAGCGTGTAGCGATTAATATGATAGGAGACATATAAACTAAGATACAACTCTAATATGCATGGATCTGAAACTAAAATGTTCCGAAATATATTAAATTGTTATTAAAATTAAATAAATCTATAAATAATGAAAATAGAATATATTACTAATATCGCTATAAAATATGTATGTGGAAAAGTAGAAATATATCCAGGTAAAAATTCCACGTACATTTGTCTAGAATAAAATACTGTAAAACGCTACCTGCTATACAAATGACAAATAAAGAGGTATTGTCAGAACTCTACCTACTACACAACTTACAAATAATATAGGAACACAAAAAGAGTATTGTCAAAAGAATATAACTAATTCCAATTAGCAGTCTATAACAGTAAAAATGACCTTCAGGAAAGGAGGAAGACTCGCAGCGAATGACTGCATTCGGTATAAGGGAGACCCACTGCAAAATGTAAACCAGTTCAAATATCTGGGGATCACACTGCAGAGCCGAGGTGACACCTTCGATAAGCACATCAAAGAACGCGCCTTAGCGGCCAGAATAGCAACGAACAGCATTAAAAGCCTAAGTAAACTATCCCTGGAGACAGCAATGACCATCTTCCGCTTAAAAATAGAACCAATCATGACCTATGGAATAGAAGTGATTTGGAAGAACCTAAATAAGGCAAACCTAAAGGAAATAGAGAAAGTCAAAGCACACTTTTTAAAGATAGCGCTAAGCGTATCAAAATACACGCCTTCACGCCTAACATACATACTGACAAAGGAACCATTCTTCATAGAAGAGCTCCACCTGGACCTTCTCGTGCCGGCAACAGATGCCTACAAAGAACTGCTGTGGGAACTCAACGAGAAGAGAGAACAGATATGGCCTGAGTTCTAAGCAACGGATGCGATGATCTACAGGGAATGGACTGCAGCCAGATACGACCTGAGACACACCGTGACGAGAGTCGCGGTCCATGGTTTCCACCACAGGATATGCACAACAGTGAAGCGCCATAACCCAGAAGAAAAGTGCAAGTGCAAACTATGTGGGTCGCACTGCGACCGATATCACCTATTACAGTGTAAAAACATAGGAACATCGATAACAGACTTTTGTAAGACATGAAAACAGTTCTTCTACGTGGTCATTGGCTGCAATGATACCTATTATTATAATTAGCAGTCTATACAACTAATAAGAAATATTCATTCTTTAACCCATTCGCCTCAGAAGACGAGCTACACTCGCTTAATTCTGCTCTTATATATTTTGTAATATTTTGTAGGCCTATATCTCTTTGCAGGGTAATATTCTGTTAACATTTATGAATAGTAGAAGAATATGTTTTTGCCTTCACCCTGAGTACCGTTATATTTCGTTTGTTTTGAATGTCTGAAAATGGAGAATACAATTTACGGTAACTAAAATCTGGTTTGTGGGAAAATGCACTGAACATTTAAACCTGAAGCGAATGGGTTAAGAAAAGATAACATTAGTTAGCTATTAAAAATATTAAAAATCTATTGAAACCAATAAACGCTACTAAGCAATTCAAAGGAATGATGATAAAGAATTTCTACCTGGCTAGTAACAGACAACAAAAGACATTCATTCACCTTTAGAAAAATTAATCTCTTAATATTGACAGTTTACAAATAAACTGAAAAAGCATTATCTATTAATATCAAAAAACCAATTAACCCAGTTCTTAGAAATGTTATACATACTAGTAAATAATATTATTGTAACATAAATATATTCAATTGTAAGGAGTGGATTCGAGAAAAGTGGGAGGAGCCACCGCCTTTATAAGCGGAGAACTTATATCAAGGCACTAATCACTATCAGTGACTCTGTGATCAGTGTTGAAACATAGTAGATCTGCAGACCGCGATCTCCGACTCACTATCACTATCAGTGACTCTGTGTTCAGTGTTGGAACATCGTAGACCTGCAGACCGCGATCTCCGATTCAGTTTATATATTAGATTCGTCCGAGAAATAGTTAAATTTAAAGTTATAGTCCGTTAAGCATTTGGACTTTGAAAATATTGATTCGAGCACGTGGACCTCTAAGTATTTCATCGACTCCACTCATAGATAAAACTTTGTAACTGTATTATCAAAAGTGTATTTCTCCGTAAATAAACAGTTTCGTGGATTCGTTAAAATTGAGTGTACATTTATACGTTGTTCTTTTGCTTATAAAGAGTTCATAACCCTGAGATCTCTTGCCTACCACCGAGCTCCGGTACAAGCGACAATACAACAATTTTATTTAAATTTTTTAATTTAACAAAGGGGATTCGTTCAAATCAAGTTGAGAATTTAACAGTTTGTTACTAATTTTCAATTTATTTATTCTAACAGCCTCCAAAAGATCTAACTTCATACCCTTATCACAAATATGTAAAATTTCAAAATTTGGATCGAAACAATGTTTAAATTGGAATAGGTGGTTAGCATATTTTGAATGTTCTGAATTTCTGTTATGTGCTCACATGTGTTCCTTTATCCGAGAGATAAAAGGTTTACCAGTTTGTCCCATGTAGACATTGTCACATGTATAATAAATATATAATAATAAGTAATCAATTGAGTTGGTGTTTACTTGATGAAAATCCATATTTGGTATCTTTCACAAACCATCTCATACTGATACCACTATCCATAGTTCTACTCTTCACCCATATACTCATAAGATGGCAGCCTTTAATAGTTACATTCATAGACTTTTAAATATCCCTCTTTCACCCTTGGAATATAATAATGAATTGAATATTATTAAACAATTGGCTGTTAATAATGGCTACGACCCTCAAATTATAGAATGTTTAATTAAGAAGGTTCAGTACAAAAAAACAATTAACTAAGTTTTTCCTTTACCCAAAGAAAACAAATAAACATGTCGTAATATCATACATAGGCCCACTTTCAAATAAAATATCTAAACACTTTAAAAAGTTGAACATTAATGTGGCATTTAAAACTAATAAAACTCTACAAAATATAATAAAAAACAATAAAACCAAAACAAAAAAAGAAAAATTATCAGGTGTATATAAATTGAAGTGTGGCACATGTGACAATGTCTATATGGGACAAACTGATAGACATTTTATCTCTCGGATAAAGGAACACATGAGAGCATATAACAGTAATTTAGAAAATTCAAAATATGCTAACCACCTATTCCAATTTAATCATTGTTTCGATCCAAATTTTGAAATTTTACATATTTGTGATAAGGGTAAGAAGTTAGATCTTTTGGAGGCTGTAGAAATTAATGAATTTAAAAGTAGTAAAGAACTGTTAAATTCTCAACTTGATTTGAATGAATCCCATTTGTTAAATTTAAAAAATTAAATAAATATTGTTGTATTGTTGCTTAGATCAGTTAGAACACAATTCATAATTTAACATGTCTGAAGAAGGTACAGTGTACCGAAACAGCTGTCACTGAATTATATAATAAATATGAAAATCAAATAAAACTACGTTTTATTTTTATTTAATTAATTATAATAATAAGTATGAAAATCAAATAAAACTACGTTTTATTTTTATTTAATTAATAAATATGGATTTTCATCAAGTAAACACCAACTCAATTGATTAATTGTTTTTTTCATAAAATTTTTTTCATCCATTTGTCCTTGTAAATAAAACCAAATGAGTTAACTCAGGAGATTTCAGCTATGGAAAAGATATATCAAGGCAAATGGTATCCTAATATACTGGCCGACTATTGTTGGACCATCAAGAGAGATGCTCCACATGCGAAATATAGCAGAAAATCGTCTTTCTTACTTTCTAGGTGATTTCGAATATTGTGTAGTTACGAATGTAGAAAATATTAAAGTGTTTGAAATTATAAATTCCTGTCTCTTAGAAACCTTGCGTGATTGAGAAAACCCGGTATCATATTTGAATTCAGGAGAAGAAATTACTATCAGAATTATTTAATTTTCTTTTTGAGACAAAAAAAAAGTTTATTTTTTGTTGCTCAGTTTAATTCTTAAGGACAATTTGAAAAGTTTAATTCGACTTAGATTTCAATCCGTTATCAATCTGGTACTTGATTTTGATCCAAACACCTGTATCACCTGAGATACTAATCTTCCCTTTTTTATATACACAGGAAATGATGGTGTTTTTGATGACTATTTAACCCATGCCCCAAATGGCAGTCAATGGCCAATCACATTTCAATGAATTTTGATTTACAACCAATCACAATCGTTTTTGCGCCTGGATTTTATCAATTTAATTTTATCACAATAAAATCAAGCTCCTCCTTTTTAACATTCTGAATAGGTACGTGCATTCTTTTGCAGTGACTCATAATGTTGGTTATAAACAATTTGATGTGTTTCATTTTTTTCTCCACTAGCGTGCATTCTTACAATATTGCGATCCTTTGGCAATAAATAATATGATCTGGTTGCAGTGATGAACAAATAAAAGAACAAACGTATCTCATTTGTTTTTAAAAACATCGCCATTTGCATTAAATTTGTAAATATTTTCAAATAACTATATTTAAATAATAATTTGTGATGTAAAACAGCTTTAATTTATTCTTTAAATAGTCCTAACAAAAGTCACTCTTCATTTCTAAATTATCTTAGATAAATTCACTACCCACTTCGTGAGTCGTTTTTAAAATTTTAGGGGGATAATTTGGAAATCACTCGTGGCATTACTTATGATACAAATAATAAAACATAATTCTCCATGAACTATAAATCGATTTAGGTCTTCTATAACTTTGTCCGTTGTCGCTCCCGTAAATATTACTTACTTAATACTTACTACAAGCTTTCCACTTTACGGCAGTTCCCCCTTAATCCCTCCTTTCCAGAGATTCCTATCTTCCCATTGTCCTACTTCCATAATACCCTTCTTCATCATTGCATCATATATTCCCTCATACCATGTTCTTGTACTTCTCCCCCTCTTCCTTCTGCCTGGAACCATTGAATGTAACACCTGTTTAGACCACAGTTGTTCCGACATCCGTTGTACATGTCCATACCACTGTAAATCTCTCTTTGTTATCCTATTGATAACAGTTTCTTGTGCATCCATTTATTGTGTGATATGTGTATTTCTAATATGTTGTAACCTGGATGTTCTTATACTTCTCCGTAATTCATCCCTTTCTGTCGCCAAGATTCTTTTCTGCATCCTTTCATTTATTGTCCAGCTTTCTGACCCGTAAATAATAATAATAATAATAATAATAATAATAATTTAATACACAAGTGATCTTCTTGGTGATGTAATATTAAAATATATATGTAGTCAATATGCCCATTTCACCAATTAATGTTTTAAAATGGTCAACAAGTTTCTACAGCCAAGCTGTCATTCTCAAGACCAGATAAGTCAATATCTGGTCTTGAGAATGACAGCTTGGCTGTAGAAACTTGTTGACCATTTTAAAACATTAATTGGTGAAATGGGCATATTGACTACATATATATTTTAATAATAATAATATATTTCTATATAGATTTTTAACGTTTACACATAATTCTGTGCCTAAAGTTTTCTTTTCTTCCTTTACTCGTCTCTGTCTATCCACTCCATGCCCTCCAGTCCTCTTGTTCTCGTTCCAGTTCTTATTTCTTACATCCACGAGTTTCGAGGTCTTCCTTTTCTTCTTCTTCCAGATGGACACCATTCCAATGTTTTTTTCTGGGTAACCTTTCTCCTCGCATTCGCCGTACGTGCCCATATCAATTTAATTGTTTATATCTTATATAATCTGCTATCGAATATCTAACATTCATTTTTTCTCGTATGACAGTATTCCTTCTCTCTCTCTCTCTCTCTCTCTCTCTCTCTCTCTCTCTCTCTCTCTCTCTTCTCTCTCTCTCTCTCTCTCTCTCTTCATTTTGAACATCTTGCTGCTCTCCTTATGAAATCCATTTCCACCGACATATGTTTTTGTTCTAAGTTTTTGTTGAATTTCCAAACAAGTAATAATAATAATAATCATAATAATAAAATAATAATATTAACAACAAAGATTATATATATATTTTTTTTCTGATTGAAGTTGGGTACAGCTAAGGATGGAGTTCAAACTATGGTCAAGTTCCGAGTTACGTAACCTGCATGCGGTATCTATGTAGATATGTGAATGAATATTTCATGATAATTTCAGTTTCGATCAATCTCAGTCCAGGAACTTGTAGGATAATGTAGTTCACCTACACAGTTTCTCAACAAGTTAGATTTCCATGGTACTGCTGCAGTACTACCAACTTAAAATTTCTGAACGTGTGGCATTACTTTTTAAGTAATTTAGTTTCAACTTTAATTTTCCTCCAATTATGATACTAGTAACATATAAATTGAATCTAATAGATTACTAGATTGATGTATTTATAGCCCTATTTAATATGCAATTTATACAGATCTCGTTATCTCACTGATAGGTGAGGGCAAACTGGAGAAAATGAAGATTTACTTTCCGATAATTCTCCGATTCACAGGTGTTATACATGATTTATTAAGTAGTAGCTGTCATTTATTATCATAAGTAATGCCACGAGTGATTTCCAAATTATCGATAAATTCACGACTCACGAAGTGAGGAGTGAATTTATCTAGAGAATTTGGAAATCAAGAGTGGCATTTGTTAGGACTATTTAACGAATAAAATTAAGCTGTTTACTCACAAATCATTATTTAACTATAGTTATTTTAAAATATTTATATATTTAATGTAAACGGCGATGTTTGAAAACAAATGAGAAACGATAGGTACGCTTCTACTGCTTCTTTTGTTTATCACTGCAACCAGATCATACTATTTATTGCCAAAGGAACGCAATATTGTAAGAATGCTCTCTAGTGGAGAAAAAATGAAACACATCAATCTGTATATTAATTCATTTTTGATGTCGTATGATGTAAATATGACAATTATATTTTTCTCGATTATTACCTGGGAAAAAATACATTTAAGAAAGTGCAAACAGTGGTTTCTTTTTTTGGTGGTATAATCAATTGCTACAAATGTTGACATGTAAGCACTATTATATACAATCTGGTAGCCGTATTTGTTATAGGCTCAGTCACTGCAAAATAACGGTCAGACCTGTTCAGAATATTAAAAAGGAGGAGCTTTGTTTAATATATGATAATCCTAACACTGATAAATATTTCGTGAAACACGACTCTGATTGGTTGTAAAACAGAAATCATTGAAACGTGATTGGTCATTGACTCCCATTTGGGGCATGAGTTAAATAGTCAACTGTTAACAATTTGTAAAAAAATTAATTAAAATCACACAATATCTTCTACCACAGAACAGTGCTTTACCTGAAAATATTAATTTGAACATGATGCATTTGTATTGATTAGCTGGCCGTTATATTTATCATAAGTAATGCCACGAGTGATTTCCATCACGAAGTGAGGAGTGAATTTATCTAGAGAATTTAGAAATAAAGAGTGGCATTTGTTAGGACTATTTAACGAATAAAATTAAGCTGTTTACTCACAAATCATTATTTAACTATAGTTACTTTAAAATATTTATATACTTACTTACTTACTCACTGGCACTATCGAACCCGTAGGTCCATGGCCGCGCGGACATAAGCTCTCCATACATCCCTATCCTGAGCTAATACTTTCCAATCATTCCCTGTATAATCTAATTCCCTCAAATCATAGTTGTATGTAATGTAACCGGCGATGTTTGAAAGCAAATGAGAAACGATTGGTACGCTTCAATTGCTTCTTTTGTTCATCACTACAATCAGATCATATTATTTATTGCCAAAGGATCGCAATGTTGTAAGAATGCACCCTAGTGGAGAAATTTATAACCAACGTTATAGGTATTAATTAATTGCTGATGTCCTATTGTAAATATGTCAATTGCATTTTTCTAGAACGTCATTTCCTGGAAAATAATTCATTTAAGAAAGTGCAAACAGTGGTTTCCATTTTCTATGGTATAATCAATTGTTATAAATGATTTTATATTATCTCTCGTATGCGCTATCTGTTGACATTCATGCACTACGTATACAATCTGGTAGCCGTATTTCTTTCAGTCAGTCACTGCAAAATAATGCTATGACCTAATCACAATGTTAAAAAGGAGGTGCTTTCTTTATTATGATAAACTTTAGTTGGTAAATTGTAGGCGAAACACGACTGTTATTGGTTGTAAATAAAAAATCATTGAAACGTGATCGGTCATTGATTCCCATTTGGGGGATGAGTTAAATAGTCCGCGTAACTGCCTTTCTTTCCATTAACTTTTAATCGTGGTAAACAAAAAATTATAATAATCTTCAGCATAAATTCTAGTATTTTCGAACGAAATGCTTAGGACAATATTTCGCCCAAAGAGAAACGAATTCTATGAGACAAAATAAACAATTGAATCAAGACTCTCCATTCCCTCATAGGCCTATATTCGTAGTAAAGAAGGAGCATGTGGTACGAATGATTGTGTTGGTCTGATGCGGTTCGAAAATATTTTGGACCGTAAAATTCCCTCGCATTTGTCTTACAGGTGAATAGGAACCAGAAAATTCATCGCCCAGGAAAAGGTGCCCTTATCGGTATCGAACACTTACCCGCTGTGCCTGAGATAATGACGTATAAACTAGTAGCCTACTATATAGGGATTAGTTATTAATGTTTCTTTGTTCTTTACAGTATTTGGTTTGCGTTTAAAATATTTATTTTATACTTGATAATACTCGACGTGCGCGCTACGCCTAAATAAATGAAATGTGTTTTTAGGTCTAGTATCGGCCGCGGTGGACTAGTGCTTATGCTCCTTGCCTCTGGTCCCGAGGGTCGCGGGTTCAAACCCGGCCGAGGTCGATGGATGTTTTTAGGATGGAAAAATCCAAAGGAGCAAGTCCTCCGGGAGGGACTTTAAGCCGTGGGTCCCTAGTCTGAAGATTTTCAGGCTCGTAAAAGATCCTTAAGCCTGAATGAAAGGCCTCTAAGCAAAATTTACCGAATTTTTCCGTCCTAGTACTACCTTGGTTTCCTACATGTCAGTATGAGACGGAACGCTGACCCACGCACCACTCAAATGACATCTATACGAAAACAAGTGTAACTAAATGAGTATGGTTCAAATTCTTCCCTGTAGGGGAGAGCGCCTAAATCTCTGTTAAGGGAAACATGGGCTTAGAAGAAGAAGAAGAAGAAGTAGAATAAGTAGAAGAATAAGTAGAAGAAATAGAAGAAGTAGATGTAGAAGAAGAAGAAGAATTTATATCGTAATTATTTTTAGATACCTACTGCTGATTACCCAGCGAATAAAATAAAAAAACCATTTAAATATTATGACGAAACCATTTCTTTGTTGTCCGGGAATCTACTTATCCTGATATTATTTGCATCAACGAGATGAAAATTGATTATTGTGAGTTATCCATAAAAGATAGACATATGCTGTAGTGGACTCTTTTTTTAGAATTCTTTGAGATATTCAATTCTGTGTACATTAATTTGATGTCTTTGATATGATTTAGGCAGCGTAAACTATTTAAGCGCCTAAAAGCGACTTTTTCAGTGCACCGATTCACTTTTTTTTTACTCCGGCATAGTATGTACGGCAGTATGTTATATACATCGTTAATTATCCCAAAAAAATCTCAAAATGATGGTAAAAACCCCCATTCAAAATGATCAAGTAGTTTTTGAATTCATAAAGAACAGACAAATAGACTCGCAGAAACTCATTTTCATATATAATTAACTAACTACTCACTGGCACCATCGAACCCGTAGGTTCATGGCCGCGCGGACATAAGCTCTCCATACATCCCTATCCTGAGCTAATGTTTTCCAATCATCCCCTGTATAATCTACTTCCCTCAAATCATAGTTAATGTTATTCTCCCATCTCATTCTTGGTTAACCAAACGGGCGTTTTCCCTCTGCTCTTGCTGCAAGAAGCTTCCATGCACGTCTTTCATTCCCCATTCGTGCCACATATCCAGCCCATCGCAGTCTACGAGACTTAACTGTTCTTATTACATCTGGCTTCCTATAAAGACCATGTACTTCACTATTATCTAGTCTTCGCCATTCACCTGTCTGTTCATCTCTCTTTGGTCCAAAAATGTTCCTATGAACTTCATTATCAAATGCTCGTAATATCTTTGCTCCCTTATAGATAAAGATAAAAATATAGTAGGACCATAAGGAATCTCTTGCGTTATTCTAATATACGTATCTAAGTTGGTGTTTCTCACTTTTAACAATTTCTATGATTTACGAAGTTATTTTAAAACAAAATATGAATCTCCTTTAGTAATATCTCATAGCAACATACTCAAGTTACACCTTTTATCATGTGCTTTGTCACAAGCTAATTTGGTCACATCATAATTGGACGGCATTATACATTAATAGGTTATGCGTCATTATCTAAGCATCGAGAAAAATACCGTTTAAAGTCAATCTTGATTATTTATTGTAGCGCCAAAATAACTATGCTGGATAATGCAAGTTATTTTCCTTGTTTGACAGTCATGCATCAACAATCTAAAGGTACGTACACATATGCGCGCCGCGAACACGAACGGCGCGCGCGCGGCGCATGCGCGGCGCGTTTTATGTTCGTCGAAATGATTAATTTCAACGAACCTCCTGCGATCCATAGGAAACACACAAACCTTCAGTAGACATTTTGCAGAGCAGGTATAACCAACCATGTCTATTCCCTTTCCGTTCTTCCGCTTGTCCTGCATTCTTTCCCAAAAATAGGGACTTTTTTTTTAAATTCCGCGGGACAAATTGTTAAAAATCGGAACTGTTCCGCCAAAATCGGGAAGTCTGGTACCGCTTATTACTTATTACATCTTATAACTTTATTTATACTTTTTCAAATATATAGCATTAAAGGAATTTAAAAAAAAAGATATGATTTGTATATATATGTTTAAAATTATTAAGAATCTATCTCACCATAACATGGCCTTAATTTTTAATAAAGATGCACATGATTATTATACTAGAGGTTGTACTTTATTGCACAAAGATACTAGTGTCTCAAAAAAAAAAGGTATAAAAGGGATTCGTTATGCATTAATCAACCATTACAATAACTTACCTATTGAATATCAACATTTCACGAATGTTAAACATTTTTCTAATTGTATTAAAAAATATTTTTCTCATTGCTTTCTTAGTTAATTTTGTTAATTTTATTATTATTAATAGTATCCTGTTTAAATATTGTATTTATATGTGTATATATTTGTGCTTCTATAGTAGTTTGTATTATTTAAACTTATATGCCTGAATTTGTTTCTTGTTTTTATTGTTAATTGTTTTATGGCCATTATTTTTTGTATATTGCCCCTTAACATGAGCAATCTTGCTCTTTGGAGTCTTTGAAGAAATAAATAAATAATTAGTAATAAATATGTTTATATATTGTATTGTTTTGTGATACTTCATGCATAATATTATGAAATTAACGTCTTAAATAAATAATGTTTTCAAAATAATTCTAATTTATTCATACAATTACAGTACACATGAAAAAAAAAACACATTAAAAAAAACAGGCATCTCCTTTCAATGATTTTTAAAAATGATCCTTATGTTGAGGATCCCACAATAATTGCTTGCTTCTATAAATATCAATAAGTTTTAACATGTTTTCCACTGACCACTCCATACTCAAATAATAGGTGCGCACCGAAAACAACGAACCTCTAAGGTACCCGTCCAAATCTAAACAGCGAACCATCAAAGTGTTCGTGGAAAAAAACCGACAATGAGTGGATCGTGGTGCGAGACGCGCGCGCCGTTCGCGCGCACCTTAAAACCCCGTCTAAATCTGACGAACATGGGGCGCGGCGCGCAAGTGTGTACGTACCTTAAGAGCGGGAACATTTGGCGCTTAGCTGCATGATGCAAAATTTATATTAGCATTATTAAAATCAGGTTTCATATTCGTTTCTTTCAAAACATATAATCTCTGATAGGACTGATGGCGCTTATATTTTTCTTTATTTATAAAGCTATATTTAAATATTTGGCGCTAAAAGTGTGCGTACACTTACTTCATGAGCCAGTGCAACACATGGCATCAACATTTTTTAGTGGCGCTTATCTGATTAATGCTTAACATCGTCCAATTTACCTGTATTTTAGATGTCGAGTTATTACTTATTTGTAGGAATCGAGACTATTCCTGTATATAAAAGTTAAAATTGTTTTATTACGTTTTGTTAATAATTACGTTAATGAAGTTGTTTGAAGTGAAAGGTACCGTGAGTAATTTGAAGTGCGTGTACTGAATGTAAAATAATAGTCTATGTGTGTATGAAATAATGAAATTATTTAAATATAAACATTCCCATTTGCCAGCTTATTGCGAGTCTCTCATGAACTGTAGGGGTTGCGTGATTGGAACTAAATTAAAAAATAAATTATTAATGCAGTGTTCACAATGATTAACGCTATGGGTAAATGTACACAGTACGCATGCGGTGAACCCATGGAACAGATAGAGGAGAATTTGTAAGCTACATGAATGGGAAAATACAGATAGTTCATTTTAGTTAATACCCAAAGCCATGAAAGTTCTCTGCGTCGAATTGTACATTTTAGATTTTACAATTTGAATTTAAGTATGGAGTAGAAAGAAATGCACGAGCTTTCGAGAGGTAGGCCTACAATAAAACCTATGTTTCATTTAAATACAGAATGATGTAGTTTTTAAATATTTTATCTAAATTCTTATTACTATATATTTATTATCCTGAAGTTAATTGTTACCTTAAATATAATTTACACAAATTACAGCAAAAATACACCGTTCTTAATATGTTCAAGGTTTTGAAACACTGATCATGCTATTATACATTACAGGTACTCTTGTTGTTTCAACTCCTTTAAAAAAAGTTAAACTGAAAATATATAAAACGATTTTTCTATCAGTTATACACGTGTCCACAAATATAGTATCATACTTTAAACTACTACTATGTCGCTTTGGTTAATCGTATCTAAATGAAATTGGTGACAATTAAAAGAGAAACTCAAAAACTTCTGTACATGTTAACAATGTAAACAATGGAGAATGATGGACAACAATACACAAACTAAATTAAATTTAATCATGTTTTTTGTGATCCATGTGGATTCATTGTTGGATATTTAGCAGACAACGATGTATGCAGCGTCACTCATGTGGGCCACATTCAATGTCTATGAGGTATAGCAAACACGTTTTGAGTTTCTCTTTTGATTCTCACCAATTTCATTTAGATACGATAATCCAAAGCGACGTAGTAGTAGTTTAAAGTATGATACTATATTTGTGGACACGGTGCATTATATGGATGCGAAGCATGGACTCTTACTTTAAGAGAGGAAAGGAGATTACGAGTATTTGAGAATAAAGTTCTTTGAAAAAAAAATGATCAAAGAGAGATGAACTGAAAGCTGAATGGAGAAGACTACCTAACTGTGAGCTATATGGTATTTATAGAAAGCCAGTTATAATAAGAACAGTTGTTAAATAGGTGTCAGAGATGGGCAGGACATGTGGCATGAATGGGGAATTGAAGACTTGGATGAAAGCTTCTTGTAGGAAAACCAGAGGGAAAACGGCCATTGGTAGATCAAGAATGAATTGGGAGTATAATATTAACCATGATTTGAGCGAATTAGATTATACAGGGGATGATTGGATAATAGTAGCTCAGGGTAGGGATGTATGGAGAGCTTATGTCTGCGCGACCATGAACCTATTGCTAGTGAGTTAGTTAAAGTAAATTGACTGAAGAGTTATCGTGTGAGACTCGAATTTGTCTAGGTTCAAAACTCGGTGATTGAAGCGTATCCTCTTTTTATTAGTCGCCAGGGAAAATAATGTATTGAAATTGCATTACTAGCACCCATTTCATCACTATTACCTTTTCTTAATAGACCTATCTTTAAAATTAAAATCAATTATCAATAGGCAATACAGAACAATAGTTACACACAGCTTAATAAATATGCCTAGAGGTCCTAAAAGCGATATGACCTAGACGTTAAAGGGTTTAAAATAACAATGAAGCAAAAATAGTTTAAACAATTAAAACATTTAGTGAATTTTGTAACATAGTAAAACAGAATGTGTTTTAACAGTTAGTAATAAAATCTGTACAATAGTCTTTTTTGTTTACGTTATCTACAAAATTCTTCCTATTTTGTAACTTCTATTTTATCTTTTTGTAAACATATCTTACAATTTTCCATAAAATATATAATAAATAGTATATTCGTAATTAAAGCTGTTAGGTCTAAGGCTATCGAAAACGAATCCTATACAGCAAGAATACAAAGATTGTTTTAAAACTCAGGGGATTTTTCAAAATCCCTTTCACGCATTTTTCATGATTCCATCCATAGTATCCATAGTAATTGTGCCCGAGGGCAGGTCTTTCACTTCAATCATAGCATTTTCATGTTATGTTTTGCAGCTTTACTTGGGAATTATAGGTGTGGTAGCTTCCCGTTGCTTTCCACACCGATGAAGGATGATAAGGATGATTTTCGGGGATCATTGGGTCCTAAGCTTCCTGACATCTGTCTTACAGGTGAGGAAAAACCCCGAAAAAACCTCACCCAGGAGCCTGTCCAGACCGAGAATCGAACCCGGGCCCGCTGCATGACAAAACAGCACTCTACCTGTAGACCACAGCGGTGGACTTTTCATAATTAAATATTCGATTTTCTAGTTTTATGAACTGTATTATCTCCAACATCATTGTATATTTATTTATCTTTTATTAAAATATATCATTATTCTAAACTTGAACATATTTTATTCTTTCTCTTTTCATGTTAAATTTTTGTGTTATAACATAGTCCATATTAAACAATAGAACACGTACAACATTGCCATCCGCTTTAAAAGGAGTTTAGTGAGGGGATGAAGAGTGGGTGGGGGTAAAAACTGAAAGTGGTGGGACCGTTGCTACAAGAATGGTGCGCTGTATGGTTGCCTGATGAATATTTCAGAAACACTTTACAGTTTCCGGGCCGGTCCATCTCTTTCCCTCGCAATGTTGACTCGATGAACAATGTTCCTATGGCGTCAATAATTAACACTCTTCCTATGTACCTGCAGGTGCACACGTGCCCTATCTACTTCCTCGCTTGTTCTAAATGTTTCTACATTTCTGGATGCATTTCGCAAGTGTACAAGTTTGCCAACTTTATTCCAGTAAATAACAGTGACGAATTAAAGTTTCTTGATACTTTTATTTGCTCTTGTTAAAACTATAGTTTATAAATACCGTACATTTAATTACATGCTAATAAATATGTATTTTTGCAGATAATATAAAAAGTGCGAACGAGGGGAATCGAACTAGATTCGTCAACTTGGAAGTCGCGCGCTCACCGACTGGCGTACGCCGCTTCCTGGCTGATCTACCTTATCGCGCCAGTATATAAGGCGCCGCGATTTAAAAAAAAAAAGCTTGAAAACGAATGAATAGTAAGACCTTTGCTTTTGCTGAAAAACGTCCTTGGTAGAGAACTTTAAAATACTAAAATTTTATTATAATCGGTGATCCTAAGTCCGCGACCTTCACTGTATTAATTCTAATAAGAAGCAACTTTAGTTACAACCATATTGGCATGATCTTATCATTATTGTAGCATTATACCAGAACGTTTCTAGTCATGGATTCCTCATGGAAACTATATCTACTACTCCGAGTGTAGAAATTATGAATCAATATATAAATATACATCATAACTCTGCCAGAATAAATAAAGTATTATTATTATTATTATTATTATTATTATTATTATTATTTTAATTGGCGATGCATTATTTACTCTAATAAAGTCCTGCTTCCAGTGCTACTATTACTATAACAATGTAAATGTGATTCATTCATTCATAGTGTTCTGCTCAAGAGCAGGTATTTCACTGCAAACCCAGCATTCTCCAACTCTTTCCTTATTAACCCTTAAATTCGTAATGCATCCTTTTGGATACATCAGGTGGTTCAATTGATTTAATATTTTAAATAAATCAGAAGAAAACAAACAAAAATAAACCATTTAAATGTGTGTCTAATTATACAGTATACCTAATAATAACAGTTATACAAGATTCCGTTTTCACTGCGGTCCGCCACATTCAAATAACTAACAGAAGAAATTTGTGTTTTGCCAATTTAAGGGTTAACGCAGCTTTCCTTATTGTATCTACATACAAACCATTTATTTTAATATTGTCTATCATTTGATGTCTTTTTTCTGCCTCTTTCTTTCCGTTGACCATTCCTTCTAGAGCATCCTTCAGCAGGCAGTTTTTTCTTAGCCAATGGCCAATCCAATTTCTTCTCCTCTTCTTTATGAGTTCTAGCATTGTAATAAAAAATAAAGTAATAAGTTATTATAGTTATTTATTATAACAGATTTATGAGCGAGCTGAAATACGCTTCATATATTTTTCGTGTATAGCGCTATGTAATATCTACATGTTTAATAAACAATTTAGTTCTGTAAATAATAAAAAATCATACTTTAATGTGAGAAAGTTTACAGAGGGCTGTGATTGATCATTTACCTTCATAAATAGCAAAAAAAAGTAATTGAAACACATTTTTTTAAAATTGGACCTATTCTTATTTATAATCGTTTTAAGATCTGAGGTCATAGTACTTTTTAAAATGTTAGCATGATGTGAAGGAAGAAGACACGATAATGAGTTTCCAAATCATAATTTGTCTTGATTGAAGAAAACCGGGAAAAACCCCGTAGGATGGTCGCCACCAGGGCTTGAACTTGGAACCTCATGGATACGAATCTCAAATGTTACCACTTGAGCCAGTTCGCTGAGCATTACGTTTTATTCGCTTATAACTATGTCAGGAAAATATTGAGTTGTGTTATAGGTCCCAATTCTAATTATCAATTTGAACAAGATTCAGGAATGGAAGTTACAACCAAATCAACAAGAAGAAGTAAACACACTCTATGTGAGAGATAATATTTCATGTTTGTTATTTTCACCGCTATGAACATGAAATCAGCATATACGGCTAGATATACCATTACAAAGGCAATATATAAATGAAATATAAATTCCAAAATAGGAAGTCTATTAATTCTACTACTACTATTATCACTATTCAGACATCTTGTAATAAATAAATATAATGTTTACTATTAAATATATTATTATGCTTATTATGATTATTATTACGATTATTAGAATTATTACTATTATTATTATTATTATTGTTATTATTGTTATTATTATTATTATTATTATTATTATTATTATTATTATTATTATTATTATTATTATTATTATTATTATTATTATTATTGTCCACCGCTGTGGTCTCGAGGTAACGTGCTGCCTTGTCACGCAGCGGTCCCGGGTTCGTTCCCCGGTCGGGGCAATTTTTCTGGGTGAGATTTTTATCGGGGTTTTTCCTCATCTGTAAGACAAAAGTCAGGAAAACTTTAAGGCCCAAACGATCCCCGAAACCATATTGTCATCATCAATCCTATCATTATCATCATAATCATCATCATCTTTCACCGGTGTGGAAAGAACGGGAAGCTACCACATCTACAATTCCCTAGTAAAGCTGCAAGCATAGCATGGAAATGCTATGATTGCAGTGAAGGACCTGTCTTCGGGCAGAATTTCTATGGATGGATTATTATTATTATTATTATCATTAGCATCATTATCTTTATTATCATCATCATTGTCATCGTTGTCATCATTATGATCGTTGTCATCATTATCATCATTATTATTATTATTATCATCATCATTATCTTCATTATCATCATTGTGATCGTTATCATTATTATTATTATTATTATAACTCACTGGCACTATCGAACCCGTAGGGTCATGGCCGCGTGGATATAAGCTCTCCGTACATCCCTATCCTGAGCATTATTATTATTATTATATTCTTTATATTAATAGAATGAAGTTATTTTTTACTATTTGAGTCCTGCACATGGTACGGATATGACGTATTATAATACGTCCTTGCAGCTATTTTCTCGCCTCTCTCCTCGGTATAAAGGAACAAATGTTAAGACTAATAATTATAGCAACGTCTCCACTTCTCCAGTGATAGAAGAAAGGCGAATGAAATATTGTGTTCTTATTGGATGAACCAAAGGTACAGTGAGTGGAACAAAAGTAAAATAAAATAGATCACGTGATGTGTAAACCCTTTATAAAAGTTGTCTATTTGTGACAAGTACCAGACTGTACATGGAGTGGGCGCGAGTTAGTATGTATATGTAGGGTGGCTACTAATGGAAACTCGTAAATTAGTCCGAATAATTCATGGCTCTTTGCTATGGCTACATGCCAGAAATGCAGTAGCACTAACAGGGTAGAATTTATAGTTGGCCAGTGCGCTGTAGACTCAGTTTCCTCACCTATGACGTCGGGCGTCGAGGTGTCGGGCTTGTTGTCATCTTTTGTCGTAGCAACATTTACACCTACACCACTCTGAATAGTACATGGCAGTGCAGGTGATTCTGTTTCCAGTACACTCACTGCACCACCAGCCACTTGCTTCATGCTAATTTCTCACTAATTTTAGAGTAGTTCCCAAACTGTGTTCCGCGATCTCTAGAGATCCGTCAACAGTTATCAGGAGATCCTGGGATGGCATGTATTTAATTAAATAATATATTGTAAAGGAACTAAAATAAATATTAATCAATATCTAAAGTCTGGCTGCATATGGGTTGGAAACCTAAAAACTAAATAAAAGTTTTGGGTAAGAATTGTTAACACAAGACTGATTTCTTACGACGCGACGGTCAGTCACATATCCTAAATTGGGTAGAATAAGACATAATGATAGTAAAGAAAATTAAATAATAAATTTTATAAAGTACATAAATTGCAATAATGGATATTTAAAACGAATGGATGATCCAAGAAACGTTTTGGATATAAAGAAAACAATGAATAAAAAACTATTGCAGGATCGAGATTTTAAAGATAGATTTATTGGAACTCAATGGTATTAATAAACTGTTAGTTTATGCTGATGATGTAGTACTATTGGGCGATAGCGAGGAGATACTAAAGGCCAACACGCACACACTATTGAGTAACACTAAGAAATTAGGACTGGAAGTAAGAATCAATAAAACTAAATATATTGTCACACATAGAAATGCATTATATAATGGAAATGGACAGCTAATGACAAATGAGGGAAATTTTGAGGAAGTGGCTGAATTCAAATACCTAGGAACAATAATGACAAATAGGAATGAGATGCATAAAGAAATTAAACATAGGCTCAATTATGGAAATGCGTGATATTAGCCTATGCATTGCAGAGACTCTTGATGTCCCAACTCCTTTCAAAAAGCGTTAAACTGAAAATATATAAAACTATTATTCTACCAGTTAAATTATGTGGGTGCAAAACATGGACTCTTACTTTAAGGGAGGAGAGGAGATTGATGGTATTTGAGAATAAAGTACTTAGGAAAATATTTGGACCAAAGAGAGATGAACAGACAGGTGAATGGAGAAGACAACATAACAATGAACTACAAGGTATTTATAGGAAGCCAGATATAATAAGAACAGTTAAGTCTCGTAGACTGCGATGGGCAGGACATGTTGCACGTATGGGGAATGAAATACTTGCATGGAAGCTTCTTGTAGGAAAGCCAGAGGGAAAACGCCGAGTTGGTAGACCAAGCATGAAGTGGGAGAATAACATTAACTATGATTTGAGGGAATTAGATTAAACAGGGAATGATTAGAAAGCATTAGCTCAGGATAGGGATGTATGGAGAGCTTATGTCCGCGCGGCCATGAACCTACGGGTTCGATAGTGCCAGTGAGTAAGTAAGTAAGAGATTTATAGGAAAAGGATAAGAGGGTAGAACATTGTTCACAGGAAGAAGTGATAATACGAAATGAACTCCATGATAATTGTGATTTGCAGTTTTATTCGACGCAACTATAAGATTCCTTTCAAATATATATGCAATGTCTTGTCAGTGACATTATTCTTCTCTTCTTTTAGCTAACTTTTCCATTTATGTCTGTTACATCTTCCGAAACACTCTATCCCTTAAATTGTTTTGTGTAATTTTTCCTTAAAATATTTTTAAAGAAAATTATTATAACGCAGTATTTGATCAAAACAAGGTCATAATTTGAAGGTCCAGAGAGATAAAAAAGAAGGTGTTATTTTTTTTTTCATTTAAACATAGAAAATGTACTTTTAGTTGTACAACATACATACTTGTTTACCTGACTGCCAAACTTTGGAGGTAAATAAACTCATTATTAGGGCTAGGATTTTTATGTACTAAAAGGTAAGATTGCAACACAGTATAAAGAGAAGTTAGACTTATGATTGTTTTTGTTTTTGTTTCACACACAAATAGGTGAATAGTATAATGAGAAGTTAGACTTATGACTGTGTCTGTTTTTCTTTCACGCACAAACAGTTGAATAGTATAATGAGAAGTTAGACTTATGACTGTGTCTGTTTTTCTTTCACACACAAACAGTTGAATAGTATAATGAGAAGTTAGACTTATGACTGTGTCTGTTTTTCTTTCACACACAAACAGTTGAATAGTATAATGAGAAGTTAGACTTATGACTGTGTCTGTTTTTCTTTCACACACAAACAGTTGAATAGTATAATGAGAAGTTAGACTTATGACTGTGTCTGTTTTTCTTTCACACAAACAGTTGAATAATATAATCAGAAGTTAGACTTCTTACTATACTTTTTTTTTGGTTCCACAAACAAACAGTTGAATAATATATTCTATCTGCATTGCAATCTTACCTATTATTACATAAAAATCCTACCCCTACTCATGATCTTTAATATTTAATATTATTATTGTTTTAAATGATAGTGCTATCCATTGAGAATCTAATGACACTACAAACTCAACTTCGACAAAAAACTGACTTGCCTGGTTCTTTCCACTGTACCCTTCATTTTTCTTTTGATTTTCAAAGTTAATGACTTATCTTCTACTACTCGTGTCAACCAGCACTTGTTCAATTGTTTTGATTGTCAGCCCAATTCATATTTCCCATTTGTCTCCATAACCACATTTCTACTGCTGCCAGTCTATTTATGTCAATTTTTTTATCAGGACCAAACATTCACAGGCATGTAAGAGCACAATCTAAATATTGGCCTAACATTTTAAAATATTATTTCCCATCTCTGTAGTTAAAACTTTCATTTGTTAATAAATGTATCTTCCCTTTAAATGTTTTCTTAGCTAATACAAACATTTATGTTTATTTCAAGTGTTTTTCATTTGTCATTCGTGATATATATATATATATATATATATATATATATGGTATGATAAGAAAAATAAATGCCTGGACGGGATTCGAACCCGGATATCTGAGTCTGTACCTCAGCGTGATATCCATTACACTACCAGGCGAATCCAATTCAAACACTTATTTTTCTTATATATGTATTATACTCTCCATTATTACTAGATGTCGCGAGAACACTGTCTTCACTGCCATCTAGTAGCTGACTATATCAAGTAAGCAAATTAAAGAGAATATTTATTTTACTTTATAGCAGTGACGCTTTATCGATGTTATAATTAAATCTTTAACATTGATCAATGCAAGCTTAATATGGTATGATAAGAAAAATAAATGCCTGGACGGGATTCGAACCCGGATCTCTGAGTCTGTACCTCAGCGTGATATCCATTACACTACCAGGCGAATCCAATTCAAACACTTATTTTTCTTATATATGTATTATACTCTCATATATATATATATATATATATATATATATATTATGTGGAACAATTTTTGCTATCTATATATGAATGAATGAATGAATGAATGTAGCCACTATGTCCCATGAAGGGCTAGGGCCTCCTACAAGAGGGGGCTCAATTTTAAAGTTGTGAGTGGTTCACGTGGTGAGCTAATTCACGTGAATGTTTATAGAGTCTTTCACTTGTGCACTTCACTGCAGTTTATTAAGAATTTTAGTGCATTTTTAAATTGTTCGCTAGTTATTTCAACTTGTTCCTGTTGCGGGCTGTGGTTGACCAATGTCCTCCCAACATCAGTTTGAACGTGTCTGCCCATCTTCTTCTTGGCCGACCTCGTGTTCGTCTTCCAATGTAGGGGTCCCACATGGTGGTTTCCCGCGCCCATCTGCCTTGTTGTCTTGTTACATGACCGCCCCATGTCCACTTAGTTTGGAGGGCTTTTTGAGTAATGTTCTTTGAAGTTGTAATTTTCTGTAGCGCCATGTTGGAAATCTTATCCCGGAGTGAGACACCTCTCCATCTTCCTTTGGCAGATTTCAATGCTCCTCCTTTGCCTCTCTGTTAGGGCCCAGGTTTGGCAGCCATATGTTAAGACCGGGAATACGCATGAGTTGAGGGCTTCTAATCTTATTCTGCGATTTAGGGACTTGTCTAGAAGTATGAATTTCAGCGCCCAAAAGGCTTTCCAAGATTGTGTGATCCACCTTTATACTTCTTTCTCTGTTCCTTGGTGTAGTCAGACAGTCTGTCCAAGGTAAATGTATTCATCCACATATTCTATGTTTTTTTGCATGTAGCGAGATTGGTGTTGGCTTCCTGTTCGTCATTACTTTTGTTTTGTTGTAGTTTATTTCAAGCCCGACCTGATTGTTCCGGTCGTTCAGTTCTGTTAGCATTTGTTGCAATTCGTTTGGAGACCTGGCGAATAGTGAGACATCATCCGCAAATCGTAGGTTGGTTAGCCTTCTGCCATTTATTATGATGCCATATTTCTTGTCCCATTTAAGCTTCTTGAATACTTCCTCTAGTACGCTTGTGAACAATTTATCTATATATGAAATATTTATCTGGTAACATTCAATTAAAGTTTCCATGTTTCTAGAAGTAAAACATTTTCTTCATTTGCGAGCTTGTAAATTTGTTTGTGAGTTTAAAAAATCTGTTAAACGCTGAAGAAAGCTACAACATTTTAGACTCAGAAGTTCGTTTCATACCCCTGAATAACAATTTTAGTTCATCCATTAATGTTTCTCCTCTCCATTTATATTGGTTCGTGTCACCTCCCAGTTGCAAGAGTTCGTGCCTCAGACGATACCCACAAGTATTTATGTGTTTTCAGCATGCACAATTTTCCAACCATATTGTGTGTCAACTCGGATTTAAATATTGTCTGCTGTCTTACGTAAAATCGATTATATTTTACTATAGGAAGATAAAAAATAAATACTAAACTAGGAAGAGATATTATGTATGTATATATATATATATATACATATATATAATTTGCAAGGTATGTTCATATTTACGCCAATATCTGAATTTAATTTTAAGAAACCACTGAGTGAAAGAAGCATATATATATGAAAGGTTTAGAGCAATAACATTATAAGCCACATATTGTTCTTTCTGAGATATAAGGTATTAATTCTTCAAAAAAATTATAAATACTAATTGGACAGTATTGTTGTTAATACATTGTGTGTCTATATGTTTTAACTCTTCACTGACACACAAATGATTTTATAGATATTTCAATACATGTATTTGCTATCAGTGCAATAAATTAAATTTCTTAACAGAATGTGGCTTATCATGTTACTGCCCTAAGCCCATATTATATATATATATATATATATATATATATATATATATATAATATGCTATTTCACGCAGAATGAAATTTTTACACGGAATTTCACGAATACTAATCCGGAAGTTCTTGTGGTAGCGTACATCCGTACTCAATTCATCCCTATCCTGAGCTAATATTTTCCAAACATTCCCTGTACGTTTCACTTCACTCAAATCAAGATTAATGTTGTTCTCCACCTTATTAGCCTATATGACCTACCCACTGGACGCTTTTCTCCTTCGTTTCCTACAAGAGTTTTTCGTGCCTTTCTTTCATTCCTCATTCGTGCTATATATCCATCCAATCGAATTCCACCTGACTTACCCGTTCATATTACATCTGGTTTCCTATAAATAACCTGTATGAAATTCTGAATTAATAAAATGTTATATCAGTATCCCTTTTATAGGCTATGTAAAACTATACCGGTACCATTAGCAGACCATGGAAGACAATGAAGGCATGTCACAAAAACCCACGATTTTCAGCTAAATGTACGAGAAAGAGGTAGGATGACTAACCCTACGCTTCACCCGAATTTAACTGTGTGTGTGTGTATATATATATATATATATATATATATATATTGCAGTTGCTCAGGTAAATTTAGCACTCAAATTTTAACGAGTGCAAAACTATTTATTAACGGAGAAATACAATTATTGCTATTACACCTATTATTTTTATCTAAGAGTGGAGTCGATGGAGCTATTCTAAAGTCCACGTGCTTGATTCAAAATATTTTCAAAGTCCAAATTTTTAGAAGATTAAATCTTTATAAAGTTCTAAATAACTTTAAATTTAGCAAGTTCTCGAACGATTCTAAGTTTAAACTGTTTCGGAGATCGCGGTCTGTAGATCTATAATGATAATGATGAGGATGATAACGATGGGCTTACTAATATAGGAAACAAATCAATTAAATACATTTTGTTACAATCTGCGAACATTCGCAGATGGCAGTGCGCTACAAACTCCGTTCTGCTTGAAAACCCCTGAACATACTTGATCGCCAGGTGGCAATACACTGGAAAATAACTCCCTTGTAACAGATTAAACATATTTTAAAATGAATGTAATTATAGGAATGGTAGCGTTCTATTGATATTTAGATGGAAAATACAGGTTATGTGAGAATGGAAGCTCTTCCACATGGCATTGTAAGAACTGTGTCATTAGGGTGTGATACTGAACAAAGGGAGGGTGACGCCTCCACGGCTTTCCTCCTGTGGTATATCACTGTGACATATCTCTTAGTGTGTGCTACTGTAATAAACAATCAAACGTTCATCAACGTTTTACAAGCATTTTCCGGCCTCATATAATTCAATAGGAATTTGAATCCATTTCTTCTTCGATCTATCGATATTTCTTCTACCTTTTGCGATAACTAACTCTAAGTCACTAGCACTATCGAACCCGTAGGTTCATGCCCGTACGGATATAAGCTCTCCAAACATCCCCATCCTGAGCTAATGTTTTCCAGTTATTCCCTGTATAATATACTTCCCTCAAATCATGGTTCATGTTATCCGCCCACCTCATTCTTGGTCTACCAACTGGGCGTTTTCTTTCTGGTTTTACTACAGGAAGATTACATGCACGTCTTATATTTCCCATTCGTGCCACATGTCCAGCCCATCGCAGTCTACGAGACTTAACTATTCTTATTATATTTTGCTTCCTATAAAAATGTAGTTCATTGTTATTCAATCTTCTCCATTCGCCTGTCTGTTCATTTCTCCTTAGTCCAAAAAAATTCCTAAGAACATTATTCTCAAATACTCGTAATCTCCTTTCCTCCCTTAAAGTAAGCTTTTGCGCTATAATCTATAATGATTTCTGATATTCGGTCTGCTTTTATTATCTGAAAATGCTCCTCCGTTCAGTTGTTTCTATATTGCACTATTTAATACAGTACTTTAAAAATATATGTCATCATAAAAGTATTTGTGTGTGGAGTTTAAAACCTTCTCCGAAAAGTTGTATTCCTGCAAGGTCCGATTGAATATAAAAGAACGTATAAAAAGAAAGGTTAGTTAGGGGGAAAAATATTTAAAGATGAATTCAGACAAATATATACATATGCATTCAAGCTGATTGTACCCACCATAATACATTTTATGGTCAAGTACTTAGAATCAGAAATGTATTTTTATTACGATTAGTATTTATTTGTTGTCTGCGGCAGTCTAGTCGCGATGGTCGCGAGTTTAAACTGTGGGTCCTGAGTCTGAAGATTCTCGGGCTTGTCTTGTTCTTTTTCTTCTTCCTTTCCAGGATTAGGTCAATGCGATCTGTTCCGGTCTCAAGTCCATCGTCCCAAATATCTTTTTCCATGTGGTTTGTAGGCGTTGATCTTTTTGGGTAATCTTGTATTGTCCATTCTGTCTAAATGTTCTTTCCATTGGTATTTGTGCTTGTCTAGTTTATCGAGTATTGAAAATATCTCCAGTTCATTTCTTATTGATTCATTGTGTAATTTATCCATGCGTGTACATCCTTTTACGGATCTTAAAAATTTCATTTCAGTGGCTTGAATGTCTGAGATATCTTTTTTGTAAGTACCCAAGATTCAGATGCATATAAAAGAACAGGAACAGCAATAATTTTATAAAACCTGAGCTGAGTTTCTCTTCGAGTCTTTCGGAGGGTTCTTCTTATGGTGCCACACATCATTTGATATCGGTTTAATTTATTGTGTATATCCCAATCGTAGCTGTATGTTATATTCTCGGGCTTGTAAAAATAAATAAATAAATAAATATAAATTAAATATCCTCAACTCATGTCCAACTCAAGGTCGGGTCGAGGGATGAGATAAGATGAGTCCCTATATATATATAGAGGTCTGTGAATGACAACGGTGCCTGCCGACAACGCCTGGTGCACCATGACAGGGACAAATGAATTAAATGAAACGAAATGGATGAGATGAGTATGGAGAAATGATGGAATGAAATTGTGGCAGGAAAAAACGGGATGATCCCCGAGAAAAACCTGCACAAGCTCTGTTTCGTCCACCACGAAACACATAGAGTGACCGAGACCTGATCTCGGGACCCCAGCTGTGAGAGCGAGCGTCTAATCGCTTGCACCACGGAACCGCTTGTAAAAGAAACTCAAGCCTAAATTAGTGCCTCAGATCAAAATTTAACTGCACTCTCCCATCCAAATAATACCTTAGTTACCTATAATAGACGACTCATTGAGGTGATGTGCTGACCACATGTCACTTACTGATACCTATAGGGAAGTAATCATACTGGTAACTAATTCAGTTTGATCAAGGAACTCTGCTAAGAGAGCTGCCATGTCTCCAAGGGGATGTATGGGGTATATACATGTTCTTCATATAACCTTATGTCCCTGATTGAGAGATGGGTGCCCCATATCGGAAAGTATCTTAACCATGCTAATTTAACATTTTCCAATACTGTTATTGTAATACAGTTCCAATAATGGATCATATTATAATATTATAATGATATTGTTAAAAGAAAAATTAATGTGTGAACCAGGAATCGAACCGTGGACTTCAAGTTCTCCAGACTAGTGTGCAGCCCACTAAACCATTCCACACCTGGCACAAATATTAACAATTCCTTCCACATATACTATAATTCTCGTTTCGTCCGCTGTTGGTAGATGACACTGCCATCGTCAACGGCCGGCTTCGTTTACTTACTCACTGGCACCATTGAACCCGTAGGTTCATGGCCGCGCGGACATAAGCTCTCCATACATCCCTATCCTGAGCTAATGCTTTCCAATCATTCCCTGTATAATCTACTTCCCTCAAATCATAGTTAATGTTGTTCTCCAACCTCATTCTTGGTCTACCAACTGGGCGTTTTCCTTCTGGCTTTCCTAGAAGAAGTTTCCATGCACATCTTTCATTCCCCATTCGCGCAACATGTCCTGCCCATCGCAGTCTACGAGACTTAACTGTTCTTATTATATCTGGCTTCCTATAAAGACCATGTAGTTCAATGTTATGTAGTCTTCTCCATTCACCTGTCTGCTCATCTCTCTTTGGTCCAAAAATTTTCCTAAGAACTTTATTCTCAAATACCATCAATCTCCTCTCCTCCCTTAAAGTAAGAGTCCATGTTTCGCATCCATATAATATAACTGGTAGAATAATAGTTTTATATATTTTTAGTTTAACGTTTTTTGAAAGGAGTTGGGACATCAACAGTCTCTGCAATGCATAATAGCAAGCATTTCCAGAATTGAGCCTATGTTTAATTTCTTTGTGCATCTCATTCCTCTTTTTGATTACTGTTCCTAGGTATTTGAATTCAGCAACTTCCTCAAAATTTCCCTCATTTGTCATTAGCTGTCCATTACCATTATATACTGAATTTCTACGTGTGACCATATATTTAGTTTTACTGATATTTACTTCCAGTCCTAATTTATTTGTGTTACTCAATAGTGGTGTGCGTGTTTGCCTTTAGTATCTCCTCGCTATCGGCCAGTAGTACTACATCATCAGCATAAACTAACAGCTTATTAATACCATTGAGTTGTAAGCCTTCCTCATTCTCTAAAGATTTGATGGCATGCTCTAGTACAAAATTAAATAGTAGAGGAGATAATGCATCTCCTTGCTTCAACCCATTCTGGATTTCAAAAGTGTCTGAAAACTGTTTGCCTACACGCACCCTACTCTTTGAGCCATTTAGACACATTCGTATAAGTCTAACTAACTTTTTAGGAATTCCGAACTCCAGCAGGATACTATATAATTTCTCCCTCTTAATTGAATCATATGCTTTTTTGAAGTCTACATATAGTTGATGTACAGTACCATTATATTCCCATTTCTTTTCTGAAATCTGTCTTATACTAAAAATCTGATCTGTTGTAGACCTGTTTCTTCTAAATGCACATTGATGATCTCCTAGAATGTCATCAATATAGGGAGTAAGTCTGCTTACTAATATATTTGTTAGAATTTTGTACGAAGTTGAAAGTAATGAGATGCCCCTGTAGTTGTTGCAATCCGTTTTATCTCCTTTCTTATAAATTGGTACGATAATTGATTCCTTCCATTCATCTGGAAGAGCTTCTTTTACCCAAATCATACTAAGCAACCAGTGTATCTTTTCCATCAATTTTTCTCCCCCTACTTTTATCAGTTCTGCTGGGATCTCATCTGAACCTGATGCTTTATACATCTTCAATTTTTCAATCGCCATTTCAACCTCTAATGCACTTGGCTCTGCGACTAGCATTTCTGCTGTCTGTAACTTATCCTCCTCAATGTCCTGTTCTGTATGTACATTTAATAGCTGATTAAAGTAACTTTTCCATCTGTTTAATATACTCCTAGAATCTGCAATCATATCCCCATTTTCATTCCGAATTATGTTTGTTCTAGCCTGAAACCCTTTCTTCTCTATACTAATTCCCTGATATAATTCTCTAATGTTCCTATTTTTTGGATTCATTTCAAGATCATTAATCTTCTCTCTCAAATATTCCCTCTTTTTACTCTTTAGTAACTTGGTGGTTTCCTGTCTAACACTACCCAATTGCTCTAAATTTACCTCATTTGGCTCGTGTAACCATTTCATTTTTGTTAGCTTTCTTTTCTCTACAATGTCGGCACATTCCTCATCAAACCATTTCTTGTTTTGCCTCTTTTTTAAACAGCCAATGCTTTCTGATGCTGACGATTTAATAGTATCTCTTATAGCCTCCCATTCTTTATTTATATCAGTTTCTTTTTCGTTTGCCACATTGTCATCTGAAGATTCCAGTACTTCAAATCTATTAGCAATTTTGATTTGGTATTCTTGCCGCATTTCATCATTTTTCAAGTTTTTTAATTCATATTTTACAGAATCATCTTTAGCGTTTGTTTCTCTCATAAACGGTCGGCTTCGTTTAGAAGTATCTATATTTGATAATTTTACACTACCACTTTTATAAGTAGTAAACGATGTAATTTAACATTTTCCAATACTCTTATTTTAACACAGTTCCAATAATGGATCATATTATAATATTATAATGATATTGTGAAAAGAAAAATTAATGTGTGAACCAGGAATCGAGAATTATAGATTTGTAGGCCTATATGTGGAAGGAATTGTTAATGTTTGTGCCAGGTGTGGAATGGTGTAGTTGGCTGCATACTAGTCTGGAGAACCAGAGGTCCACGGTTCGATTACTGGTTCACACATTAATTTCTCTTTTCACAATATCATTATAATATCATTCTAATTTAGTTAAAATTGTTTTCCTAAAGAATTGTCAGTGACGCGTGGTTAATATTCCGACTCAATGAGACATCTAGTAGGCAACTATGGTATTACTAGAATGGATGAAAGTCAGTTCAATTTTACACACATTCATTTTTAATCAGGCTTACAGTTCTTTTACGAGGATAAACTATTCAGCTTAATTCCCTTCAGGAGGACTTGTTCTTTGAATTTTTTCATCGTAAAACATCGATCGTACCCGGCCGATGCCTGCAGAGAATACTTAGCCTACTTTTATTTCTTGTCGGGGCCGATTCTTCTTAACTGATGTAAAAACTAATGTACATAAAGGTCTACTGCAAGGATGCTGCTTATCACCAACGTTGTTCAAAATATATATTGATAATTGTATAAAGAATTGGTCAAGACACTGCAAATATATGGGAATTCAAATAGAAGATAATTATTATCTCCACCATTTATTATTCGCAGATGATCAGGTGGTGATTTCTCAGAATCCAGATGATGCATCTTTCATGTTAAGGGAATTAGAGATAGAATACAAAAAATAGGGATTACAGATAAATTATAATAAAACAGATTATCTTTCATTGGATACAACAAATGAGCTAAAATGTAATTCAGGAAGAATATGTAATGTTAAAAATGGTAAATATTTAGGATCTTTTTTGGATAAAAATGAGAATCGAACTACAAAAATTGAAAGAAAGATAACTGATGGAAGGAGATTCATTGGTAATGTTGAATTCAGTGCTTTGGTATAGAGATATAATATACAGAACGAGGAAAACTATATTTCAAGTTCTGTTACAAATCATTTTATTATATGGGACCGAAACCTGGACAGTAAGTAGAAAATAAGCCAACAAACTGTTAGCAGTAGAAATGGATTTCTGGAGGCGATCGACAAGACTTTTAAGCAGGTATAAGGTTAGAAACAGCACAATAATGGAAATTATGCAAGTTAAAACAGAATAGAAAAATAGAACAAAAACGTTTGAAATGGTAGCGATATCTCATAAGAATGGAAGAAGAGAGAATACCAAAGAAGATCATTAATTGGAAAGCTAATGGAAGAAGGAAAGTGGCAGACCTAGAGAATGTTGGATAGATGGCGTGAGGAGAAGTATGGAAGCTAGAGATTTGAGGGAAGAAAATGCTCTAGACAGAAACCTCTGGCGACAAATCACTTTGAGTTGAAGGAGAAACACTGTATTGTGGAATCCATCCATAGTAATTCTGCCCGAAGACAGGTCCTTCACTGCAATCATAGCATTTTCATGCTGTGCTTGCAGCTTTACTAGGGAATCGTGTAGGTGTGGTAGCTTCCCGTTGCTTTCCACACCGGTGAAGGATGATGATGATGATAATGATAATGATGATGGCCATATGATTTCGGGGACCGTTTGGGCCTTAAAGTTTTCCTGACATTTGTCTTACAGGTGAGGAATAACCCCGATAAAAACCTCACCCAGAAAAACTGCCCCGACCGGGAATCGAACCCGGGCCCGCTGCGTGACAAGGCAGCACGCTACCTCGAGACCATAGCGGTGGACTATTGTGGAATATTCCTAATAAAAAGAATTAAAAAATATAATGTGAGATGGTAATATTGGAATACGCATTTAAGCAGTGGACCATTTTCAGACTTACTTGCCACACGCATTTTACCGATAGCTTATTATACGTTGGTTTATGTAAAAGGGAATTGTAAATGATATGTAGTATCGGTGTATGGTGAACATGGTTTGGTTGGCATTGCTATAATCAAATCTTGGAGATATATCTGGATGAACTGGAGAGCTTATCGACTGTAATGGCTAATAGTGATTAGTAACATTGTGTGAAGGCTGTTTTGCATTTAGGAAGCACGAACATAATTGAGATTCCCGTAGCTTTCACATAATAAAATAAAATGTATCCAGTCCTTTGGCATATTGTCTCTTTTGTAATTGATAAATTGCCATACACTGGTTGCCAAAACCAAAGCCATATTTCAGTCAACATGACAAACGGTTCTACATTATTACAATAGCTCTCTTTTTTTAAATGTGAAGTCATAAGTCATAATGTTTTCTAATTGACAGAGCGTAACCTCACTTCATAAACACATAAATAATCAGAAACTGTTTAACGTGCCTTCCCGACTCTGTGACTACTTCATCCCCTCAACACAGTAAATATGTTATCATAAGTAATGCCACGAGTGATTTGCAAATTATCTAGAGAATTTGGAAATCAAGAGTGGCATTTGTTAGGACTATTTAACGAATAAAATTAAGCTGTTTACTCACAAATTATTTAAAGATCCATCCATCCATAGTAATCCTGCCCGAGGACAAGGTCTTTCACTGCAATCATAGCATTTTCATGCTCTGCTTTCCAGCTTTAATAGGGAATTATAGGGGTGGTAGCATTCCAGTTGCTTTCCACACCGGTGAAGGATGATGCTGATAATGATAAAGATGATGATAATGGCCGGATGATTTTCGGGGACCGTTGGGCCCCAAGCTTCCTGACATTTGTATTACAGGTGAGAAAAAAACCGAAAAACCTCACCCAGGAGTATTTAAATGTAGTTATTTTAAAATATTTATATATTAAATGTAAACGGCGAAGTTTGAAAAAAATGAGAAATATTTAGTTATTCTTCATTTGTTCATCACTGCAACTTGATCATATTATTTATTGTCTAATAGGATCGCATTATTGCAAGAACGCACCCTAGTGGAGAAAAAATGAAACACATTAAACTGTATAGTATAACAAACATTATAGGTTATTAATTAATTTCTGATGTCCTATGGTAAGTCAATCATATTTTTCTGGAACGCGAATGCCTGGGAAATAATACGTTTAAGTAGGTGCATATAGTGGTTTCTTTTTATTGTCGTATAATCAATTGTTACAATTTTTTCTATTATATCTCGCAAGCCGACTTCCTTATATTCGTGCACTATATATACAATCTGGTAGCGATATGTATTGTGGGTTTCTTACATCTTTATATATAAATTGCTATATTCAACGTATTTCTTAGAGAGTCAGTCACTGCAAAATAATGCTCTGACCTGTTCAGAATATTAGAAAGGAAGTGCTTTCTTTAATATGATAAACTAAGTTGATAAATATCAAGGTGAAACACGACTGTGATTGGTTGTAAAACAAAATTTATTGAAACGTGATTGGTAATTGACTCCTATTTGAGACATGAGATAAATAGCGTATATAATCTGCATTTATTCTACTACTAATCATTACCAACGAAGTAATATGTTGCTGAAACAAGCAATATAAACTTAGAATAAAAATATCAGAAAATACAAAATTAAACACCCTATTGTTTGCAGATGACCAAATAATAATAGCAAATTCAGAAGATAATCTGCAGAAACGTCTGTATGAACTTAACAAAATTACAGAAGAATATGGATTAAAGATATCAGCGGAGAAAACAAAAATTATGGCATTTCAAGGTGTAGATCCTGACAGAAGTAAAATTGTACTGGACAATAACATTTTGGAGCAGGTGAATAATTTTACATATCTAGGATGCAATATCTCATATGAAGAAGAAAAGGATGTAAATGCAAAAATATCTAAATTTTTTAAGAATTTTAGGGTTAATAAATTCTATCTTCAAGCCACAGTTAGTCCAAAAGCATTCAAGACTAAAAGTGTATAAAACACTGGCTCTTCCAACTCTTTTGTATGGTAGCGAAGTATGGACGTTGAAACAGAAGGATATACAGAGACTTAGATCTGCTGAAATGAGATATATTCGCAGGACTGCAGGATACACACTACTAGATCACAAAAAAATGAAGACATCTTAGAAGAATTACACATGGAACCTTTAAAAAACAAAATATCTGACTATAAGTAAAGATGGACGCAACATGTTCATTGAATGAAAGATCACAGGATACCCAAACAAATGTTCAGATATCAACCTGCAGGAAGAAGAAGACCAGGACGTCCATTCAAAAGACTTCTGGATGGTGTTTCTCTTGATGCCGAAACAGGTCAACAAATGGCCTAAATTCGTGAATGTACTATGATGATGATGATGATGATGATGATGATGATGATGACTAATCATTACTTATCCTATATATCTTCTATTGTTACATCTTGAATGGTTTTCTGTATTTCTTTTTCTCTTTTGCCAGTCTCTTTATAGGTTCTGTTAGGTGCCCCACACTTCACATTTTTTAAAACTGTGTATCACACAAATACTTTTTCGGAAAGCAAGGACATTCAGGGTGTACCCGAATGAATGACCACTTCCAAAACAACACCAGCATTTTAAACACAATGTAGCATAATTAATATTTAATATAGGGAGGTGTTCATTGTTTTCTATTCACTGCTGTGGTCTCGAGGTAGTGTGCTCGCATGTCACGCTGCGGGCCCACGCTCGATCCCCGGTACGGTCAAGGTTTTTTCGGGTTTTTCCCTCAATTGTAAGACAAATGTCAGGAAATATTAAAGACGAAACGATCCCCGATACCATCTGGCCAACATTATCATATTAACTAGAAGAGAAAATTTAAAAATCGTTCTAGAGGCAGCATTTTTTTATTTTTCGCAACGAAACTCGATAAAACCTTCTCCAAATAATGAGTGTAATCGGACCATTAGGAGTGGAGATTGCGTGGCAATGATCCTTTAAATAAACTCATACGGCTGTAATGTGTATTTTCTCTCAATGTTACTGCATGCATACGATTTAACTAACAAAAGAAACCTATAAAGAGAATGGCAAAAGAGAAAAAGAAACCAGCAAAATCAGAACATAAATTCTACCTATTGAAAATTCACTTAGTTTATGCTCTTCCTGGTGGTGGATTTATATTTATTTGCATACTCAGTTTAGAAATAATGTATGAAATCATATAATGCCCTGTAAGTTTGATATGTTAATTTAGTTATTAATGATTTTATGAGACGCACATCCTCTTTACAGATTATAAGAAGGCCTTTGATAAAGTGTCTAGACCAAAATTATGGAACATACTAGTGTGAAAAAGGAATTCCACTACACTTCATAGCACTAATTAAGAAAATGTATGAGAAAACTAAAATAAATCAAAGGGAACCAATACATATAACAGGAGGAGTTAGACAAGGTTGTCCACTATCAACCACTCTTTTTAACATTTATTTTGATGACATGATAAGAACATGGAAGCAAATAACGACTGGAGAATTAACTTAGGAAATATAGTAATAAAAACAGTTAGCCTTTGCAGATGACCAGATTTTCAGATTTTAATAGCAAAAACAAAGGACGAACTACAAAGAATGTTATATAAACTAAATGAAATATAAAAAAATACAACATTGAAATATCATCAGAAAAATAAAAAAACAATGGCCTTCAAGGGCGCTCATCCAGTTTGGACAAAGATAATATTAGAAAATAAATCAATAGAACAAGTGGTAAAATATAACTTCCTAGGTTGCGAAATATCATGCACAGCGGAAACAGATACAAATAACAAACTAAATAAGTTTAATTATATAACAGGAACACAAAAAAGAACTTTGAAAAATAAAGCCAGGAAATACTCTATAATGAAATTATACTAGAGAAAGGCAGTTCCTCTTATTACGTATGGTTTCGAAACATGGACATTGACAACACAACAATATGCCAGAATACAAGCTGCTGAAATGAAATTCCTCAGACCAATACCAGGATTTCAAAGAACAGATAAAAAACATAACTCAGAAATAAGACAATTAAAGTAGACACATTAAACACAACATTAGTGAAATACAAAACAAAGTGGGAAGAGGACTTGGCAAAGATGACTGAGAATAGAATACCAAAAGCAGCATACAACTATTCACCACGAGGAAGAAGAAGTTTGGAAAGACCAAAGAAAAGATGGAAACAGCAGCATTTTGAAGCCGGAACAGGCTAAAGCCTAAACCGTGACGAAGAAGAAGAAGAATTATTTTATTGTAAAGTAAAAGCTCCTTATTCGCAGGAGATATGTTCCGTAAACATGCCGCGAATACAGAAACCGAGAATACGGAATGGTAATTTGTATGGGTATATAGGGGGATATGTTCCAAGGTTCCAAAATAAAATAAACATTATCAGAATAAAATCAATTAATGAGACTTTTCGTACAAATTTCCTTTTACCCGACATTATAAATGGGCAACAACGCAGAAAGGACACGTGTTGTTTCCATCAAAATTATTGCAACGAATGATAAGTTGAAACAATAAAACGCCGATCGTAGCGAGGGCGGCATTTTTCAAAGGATATAGCGGCACGGGAAATTCAGCGGCGGTGGCTTTTAACAAATAACTTTAGGCTTGGTGACATTAAGTTTTGTTTTACTCTAATATTAAAATGTCCATTTGATTTGAATCACTCTTTGTAAAAGCCGCCTTGATACGTGCCTGCAGTAAAATAATTGTCGATGTGTTTAATAAATGATACTAATCCTTCTAATATACCGACTGGAACCGCGAATAAAGAAATTTTACCAGCGAATACAGGATAATGAAAACGCGAAAAAGGAGCTTTTACTGTATTTATCAAACATTTTCTTCATATTAATACATATTGTCTTTTTTTAATTAGGAATATTCCACAATTCAGTGTTTCTCCTTCAACCCAAAGTAATTTATCGCCAGAGGTACCTATCTAGAGCATTTTCTTCCCTCAGATCTCTAGCTTTCATACTTCTCCCCACTATCCATCCAACGATATCTAGGTCTGCCTCTTCCACTTCTTTCATTAGCTTTCCAATTAATGATTTTATTTGGTATTATCTCTTCTTCCATTCTTATGAAGGTTACATACCATTTCAAACATTTTTCTTCTGTTTTTCCAATATTTTTTTTCAACTTGCATAATTTCCCTTATTGTGCTGTCTCTGACCTTACCCCTTCTTGAAATTCTTGTAGATCGTCTCCAAAAATCAATTTCTACTGCTAAAAGCTTATTGGCTTTTTTCCTACTTACTGTCCAGGTTTCGGACCCATACAATAAAATGCTTTCTAACAGATATTGAAATATAGACGCATTTTTCTAGAATCTTTATTTTACCATCCAATGATTCTCATTACCACGAACGATTTATTGTATTTTATTTATGACAAGGGTGTTCTGGAGGCCTATATTAATCCTGTTAACTTCAATTTACCATGATCTGTTAATATGTAATTATTAGACCGACTATTTTAATATACTGTCAGCCTCTGGTGTAAAGATAATGATGTTACTATTAAATATAATAATAATAATTCCGATTGAGGGTCTTTCCACTTTTCAGCGGTTGCCCTTTTTTATTATTATTGTTATTGTTATTATTATTGTTATTACTATTATTCTTATAAAAATAATTTCCACGACTCCAGTCTCGGGGTAACGTCGTAGCCTCGTATGCAACGGGACGGTATCGATCCCCATTAGGGACAAATTTCCTGGGTAATTTTTTTCGAATTTTTCTCCCTACCTCTAAGACGAAGACAGGGAATATTTAAGACCCCAACAGCCTCAAAAATAGTTTACCGTTGTGCTCATTATTCGTCTATTTTAGTGTAGGTGTGTCTTTCCTTAAATTTTTATGCTGTATCGGAGTAGGCCCTGCAGTTACCTGATCATTAATTCGGTGAGTCCCTCCATGTCCCTGTGTGGACAAAAACGAAAGTGTGTCCTCAAAATTTTAAAATCCTCTCCCGTTTGGTCGTATCACTGGAAGACAGGAAAAGAACAGGACACGTAAGTGTACGGAAGAGTTACATAAGATGAAAATGATGTTGATGATAATAATAATAATAATAATAATAATAATAATAATAATAATATAATAATAATAATAATAATAATAATAATAATAATAATAATATACATACCAGCTAATAACAGGCGTGCGCTGCTACGCCATAATAAATTAAATATAGAAGGTTAATTATATGGTAAACACTGATACAATCCAAACATAGCGGTTGCTAGAGTAATTTTTTAATTCCAAACTTCAGGTAAACCCTCTCTTCTAGTGGTTGTATTTCACTGATTTTTGTAAAATACATACCTCGATTTACTTTAATACGATATTCCGAGTTTTGTTGTGACACATCGAAAATTGCGATTGCTAGAGCGATTTTTAAAGTTTCGTTTCAGGTAAACTCCTACACCTAATGATTTTAGAACATAATAGATAACGGCTAAGCACTTTCCGCATCAAAAATCCTGTGCATACAAATTTTCACGAAGATCGGTTGGACGGTTTAGAAGTCTATAAAAGACAAACTGACATATATTCGATTATTATTATCTAATATATAAAAATTAATGTTTGTTTGTTTGTGTGTACTTTATGTGCGGCCATAACGTTGATCTGATTGTGATGGGGTTTTCTTCAAAATGTCCAGGAGATTCCCGGCATAAACATAGGCTATAAGAGAGTTGTAATACTGAACTACTACACCCTTAAAAATCACACTTTGCAGTGCAAAACGTGAAAAATAATAATTTTTTGACGCTTAAATGGCTTATGCTGCCTAAAGCATAACAATTACACAAAATTAATTTACACAGAATTAAATGTCTCAAAACACTCTACAGAAAAGTCCGTGACAGCATTTGATCATCTTTTACGGATAACTCACAATAGCCGTTTTTGTCTTTCATTGATGCCAGGAATATCGGGATAAGTAGATTCCCAGACAAGCGTGCACTGCCGATTGTGATGGGGCTTTTTGCAAAATGTTCAGGATTTTCCCGGGAAGGTTATAGGCTACAAGAGAGTTTTAATGCTCGATTCCTTCACTCTTAAAAATCACCCTTTGTAGTGAAGAAGAAAAATAGGGTGGTTTTTTGTACGCTTAAATGCCTTACGCTGCCTAAACCATAACAAATACACCAAATGAATGTACACAGAATTGAATATTTCAAAAAACTCTACAAAACGCCCGCAACAGCATATGTTTATCTTTTATGGATAACTCACAATAACCATGTTTGTCTTTCATTGATGCCAAAAAGATCGGGATAAATAGATTCCCGGGCAAGCAGAGCAGGTGCACGGATAACTCGAAATAATGAATTTTGTCTTTCAGCTCATTTATGCCAAATGCATCGGGATATGTTGATTTTGGAGGGGTGCCGGGTAATCAGCACGGGGTATCTAAAAATAATAACGATATAAGTTTCGAATTATTAATCCTTTTACTTATTCAACTAAACGTAAAAACACATAATTGTAGCAGCGCACGCCGGGTATTACCTAGTATAATATATGAAACAGTAGGAAAACAAATGAGTAGAAATTACTAACATTTGCATCAAATTACACAGTAATGTACAATAAAAACTTAGAGTTTTATATGATTTTGATTTCTTTGCGGTCCGGAATATATAAATAACTGGCAGGATGAACTACTGTTTCGCCAATTTAAGCTAAGTAAATAGTCTTGGAGGAAGGAAACATCATTGAATAAGACTGTGATGGTTTTGTTAGAATCGACACTTACTATTAGCAAGTCCCAAACAGTAATATTGACATTACTTCCATAACAGAAAAAAATATGGACTATATAAATATCCAGACAGACATAAATGAAAGAATATAAAATACTAAGAAATGTCGTCATCATAATAGATTCACGAATTTAGGTCATATGTTGACCCGTTTCGGCCTCAAGAGAAACACCTTCCAAAAGTCTTTTGAGTGGACGTCCTGGACCTCTTCTTCCTGCAGATATCTTAACATTTGTTTGGCTATCCTGTAAACTTCCATTCGTTGAACATGCAAACTTAAAGGAACAAAATAAACATAAAATTATGTACAAATATATAGCGGTGTTGACAGGCAAACCCATGGACAAGCTGGAGTAATGATTTGGATTAACTAAGAAATTTTATTTTTCAAATAAATACAGTATTTAAATTCAAAATATCCGACACACGAAACAAAAACCAGATGGGTATAAAACCCTAGCTAACACCCGGCGTGCGCTGTTGCGCCGGAAAAAAATGAAAATGTATGTTTTCTTATGTTTTATTGAACAAGTGAAAGGAAAAATATATATATATATATATATATATATATATATCACAATTATTTTTAGATACCCCGAGAAGATTACCCGGCGTTAGCGGGAATCTACTTATCCCGATCTTTTTGGCAAAAATTACCTGAAAGACGAAAGTTGTTGTGTTTTTATGTTTAGTTGAATAAGTGATGGGGAAACATGTATATCCTAATTATTTTTAGATACCCCGTGCTGATTATCCAGCGTTGCCCGGGAATCTACTTATCCCAAACTTCTTGGCACAAATGAGCTAAAAGGAGAAAAGTAAAATATTTTTATGTATAGTTGAATAAATAATAGGGAAAGTTTATATAGTAATTATTTTTATATATCCCGTGCTGTGATTACCCGGAATTGCCGGGAACCTACTTACCTCGATCTTCCGGGCATAAATGAGCTGATAGACGAAAATGATTGTGTTTTTATGTTCGAGTAAAAGAGAAATATTTATATCGTAATTATTTTTAGATAGCCCCTGCTGATTATCTGACGTTCCCCGGGAATCTACTTATCCGAGAAGAATTCGTTATTGTGAGTTATCCGTAAAACAATAACCGCCGTTCGATGCTACGCTTGCCCAGGTATCTACTTATTCCAATCTTCTAGGCATCAATTAAAAACAAAAATTATTATTGTGAGTTTTACGTAAAAGACAAACATAGGCCCTATGTTTACGCAGACTTTTTTCTAGTTGTTTCAGATACTAATTTTGTATATTTGTTTTGGTTTAGGCAACGTAAGCCATTCAAACGTCCCAAAAGCTATTTTTTTTTACATTTTTCTCTATAAAGGGTGATTTTAAGGCTGTAGGACTTGAGTATCACAACTCTCTTATAATCTATATTCATCCCGGGAATCTCCTGAACATTTTGCAAAAAGCACCATCACAATCGAAAGAACGATATGGCAGCACATAAAATACGAATAAACAAACATTTATTTTTATATAGTCCTATTAGACTAGCTAATACCCGGCGTGCGCTGCTACGCCTAAACAAATGAAAATGAATGTACGTTTATGTTTAGTTGAATAAGTAAAAGAAATAACTATAAATTTATATTTTTTTATATACCCCGTGCTGATTACCCGGCGTTGCCCGGGAATCTACTTATCCCGATCTTCTGGATATAAATGAGCTGAAATACGAAAGTTCATGTGTTTTATGTTTAGTTAAATAAGTAATAGGAAACATTTATATCGTAATTATTTTTAGATACCCCGTGCTGTTTACCCGGCGTTTTCCGGGAATCTACTCATCCCGATATTCTTGGCATAAATGAGCTGAAAGACAAACATTAATGTACTTGTTATGATTAGTTGAATAAATAAAATGAAAAATAATTATAAATTTATAGCCTATCGTAATTATTTAAGATTCCCCGTGCTGATTACCCGGTGTTGACCGGGAATCTACTTATCTCGATTTTCTTGGCTTAAATGAGCTAAAAGACAAAATCGTTGTTGTGAGTTATCCGTAAAAGAATACCCGCTGCTATGCTTGCACAGGAATCTACGTAATTTTCTCGATCTTATTGGCATCAATGAAAGACAAAAGTGGTTATTGTGAGTTATTCGTAAGATATAAACATATGCTGTCGCCGACTTTTATCTAGAGCGTTTTGAGATATTCAATTCTGTGTACATTAATTTTGTGTATTTGTTATGGTTTAGGCAGCGTAACCCATTTAAGCGTCCAATGAGCTACATTTTCCCGTTTTCCACTTCAAAGGGCGATTTTTAAGGGTGTAGTATATAAGTTTCACAACTCTCTTATATCCTATGTTCATCCCGAAAATCTCCTGAACATTTTGCTAAAAGCACCATCACAATCGGATCAACGGTATGGCCGCGCATAAAGTACGAACAAACAAACAAACATTCATTTTATATACTAGATTTTCAATGTTTACACATTTTTATGTGCCTAAAGTTATATTTTTCTTCTCCACTCGTCTCTATCTATTCACTTCATACCATCTAGTTCTCTTGTTCTCATTCAATAATAATAATAATAATAATAATAATAATAATAATAATAATAATAATAATAATAATACAGGTTTAATTTTATGTTGCCAATACAAATAACTGTTTACAATTATTATAGTTATAATAATTATTATTGTACAAATCTTGGATTATTTTGACGTGTTACTTGACCAAACCATCGCATTCACTACTGTTGGCCGATGAAAAGAATGCAGCTGAGGGGTGTGAATGTAGGGGAGGAAGTAGTTCCTCCACCATTTTACAGGATGTTCTGTAGTAACCCAAATTATATGTGGCTTTCATAGCGTATCATGTCTGCTAAGACTTGGTATTTACACGACTGCCTGCCGACTAATGCAGGGTAAGTTAATACCATATTATAACTTCCTGCATATCCACATTCCTTCCACTTGCATTCTTTCTATCGGCCAACAGTAATGCTTTCATAAATATGCTTTTACTGTCTAAAGAATGTTAAGCCCAAATTAGGTTAAGTGAGTTATCATGCTAAGCATATTTGGAAAAGTAAGAGCTGTTGTAGGGTATCATTTTTCACAAAAGTGCAATTTTAGATTTGGCACCTTTCACGCAACAAACACATAAATAAAAGATTAAAATATGACATTACATAATCAAGACAAAATATCAGATACCAGAACAGATCTTGCGGAATATATAGTTGCTCGTTATTGTTGAAAAAATGAATAGGAAAAAAAGTAAGAAGAGGAATGCAAAATAGAGAATAAAGCAAGATAGAATATGCATACTGTATAACACATACGTAATAGTAATAAAACAGTATGTAACTAACTGTCCTGCACTATCAAACACGGAGGCTGAATGCAGCACGAACCTAATGTGTCCATACATCCCTATTCTCAAATAATACTTTACAAACATCTATAAAATCACCTCCATGAAATTATGGTTCATTTTATTTTTCAGTCTCATTTTCGTCATATATAATGTGCGCTTTCCTTCTGGTTTTCCTACGAGAAATTACCATGTCAGTAAAAAATTAGAATTAATAATAATAATAATAATAATAATAATAATAATAATAATTATTATTATTATTATTATTATTATTATTATTATTATTATTATTATAATGGACACAGAAACAAACAAAGGAGTATTATAATAGATACCTCCTGGAAAAGGGAAACGTGATAGACCAAAGCCAACGTTGATAAAGTGAATTGAAAACATAAGATAAATATGACAGTAGCAGACACGCAAGATGGGAAAGTCATCATCATCATCTGCATTCATGGATTAGGTATGTTGACCCGTTCCGACTTCAGCCCATCTCTTTCTAGGTCTGCCCACATCTCAGGTGCCTTTAGGTTTGTATTTTGTTATTTGTTTTGGATATCTATCTTCATTCATTCTGTCTATGTGTTGCTTCCATGTTTGTCTATATGTATCTATTTTATCAGTTATTGCAAATATTTCAAGTTCCTGTCTTATTTCTGTGTTCTTGATTCTGCCTTCCTTAGTGCACCCTTTAACAGATCTCAAAATTTTCATTTCTGCCGCCGTTATCCTACTTTGATCTTGTTTTTTATGTATCCAGACTTCTGAACCATAGAGGAGTACCAGTACTGCCAACGTTTTATAAAATTTCAATTGGGCCTCTCTTGCTGTTTTGTTATTTAGTGATCGTTTTATCGTACCACATATTCCCTGGAATTTTGCTATTTTATTAGTTATATCATTATCATAATTAAATGAAATGTCACATCCTAGATAATTGAGATGGTTCACCTGTTCTATGATTTTGTTTCCTGTTACTATTTTGGATCTGATTTGATTTTTCCCTTGGAATGCCATTATCTTAGTTTTTTCTATGGATATTTTGAGGTTATATTCTTCACATATATTATGTAATTTAAAAATATTCCTTTGAAGTTCGTCTTCCGTATTTGCTCTCATTACCTGGTCATCAGCGTATAATAATGTTTTCAAGTAGTGTGTTTTATCTAATTTTATTCCTTTATTTGTTTCTTCGTTCCATTTTTTTATTATATCATTGATGTATAGGTATGGGAAGTGTGGAAGAAATAAAAATTGTACGTATATTATGGTTGAGAATACAATCCTGAATTTAAAAAAAAATGTAATGATAGTAAATGTATTTTGATTTATGTAAGACTGTCTACAATGAGTAGTTTTTCTTAAACCGAAAAAAAAAGTTAAACAAAATATTCTCAATTACATTTTATTTTTCATTCTTCTCTATCCTGTGGAGTCTATTCCTTTAATGCCTTTGAGTACCATGTATCTTCTTCGTTTATTTTTCCAACTTACATTTGACCTACCTTCTCTGTTTCTCCCATATGGTATCCATCGCATCACTTCCTCTGCTAGTCTTCCATTTTTTATTTTAAATAAATGCCCAAATCTTCGCAATAATCTCTATATATTTTTTCTACATTATATTAATTAAACATCTAATATCTGCATTTTTTTTTTTCCTTGACTTTGTAAATAATTATTTAAATACGTCTAATTCAACGGCTCTATATTATCGTTCATATAGTATAGTTATTGTCCACTTTTTCATGTTATAAATTATCATCATTACAATAGTGTTAATAGTAATAGTAATAAATAATAACCCACCCATTCATCCAATGGTTGATTGGCTCAAATTTGAGCATTGGTCTCCCTAATAAATAATAATAATAATAATAATAATAATAATAATAATAATAATAATACATCATGCTACACATAATGCTACGAGGTATTATGCATTATAGGGACTCTTGACGTCCCAACAGCCTTCAAAAAACGTTAAACTGAAAATATATAAAACTATTATTCAACCAGTTATTTTATATGGATGCGAAACATGGACACTTACTTTAAGGGAGGAAAGGAGATTACGGGTATTTGAGAATAAAGTTCGTAGGAAATTTTTGGACCAAAGAGAGATGAACAGACTTGTGAATGGAGAAGACTACATAACAGTGAACTACATGATCTTTATAGGAAGCCAGATATAATAAGAACAGTTAAGTCTCGTAGACTGCGATGGGTAGGTCATGTGGCACGAATGGGGAGTGAATGACGTGCATGGAAGCTTCTTGTAGGAAAACACCAGAGGGAAAACGCCGAATTGGTAGACCAAGAATGAAGTGGGAGAATAACATTAACTTGAATTGAGGAAGTCGATTATACAGGGATGATTGGAAAACATTAGCTCAGGATAGGGATGTATGGAGAGCTTATGTCCGCGCGGCTATGAACCTGGATTCGATACTGCCAGTGAGTTAGTTAATAATAATACATCAAACCATCCATCCATAGTAATTCTGCCCGAAGGCAGGTCTTTCACTGCAATCATAGCATTTTCATGCTATGCTTTGCAGCTTCACTAGGGAATTGTAGGTGTGGTAGCTTCCCATTGCTTTCCACACCGGTGAAGGATGATGATGATAATGATAAGGATGATGATGGCTATATGATTTCGGGGACCGTTTGGGCCTTAACGTTTTCCTGACATCTGTCTTACAGGTTAGGAAAAACCCCGATAAAAACCTCACCCAAAAAAACTGTCCCGACCGGGGATCGAACCCGGGCCCACTGCGTGACAAGGCAGCATGCTACCTCGAGACTACATTGGAGGACTACATGAAACCATCTTCCTCGTTATTAAACGAAACTGTCAATTAATACATTTTTATCAACATTTAAGTTTCTGAATTAATCATTTTAAATGTAATCTGTAACGATATTGAAGACGGAGAAGGTAGAATTTAATGATCTGGCGTTGACCAATTTGTCATTACGCAGTATAGTGAGAATAATCCTTTCCTATTTTGAAGGGATAATCATTCTCATATCCCCAACGTATGCAATTGTTAATTGATGGGCGAGGGAGATATTTCTATGGCACTCTCTCCCTTTTAGGAAGGAAATTCTGATGGCAGGTTGTGAATGGCCAACTGAAGGTATTACGCTTCTTAGCGAATCCAGCTGTGAATAGGGAATGCACTCATATTGACTCTCCCCGTGGCGTGGCCAGGATTTCAAGTGTTGGCCTACCTCTCCACTGCAGATAATTACTGGTCTACGTGTCCTGAAAGCAAACTGTATCGCACTGAAGCAGCTACTTCAACATGTTGAAATCTGAGAGACCAACTGGATTTACAGATCAATCTCCACTTGTTCCATATAAGTTTAATCAAACATTCGCTTTCGAGTATATTACTTCCATGGAAAGACATACGATTCAGTTAAGAGGGAGAAATTATATAGAATCCTTCTGCAGTTCGAATTCCTAAAAAGTTAGACTTATACGAATGTGACTAAATGGCACAAAGAGTAGGGTGCGTGTAAGCAAACAATTTTCGAATACTTTTGAAATTCACAATGGGTTAAAGCAAGGAGATGCACAATCTCCTCTACTATTCAATTTTGTGTTAGAGCATGCCATAAAATCTTTGGAAAATGAAGAAGGCCTTCAACTCAATGGTGTTAATAGTTGTTATTTTATGCTGATGATATAGTATTATTGAGCGATAACGAGGAAATACTGAGGGCCAACACACACACTCTGTTGAATATCACTAAGAAATTGAGACTGGAAGTAAACATCAATAAAACTCAATATATGTTCACACATAAAATGCATTGTATGTTGGAAATAGACAACTAATGACAAATGAAGGAAATTTTGAGGAAGTGGCTGATTTAAAGTACCTACGAACAATAATTATATATAGGAATGAGATGAACAAAGACATTGAACATAGGCTTAATTCTGGAAATTCATGCTATTATGCATTACAGGGACTTGTCGTTCCAACTTCTTTCGAGAAACGTTAAGCTGAAAATATATAAAACAGTTATATTTTATGGATGCCAAACACGAGCTCTTACTTTAAGGGCGGAAAGAAGATTACGAGTATTTGAGTATAAAATTCATAGGAACATTTTTGGACCAAAAAAGAGATGAACAGACAGGTGAATGGAGAAAACTGCATACAGTGAACTACATGTATGTAAGAAAGCCAGATATAATAAGAACGTTAAGTCTCATAGGCTGGAATGGGCAAGACATGTGGCACGAATGGGAGATGAAAGAGGTGCATGGAAACTTCTTGTAGGAAAACCAGGGGGAATCGCCCAGTTGGTAGACCAAGAATGAGGTAGGAGAAAAATATTATCCATGATTTGAGGGAAGTAGATTATACAGGGGATGACTGGAAAACGTTAGCTCAGGATAGGGATGTATGGATAGCTTAAGTCCGCGCGGTCATGAACCTACGGGTTCGATAGAGTCAATTAGTTAGTTAGTTACACTTTATTTAGTTTACATCTCAATATTATCGGTCTAATTTAAATTGTCAATAGTACATTTGAGATATTAGCTAATTTCGAAGATTGGATACTAGAATTGTTTTTATTCATCCATCCACCCGGAAAAATTATGATAAAAAATATGTGTGAATGTGTAGGGCCTACATGTGGATCTGTGTGCGTGTGTCTGTATGTGCATGTGTTTGAATGTTTTTGGGCCAAACACAAAGAGGAATAATTCGGCCACGATGTTCTAGCAGTTAGTTAAGTTCCTTGCCTCGTGTCCCGAGGGTCGCGGGATCAAACTCACTGAAAGGGTAGATATTATTAAATGCGTAAGCATTTTCTATCAGTGGACAGAACTCAACTTAAGGTCGATGTCGTTGAGTTTTAGGATGGAAAAATCCAAAACACAACTCTCTGGGAGGTATTTTAAACCGCGAGTACCGGGTTTGAAGATTTTGGGGCTCGTAAAAGAATTTTAAGCGTGAGAAAGAGGCCTCTGAATACAATTTAATCGACTTTCCTCCATCTAATTAATACCCTAATTGCCAATATATGTCTTACTGAGGCGATGTGCTGACATTGTCGCTCACTATATTTACAGGGAAATAAGAGTAAGTGAATCAGATGGTTCAAGAAAATCCTAAGGGGCTGCTAAGGCTACACTCAAAGGGCTATGAAGCTTAGAGGAAGGAAGAGGGAATGGACAGGTGAATGCAGAAAATTACGTAACAGTGAGCAACAGATCTTTATGAGAAATATCTGCGATAGGAGAACATTGTATGAATCCAGAGAAAAGAGACCAGACGTTATGGCAAGAATGATGTGGGAGATTAATCCATCTATAGTAATTCAGCCCCAGGGCAGGTCTTTCACTGCAATCATTGCATTTTCATGCTATGCTTTGCAGCTTTACTAGGGAATTATAGGTGTGGTACCTTCCCGATGCTTTCCTCACCGGTGAAGGATGATTATTATAATGATAACGATGATGATGATTGCCGGATGATTTTCGGGGACCATTGGGTCCTAAGCTTCATGACATGTGTCTTACAGGTGAGAAAAAAACCGAAATAAACTCACCCAGGAGCCTGTCCCGACCGGGAATCAAATCCGGGCCCGCTGCGTGTCAAGGCAACACGCTACCTCGAGACCACAGCGATTAATGGGAGATTAATATTAATCATGATTTGAGGAAGGTAAACTACGGACGGAGAATGATTGGAAAACATTAGGGGAGAATAGGCTTAAGGAGAGCTTATGTCCGTGCGGCCAAGAACTCCGGTTGTGATAGTGAGTTATTTAATGTATATATATATTTAACCCGTTGACACAATGGAAGTAATAGATTCATAGTCGCGCGGACATTATCGCTCCATACAAACCACTCCTGATCTAATGTTTTCCAATCATCCCCTGTATTATCTAATACCTCAAATCATCTTGTAAGCCCATGTTTCCCTTAACAGGGATTTAGGCGCTCTCCCCCTACAGGGAGAATTTGAACCATACTAATTTAGTTACACTTGTTTTTGTATAGATGTCATTTCAGTGGTCCGTGGTCAGTGTTCCGCCTCATACTGACATCTAGGAAACCAAGGTAGTATTAGGACGGCAAAATTTGGTAAATTTTGCTTAGAGGTCTTTTCATTCAGGCTTAAGGATCTTTTACGAGCCTGAAAATCTTCAGACTCGGGACCCATGGCTTAATGTCCTCCCGGAGGACTTGCTGCTTGGATTTTTCCATCCTAAACAAATCCATCAACCCCGGCCGGGTTTGAACCCCGCGACCCTCGGGACCAGAGGCAAGGAGCATAACCACTAGTCCACCGCGGCCGATACCTCAAATCATACTTAATGTTATTCTCCCATCTCATTTTGGTCTGCCTACTTAGCTTATTTTCCGGTTTTCCTACAAGAAGTGTCCATTCCTCTCTCGTTCCCCATTCGTGCCAACATATATAGCCTACGCGGAAATTTTCATTTTTATTTTCGCATTGAAACACGGTATATGTAATTGAAATAAAATGAGAAAGGTATTCTCCGAAAATAACGAAATCTGTCCACTTGGAGGGGATCTGAAAACCGAAATTTAATTATATTTTTTTTCTTATGTGATTTATTCTGGTTATGTTTATGCTGTTTTACCAATTTAACTATCTTAAAGTTTAGAGCTTCTAAAGACCATGAATTTTGTTTTTCGCAACAAAACTCGGCATATAGGCCCTAACTTTTCAATAAGAAAAGTAAAATCAAGTTCATTAGGCTAATCAGCAAGCCCAAAAATGAAGACTCGAGATTAACCTGAAAGCTGAAATTGTATTTGGATTTATTCAATTCTCTAGAAGCTGCAGTTTTCTCGCAAATAAATTTGTTGCATGTGATTTAATTATCACAAGTAATGCCATGAGTGATTTCCACACGACACACGAAGTGAGAAGTGAATTTATCTAGAGAATTTGGAAATCAAGAGTGGCATTTGTTAGGACTATTTAACGAATAAAATTAAGCTGTTTACTCACAAATCATTATTTAACTACAGTTATTTTAAGATATGTATATATTTAATGTAAACGGCGATTTTTGAAATCAAATGAGAAACGATTGGTACGCTTCATTTGCTTCTTTTGTTCATCACTGCAACCAGATCATATTATTTATTGCCAAAGGATCGCAATATTGTAATAATGCACCCTAGTGGAGAAATGTATGACCAACATTATAGGTATTAATTAATTTCTGATGTAAATATGTCAATTATATTTTTCTGGAACGTCATTTCCTGGAAAATAATTAGTTTAAGAAAGTGCAAACAGTGGTTTCTTTTTTTGTGGTATAATCAATTGCTACAAATGTTTTTATATTAACTCCCGCATGCGCTTTCTGCTGACATTCATGCACTATATATACAATCCGATAGCAGCATTTATTGGAGGGTCAGTTACTGCAAAATATTGCTATGACCTATTCATAATGTTAAAAAGGAGCAGCTTTCTTTAATGTGATAAACTTATTGATAAATTCGAGCCGAAACACGACTCTGATTGGTCGTAAATAAAAAATCATTGAAATGTGATTGTTCATTAACTCCCATTTCGGGCATGAGTTAACCCTGGAACCTGATGGTGGCGTCTTGGTGACCCCACAGATATTTATATTCATCTGAATATTCGTAATTTCTGACTCACTTTTTCAGAGCTTTGTGAGAATTCAGTTCTAACCTTCTTCTTTAAGAGGTGAGAGTATTGTGTGTTTTAATAAAATAGTTTACAAGAGGGAGAGGCAAATATTTGTTGTGGTAGTAGTTGGGGTCATACAAACCCCACCGCACCGTCAGGTAATAATGTGTGTTTTTCTTCGAACTGAATTTCGTGATTAGGCCTATAGGCTGTCAAGTCTTTAAATTATATAGTAATTATCTATGTTAGTGAAACAGTAATTTCGTACTTTCCATTTTATTTTATTTTCATAATGGCATTGTCAAGTAAATGGCTCACAAGTGATGAAATAAGTGAACTCGTACACAGAAGTGATAGTAAAGTGATCCCACTACAGGCTGAGAGACCCTTGGGGTAGTAGGAGGTTAAGGCTCCCAATTTTTCTGGACAATCGGCACTTGATGTCAGCCGGGTTGTCAGCCCTGCATGACGGCCGCCTTTACCCACAGAAGAAGCGTCTGGTACTCATTTCCGTTAGAGACGAGTTAACGCCTGTGCCATAGTGCCACCAGAATGTTTGGATCAGTTTAAAAATCCTGGGTCCAACAGAAACGGGTGCACAACAACATGACAGAAGCTGTAGCTTTCAGTGGAAGAAAAATATACAATTTCTGCCCTAGAAAAAATATAAGAAGTTAGCTATGGAATGTGTGGACTGCAATAATCCTATGTGGAATGATCACAGGCCCCTCCTTCGTGCTTCATGTAGTGAACTGTCACAATAACATTACATTGATCTGGCGTGAGATTACAGTGTTAGATAGTTATATAGTTAATTGGTTATGTTGTCTCTGACCATCAATGGTGTGCTTAATGGTATTAAATATGGAAGTGTAATTTACTAGAATGCATAATATGATAAAATAGAAAACCTTATACAAATCCTGTTAAAATAAACACGTTTTAAAACTAAAATTATATGAGGGGTCACTGTGACCCCACAATCAGGCACATTGATGCAAAATTTAACCGTCAAGTTCCAGGGTTAAATAGTGTTTTTAACTTTACAAGCGAGGAACATTTCTCTAAAATATTCTTCTTCTTCTTATTCTTCTTCTTCCTTCCAAGTATTAGGGCAAGGCCTGTTACGTTCCTATAGAAAATTTTCCCTCCAGCGTTTCGGAAAATTCTCGTATAAGACTTGAAAGCATAATAATAATCCCTTCGGTTGGTTGCTGGCCAAAGGAAGGCAAGACCAGTGATGGGGCTGCCATCTTACAGCCTCTGGTTAGGCTTTTCTGGAGAAGAAAAAAATAAAGGAAAGAAGACATGGAAGAAAGGAATTACTCCCTAGTCCTCGGATGCCCTAATAGCGTCGGGGTCGAAAAAAACAAGAGTTAACCAAGAGAGGTTAGATAGTAAAGTTAAAAGAGTGCAAAACACAAGTAAGCGGAAGAAATGTTTTGCTCAGCTTGGGCACCTTGTGGTCGCCATCCACATATCCCCTAGATGAGGACCCAGCTTATATTACATAAGATAAGTTTATATTAATCTCACTCTGTGAATAACGCGAGATTTCTGGATCATGGTGTTACATATCTGTTTCATAAACATATATTTTATTTTAATTCTTAATTGTTAATATATAGATCATGAAAACTAAATTAAATCTTCAATGTCATAAATGATAACCACTCAACCAACAACAAAATTGCCCTTCAATGTATTTTGTGAAAATGTTAATAATTTTGCTACTTGATAACTCATCAAATAAAATTATACGGGAAACCTTTAATTCAGTTTTGGACTCAAATAAACATCTTAAAAGTTGGTTTCAAAATTAATATTACGCTGTTAACTGAAAATCCATCAAACATTATTGTAATTTCTATGCAGTAGACTCAAGAACTCCTCATCACAAGATATCAGGAATGCCCTCCATTACCGTCTTCTAAAATAAATAAGCATATATATATATATATATATAATCTATATCTATATATATATATATATATATATATATATATATATGCATATATATATATATATATAATGCTTTTGTAATTAATCTCTTAGCATATTAATTTACGGTTTCTTTATTAATATTAATTTGATTAATTTTAATTTTTGTTTAATTTTTATCAATATTAAATAAATATAGAATAGGTACCATCTGAAGGAAGAAGTAGTGGACGGCCAAAAATAACGTGGATTGATGGTGTTTTAAACTGCATGAGGAAAAAATGAACGGACGATGGAGATTGGAATGACATATGTGGAGGACAATGAGAGTAGGTTTATTGGGCGCAGGAAGATGTGAAAACTGTGAAACCAGTTAAATAATATTCATAATTATTTACTTATTGCTATGATATTAAGTAATAATTTCTCTGTGTCTATTATATATTTATTGATTGAGTAGAATAAATGGTATTTTATATTAATTCTATAAGTAAAACAAATTATATATATATATATATATAAATAATGTATATACGTGTATGTGTGTGTGAGTATGTAGGTAGGTGTGTGTGTGTGAGAGAGAGATAGTGTGTTTAATGCCGGAATGTTGGCAACAAAATCTGATATTTGTTCATGTAATAAGAATTTTTATATTTATTTGGTTCTTTTCATTCCCTAAGTTGAATTTTATTAAAAGTAGAAGATTGTGTTTCCAAATGAACAGATTCAACGGTAGATGTCAAAGTGCATCTTTGACAGAGATTCAAGTACATATATTTGCCCTCAGATCTTGTATAGGCAAGTTCCCTGTTCATTGTACAGTTCCTACATATAACTCTAAGTATAGTGCAAGAGCCACAGACAGTATAATAGAGCATGTAGGGATAGGGCGGGATGGACATGAACAGCTAAACTAAATAAAGGATGAGAAGCAAGCAGGAAGACGAAAGAGAAAGGATGAGGGAGACAGCCACCAACCAAACTTTCTGCAATCCAACAAAGTTTCATAAAGAAAGTTTTTTTTTATATATTTTTTATTTTGGAAAACTCGACGGCGGCGTCTGAGACGTCTGCCGTGAGAAATTGCAAGGTGGAAGGATATCTCCCTTCCCAGCCAGCCAGCCAGCCAGTCAGTCAGTCAGTTGACAGGGATAAAGGAGAGGAGGGAAAGACGTTTGCCACACTTGAGGCTTCGTCTTAGTTCTACGCAGCTTTGCTTCATTCAAATCTCTCTAAATCTCATTGCGTCGGGTGATACGTCAGTGGCAATGCTATTGCATATACACATTATTATTCTGTCTGCTTTTCTCTTTCTCGAAATGTGTGACTTGGAATAAAGAAGATAAGACGACTCAATACTTCGCTAACTGCCTTCTTTGTAAATGCAGAAAGACACATCAGCAAAGAAAAGAGAAACTTGGGGAAAATAGAATTAAAACTTCATGGCGCCTTATGTCTCATGACGACTAAATAACATTTATGTTTGAATTTATAATTGACACGACTTATTTTTTTATTTCCTACATTCTTTTATCATCCTCCTTGACGTAAATTATCTTTACCTGCTGTAAGTTTACGTTACTCGATGAATACCCGGAAACCCTGTAAATTTACTTTACTCGTTGAAACAATGCTACCTACTTTCATTAGAGAAGTTTGATTTTTTTTTGTCCAATGGCATCTGGTTATCTTATGGCATTCCAGGAATTCTCTCCTGGTATTTGGTAGAGTTCTAATACATTTCTGAGGTTCGAGGGAGACTTGGAAAGAGGAGGTACATTACTCCGAGAATAGTAGAAGTGATAAGCCCTAAATGATAACGAAACACCAGGAGAGTCCTGAAATCTGAACTTAGCCTAAATGTCCGACAATGATCAATTTCAGGAATAATTCCCTTAAAAAATGCCTGTGATCAGAGCGGTAATCGAACTCGAGATCTCATGAACTGTAACTATGAGCTCTGACCAGAAAACCATGAAACTGGTCGGAGTTTGATGTAAACTTGTATAATTACGGTTTTTTTTACTGATGTTGAATATGGAGATAGGAGAGAAGACAGGGACAGAGAGAGGGAGAGACATAGAAAGACTGACTGTAGCGTGCGACTGCAGCTTACTCCGTTCATTGAGAAATATTATACCACCAAGTTAACTCCGCACGGGCGGAGGAGAAGAGTTTTAGCGCTAGTGTTGCCGAACTACTGAATCTATGGGAGGGATGTAGGATAACACTGTACATCCGATCACGTACCGAATGGTTCAACTTTAAGTGTGGGCGGAGAATCCCTAAACATGTGTGAAAGATCTTAACATGGTTGTCAAATTAGTCATTTAAGCACGGAACGCTCAAGCGATCGGATAATTTAAAATCACAGTATTTGTCGTCTCTCCGTTACCAGCCACACAATAAATTATTCGTACACATAGCCTATTCCTACACATAGCCCCAATAGTAACAGGATTGTAAAATTAGTAATTTTGCCAATGACCTAGTAGAAAGACGGGCCATTAAAATGCATAGTATTTGTCATAGAACATATGCAGATGAAAATAAGTGGCAATATAGTAAGGAAGATAAAGCGAAATACAGAATTGTAAGTTAACATATTTTCCGACTGCACAGATTACTTAGTGGAGTAGTACAATTACACTCTCGCCGAATGTTGTAGAAAACGTCATAGGTTACTCTGTATCTATATTTGCGTTTCTGTACAAATATAATGTGAAATCACAAAACAGTTTACACGCTACGGAAGTTATAAAGCATACATAGATTTAACATACTTATAATGCATTTTGTCTGGAGGTGTAACATCGGTGCTACAGTAATGATAGGATCAAATAATTTTTTTCCCATTCACAGAATCAACAAGCCCAACAATTGTTATTTTCAGAAATTAGCATTTGTCCCTGAACGTTTGACAGGTAGTCTGTAATGTTAAACGGTTACCCTTGGTGTTGAAAATCATATTTACTAGGCACAACTTCTAACAACTCCACCAGTACCTGGTAGATAAAATGAAAGTATCTCAGATTCGTAGGTGATACGTCATATTAAAAACAGAAATTTCGTGACATAAGGCGACTTCTCATGTCGACCTTCACCAGTGAGTTCCTAAAATTTAGCGGGATATTTGAAATCATTATTTTGTTTTTACGTTTCGTGCAGAAGCGTAATATCTATTGATACGTGTTCCCTATGAAAACACATCCCCTGTATAGCAATCAGAAGTGTGAAAGAGGAATTCTGAATTACTCTGTATATAATTTACCGTAATAAAACTATTATTCTACCAGTTACATTATATGGGTCCGAAACATGGACTCTTACTTTAATAGAGGAAAGGAGATTACGAGTATTTGAGAATAAAGTACTTAGGACAATTTTGGACCAAAGAGAGATGAACAGACAGGTGAATGGAGAAGTATACATAACAGTGAACTACATGGTATTTATAGGAAGCCAGATATAATGACAACAGTTAAGTCTCCTAGACTGCGATGGGCAGGACATGTGGCACGAATGGGGAATGGAAGACATGCATGGAAGCTTCTTGTAGGAGAGTCAAAGGGAAAACGCTCAGTTGGTAGACCAAGAATGAGATGGGAGAATAACATTAACTATAATTTGAGGGAAGTAGATTATACAGGGAATGATTGGAAATCATTAGCTCAGGATAGAGATGTATGGAGAGCTTATGTCCGCGCGGCCATGAACCTACGGATTCGATAGTGCTAGTGAGTAAGTAAGTAATTATTTATTGGTAACATGATGATTAAAGAGTTTTTTTAATTAGGAGTGAAAATTTGTATCTTATTATTTATCAGAGAATCTCGTCTCTTTCTAGACGAATTCAACTATCCATTAAATTAATATTTTTTATACATTTAAAATTCAGAGTGTAAAGTATATAATTTATTAAAATATTTTGAAATTACGTCATAAATAATTAAACAAAGAAAGTATTCAATGTCCATCGTTATGACCACGTGTCTCCTTCATGGCTTCGACTAATTTACCGAAGAATTTCACATTCACGTATTTTGCTATTCCAAATTCTACACACACAGTTGCAGAGTTACTTATCAACTCGTTTCAAACAAATAATCGGGTCATCACAATAAATATACAAGATCATAAGAAGCATCTTTACTTTCGGTACCAAAGTACAGGTTACGTTTATATTCTGACATCTTTCACAATTTGTATGACTCGCTTTCTAGTCATGTGAGTGACTGTCAATAACTATGGTTGTCTAAATTTAAATTAGCTGATATTTTTAAGTTTGACAACTGCCTCACGGTGTGTGTTTTCATCAGCAAATTTCCACAATGAAAAAGAGGTACCATGGCAAGTGGAGTTCTGATATGCTGGCTGACTACTGTTGGACCAAGAAGAGAGATGTTCCAGATGCAAAATGTGCCCGAAAATCACTATCTACCACTTTCTAGGTAAGTCAGAATGAGTTAGAGTTAGATTGATTTATTAAAAATTATAACAATTATAAAAAATGTAAATGAATATCACAGAAAACTCTTGCTGATAAGAAGAAACTGAAATTATATTTAAATTCAGGAAGAACAGTACTTCTAAAATCTCATATTTTTATTCTTGTGAAAGAAAAAAGTTCATTTTTGTCGACCAGTGTTATTGAAGTGGAAAAGTACTCCTTTCTATCTTAACCTCAACAAGTAATATAAATTACGGTATGATTATTTTTTATTATTACGTATGCAAACATACATACATACACGAAGTTTAATTTCAGTGACTGTTTAACTCATTCCCCAAATGGGAGTCAATGACCAATCACGTTTCAATGAATTTTGATTTACAACCAATCACAGTCGTGTTTCACCTTGATATTCATCTACTTCTGTTTATGATATTAAAGAAAGGTCTTCCTTTTTAATATTCTGAACACGGCAGAGCATTATTTTGCAGTGACTGACTCTCGAACAAATACGTTGAACATAGCAAATAATGAATAGATTCCTTCGAACTACACATTTGATAATTGTGTGTTCAGTAATTGTGTTTTTAAATAATGATTTTACTGAGTTGTTTTCTAAAAAATAATTCATAACCTATAAAGTTGGTTAAAATATACAGTTTGATGTGTTTAATTTTCTCTCTACTGGGGTGCATTCTTACAATATTGCGACCTATTTGACAATAAATAATTTGATCTAGTTTCAGTGGATCAACAAATGAAAGTAACCAAAATTTTCTAATTTGTTTTCAAACATCGCCATTTACATTAAATATATAAATATTTTAAAATAACATTATTTAAATAATGATTCGTGAGTAAATATCTTAATTTTGTTCGTTAAATAGTCCTAACAAATACCACTCTTGATTTCCAAATCCACTAGATAAATTTGAAATCACTCGTGGCATTACTTATGAATAGTTTTATTTAAAAATGCATTCGATAATTTTATTGAGTTTAATTATATATTTTAATTAGTTACCGGTATTCAACATATGATGTTTTAAATTTCTGATGATTTCCAGAGAAGACAGCAAAGGATAATTTTTAGTGAAATTTGCATGTCCAAAAAAAAAAGAAAGAAACTAAACTAGGAAATAGTATTTTCACATGTACAAATATAGTTCACACGTGATAGCATAAAGCTTCCGTTTTATATTGTGATCGCCGCTAAATAACATGTGTGAATATGATAATTGTATGTAATTGTATATTATTTTAGTAACCTCTTGGAAATGAGTTCTACGGTGGAGTTGTCAGCAGTTGCAGAAAGATGGTCCGGGCAGAGAAGGGGAAACAAAAACTTTTTTTTTGTATGAATGAAATTTACTTTGAAAACATAGGCCTTGTTATTCCGGTGATAATTCTCCTCAATCTGCAGCACACACACGCTGCACCCTGCACAGGGGTGTCAAAAGTTTCACAATTTTACGTTTCAGCTTTGCAACTGTTTTTGATAGTAAACCTTACTAAAATTATGAGCAGAGGCTAGTTCTTATCATCATGAACAACAACTATCACGGATTAATACCATGTGGCTTGTCCCGGTCTCATAAATTCTCATTCAAAAAGTTCAATCCATCTGTTGTTTGGTCTACCAACATTCCTGTCTCCTTTTGGCTTATAATTAAGTAAAATTTTTGGTATGCGTTCATCTTTCATTCTTTGAACATGTTCTTTCCAGTTTTTTTCTAGATTATTTTATTTTATCTAAAAGTTTAAAAATGTTTAGCTCATTTCTAATATCTTCACTTCTTCTTTTATCTAGAAGTTTTCAGTCAGTCACACTTCTCAGAAATCTCATTTCAGCTGCTTTTAAATACGAGAATATTTCGATTTAGGTGATATTGTTTATCCTCGTTTGTTTCTGTTTTGGCTCATGGTTACGTTCAATATGATTTCATTATAAAGTTCATCTGCTCATTCTTAAATGCACTTTCTTAACACTAACAAGTAATCTGCCAACCATTTCACGCCGAAAACCTACGTTGAAATTTCTCCCAGATGAGCGTTGTTATGTACAAAGGCGTGTCAAAAATGATGTGCTGTTTTTAATCGCAAAGCACAGAAATCGAGGTAATGGTAACCCACTGTACGGTACAGATGGACTCCCTGAATAATGATAGTGGAGTGGAGTGAGGCGGGACGCGGCGTGGACGTCAGGTAGTGAGCGTTATTCAATCTACTTATTAAGCAGTTGTATTACTTCCCTGTAGCTTAAATGAGAGATTTGACACTTGATTTTAGTGCCTTGCAGTTAAAAAGCAGATTTTTTTACACAGCCTTTGTACATCACAACGCTTATCTGGAAGAATCTTCAAGGTAGCTTTCGTCATGCAACGGTTGACAGATCACTTGTAACCTACAACCCCTCCACTATGACCCTTCGTCATTTAGATAAAACTCCATGGATTCAAAACTGTTCGAAAATAATGAATTTTTCAAAACGTAAAAATAAAGTATTAATTCATACACAGCGGAAACATATATAAATAACAAACTAAATAAGTTTAATTATATAACAGAAACACTAAAAAGAACATTGAGAAATAAAGCCAGTAAAGACCCTACAATGAAATTATACAAGACAATGGCATTGCCTATTATTACTTTTGGATCAGAAATATGGACAGTGAAAACACAACAATCTGCCAGAATACAAGCTGCTGAAATGAGATTCCTCAAACCAATAGCAGGATATCAAAGAACAGACAAAAAACCTAACACAGAAATAAGACAACAACTAAAAGTAGAGGAATTAAACACAACAATAGAGAAGTACAGAACAAACTGGAAATAACATTTGGCAAGTATGACTCAGAATAGAATACCAAAAGCAGCATACAGCTATTCACCACGAGGAAGAAAAAGTTTGGGAAGACCAAAGAAAATATAGAACGAGCAGCAATTTGGAGCCGGAACAGGCTAGTAAATAAGCCTAAACCGTGATGAAGAAGAAGATTAATTCATTTGGAAGGAATCTAAAGCTATTGATCCTAAGTCGTACATTTATTTCTCGTAGAAGAACCTCAAGATAAAAATACGAGATTGCTAGCAAAGTGATTAAGTCCTTTCACTTTGAACAGTTATGCTTGTGACTTGAGATGCTGAAGATTGACTTTAAATGATATACCATCCATTGTTTTCTCATTTGAATTAAACGCTTCTGAATTCCGGGTATTCAAAATCGAACAGCTTCTTGTCATTCTTCTGACAAAAAAAAAGTCTAAAACATGATTCTTACTTTCAACAAAGTGCGGTTGAACACCTAGCAAAAAATAAAAATAAACAAAAGAATGAGCGGACTCTTGATCTGGAATATTCAACGCGCCATTCACACGAGAAAACTAATTGCACAGTAGAACTACAATACGTTCCCTTTCTCCAATGAAGAGCAGTATTTTACACACAGCAATCCAGCGAATGCTTAGCTCAGTTCCTAATGGCTTGCTTCGTATACAATAAGTCGCAGGTTCGATTCCCGATGAGGTTAATTTTCTAAATTGTTGTGGTGCTTTCTATTTTGTTCTGTCTGTCCACTAAAAGAAAAAAAAAAACGAACTAATTATTTGGAAGAATTACTATTATTGTTATTATTATTATTATTATTATTATTATTATTATTATTATTATTATTATTATTATTATTATTATTAATCTATGGGCTATTATCAGGCTGGACTTGACCTATATAAAACAAATATTTTAATTGAAGGGAGAAACTTTTTCCTCACTAATACGTAATAAATAAATAAACAAATACGTAAATATATGAAGGTATATTACCTTTTTTTACATAAATGTATAGCATTATTATTAAAACGTGATACTGCACACAATTAAATTTGTACCGGTAGCTAAACAGTGTTACAGAGTTTACGAAGGCAAGAATATTAATTTATATAGTGTAAATTGGACGTAGATTACGTGTCTGGAATTACATTTTAAGGGATGTATTTTGCGGTAACACAAATAAATAACAAAAAATCATTGTCGGGGGATTTGAAGCCTGGCTTATATATATATTTCATTTTTTTCGTAATTGGTTTAATGATATACGCTCCTCGAACGTCGGATAATAGTCGTCTAAATCCTGGTTGACTTGTTTACTTTTACACTATACACGAGACTTGAACTTTATTTGAAATATTGGAATTTGAGTAATACTGTATTCGTCGAACACTCTTAAATATCGACAAACATATCTCCTTTACTGCTCTTTAATTATTTAAGACGATTAAAACCATATATAGCGTATTTAAAATATTTAACAATGCGTTATCTCGTGAACTACAGCTTTAGCTCTTCGAGCATGCGCAGTGGGTCATAATAGGGACTCCGCGTTTTGAAGCCGCTTATTTTTTTTTGTAGTGTACATTACAGAAAATTACTCATAAGTAATGCCACGAGTGATTTCCAAATTATCGATAAATTCGCGACTCACGAAGTGAGGAGTGAATTTATCTAGAGAATTTGGAAATCAAGAGTGGCATTTGTTAGGACTATTTAACTAATATAATTAAGCTGTTTACTCACAAATCATTATTTAAATATAGTTATTTTAAAATATTTATATATTTAATGTAAACGGCGATGTTTGAAAACAAATGAGAAACGATTGGTACGCTTCATTATCTTCTTTTGTTCATCACTGCAACCAGATCATATTATTTATTGCTAAAGGAACGCAATGTTGTAAGTATGCACTCTAGTGCAGAAAAAATGAAACACATCAAACTGTATATTAATTCATTTCTGTTGTCCTATGATGTAAATATGACAATAATATTTTTCTGGAATATTATTACCTGGGCAAAAATACATTTAAGAAAGTGCAAAGAGTGGTATAGTTTTTTGGTGGTATAATCAATTGCTACACATGGTTTTATATTAACTCCCGAATGCACTATGAGTTGACATTTATGCAGTATATATACAATCTGGTAGCCGTATTTCTTAGGGGGTCAGTAACTGTAACATAATGACCTGACCTATTCAGAATGTTAAAAATGAGGTGCTTTCTTTATTATGATAAACTTCAGTTGATAAATTCTAGGCGAAACACGACTGTGAATGTAAATAAAAAATCATTGAAATGTGATTAGTCATTGACTCCCATTTGGGACACGAGTTAAATAGTCAATAAAAATGTTACATTGTCTAATATTCGCTAATAAAATTAATGTTTCAAAATTGTGTATGCCTTTGCGTTTTATGAACCTTATCTACAATTAAGTCACTGCACCCTATTGAACCAGGGGATTCATGACTATACGGATGTAAGTTTTCCACACATCTCTATCCTGAGCTAATGCTTCCCAATCATTTCCTGTATAATTTACCTCCCTAAATCATGATTAATGTTATTCTCCCACCTTATCCTTGGCCGACCTACTGAACACCTTTTGCACAAGGAAGTTTCCATGCCCCTCTTTGATTCCTCATTAATGCCATATGTACTACTGCACACTGCGGTCTAAGATAGTTAAATGTTCATATTACATATGGTTTACCAGAAAGATCATGTAGCTCACTGTTACATTGTTTCTTCTAATCACCCGTCAATTCTCTTTTTGGTCCAAAAATGTTCCTAAGAATTGTATTCCAAATGTTCTTAATCTTGTTTCCTCCTTTAATGTTAGATACTATGTTTCGCTCCCATATCATATAACTGGAAGACTCACAATTTTGTACATTTTTAGCTTAACTTTATTTTGACAGAAATTAGAAAATGACAATAAACCCGGTTATGGTAATTTTTATTACATACTTACTGTAGGTCTACGCTAATTTTAAATCTTACTAGCTAATACCCGGCGTGCGCTGCTACGCCTAAATAAATGAAAATTAATGTGTTTTTATGTTTAGTTGAATCAGTGAAAAAAAATTATAATTTATATTTTTTAGATACCCCGTGCTGATTACCCGGCGTTGCCCAGAATCTACTTATCCCGATCTTCTTGACATAAATGATCTGAAGTACAAAAATTAATGTGTTTTATGTTTAGTTAAGTAAGTAATAGGAAAAAAGTATATCGTATTTATTTTTAGATACCCCGTGCTTCTTACCCGGCGTTGTCCAGGAATCTACTCATCTCGCTGAAAGACGAAAATTAATGTACTTCTTATGATTAGTTGAATAAGTAGAATGGAAAATAAATATAAATGTATATCGTAATTATTTTAAGATTCCTCGTGCTGATTACCCGGTGTTTCCCGGGAATCTACTTATCTCGATTGTCTTGGCATAAATGAGCTTAAAGACAAAATTCGTTATTGTAAGTCATCCATAAAAGAATACCCGTCATGTGCTGCTATGTTTGCACAGGAATCTACGTACTTGTCTCGATCTTCTTGGCATCAATTCAGACATTATGAGTTATCCGTAAGAGATAAACACATGCTGTCGAGGACTTTTTTGTAGAGCTTTCTGAGATATTCAATTCTGTGAACATTAATTTTGTGTATTTGTTATGGTTTAGGCAACGTAAGCCATTAAAGCGTCCAAAGAGCTACTTTTTCCAAGTTTTCCACTACAAAGAACGATTTTAAAGGGTGTAGGAGTTGAGTATCACAACTATCTTATAGTCTGTGTTCATTTCGGGAATCCCCTGAATATTTTGCAAAAAGCCCCATCAGAATCGGATGAACGGTATAGCCGCACATAAAGTACGAACAAACAAACAAACAAATAAACATTCATTTTTATATAGATATGACTACTGGGATTAGAAATTGTATCCGTTGCGTCTGAGATGTTTAGTTTATCTCTACGTATTTGCAGTAGGCCTATAGACTGCAGTTTGCATCCTTTATAAGAATGAATATTATTATCTTCTGCAGAAAATGTCTATAAAGAATGGAGTGCCCTATGACTGTACTGCAGGTGTAGTTAAACTTCCCTGGTCTGTAATGTAACTATGTTATAAACATCTCGAAAATTCGTTGATAAGTAACTTCGTAAATGTGTGTGCTGAATTTTGAATAGCAAAACATGTGAGTGAATGTAGAGCTCAATGGTCGTTTAGACGTAGCCATATAATGACCTGAAATGAAGGAGACGCGAGATCATAACGACGGAGATATAATACAAATCGAATGAATGCATAAGTAGCCCGCCATAGTCTGTAACTTATGTCAGTTGTCAGATCAGTTAGTAATGTCACAGTAGTAGAAGAGTGGCATTTCAAGAGTGTCTACTGCTTGGGACCCAGCTCCGTGTGTCTGAAAGGAATTTGCTGTCTCAGCTGTTAGTACTATGAGAAGCAGTGAAGTGTACCTCCTCCCACTCCCCACACTTCTCCCCGCAAACACACAGAGCTTGGTCTCGAGCTGTACAAGTATTTGTTTTAATTTCGTGGGAAGGGAGTTTCTAAATGTATTTAGGGAATTAAAATTGAGAACATTTTCTTAGGGGTATTATTCAACTGGATTTTCCAGTCCAAGTACAGGTCCATGTAGATACCCAGATTTTATAGTACTGAGCTGATACGAATACACACTATTGTGAATATATTTTTGCCATATAAAGTGAAAATATATAAAACTGATAATCTACCAGTTATATTATATGGATGCGAAACATGGACTCTTACTTTAAGGGAGGAAAGGAGATTACGAATAATTGAGAATAGAAAAAAATTGAACCAAAGAGAGATGAACAGGCAGGTGAATGGAGAAGACTACTTAACAGTGAACTACATAGTCTTTATAGGAAGCCAGATATAATAAGAACAATTAAGTCTCGTATAATACGATTGACCGGACCTGTGGTACGAATGAGGAATGAAAGACGTGCGTGGAAGCTTCTTGTAGGAAAATCAGAGGGAAAACGCCCAGTTGGTAGACTAAGAATGAGGTGGGAGAATAACATTAACCATGATTTGAAGGAAGAAGATTATCATCATCATCGTCATAGCACATTCACGAATTTAGGCAATTTGTTGACCTGTTTCGCCCTCAACAGAAACACCATCCAGAAGTCTTTTGAGTGGACGTCCTGGTCCTCTTCTTCCTGCAGGTTGATATCTTAACATTTGTTTGGGTAGCCTGTGATCTTCCATTCGATGAACATGTTGCATCCATCTTGATTTATAATCAGAAGGTTCCATGTTTTCTGAAGGTTCCATGTGTAATTCTTCTAAGATGTCTTGATTTTTTTTTGTGATCTAGTAGTGTGTATCCTGCAGTCCTCCGAAGGTATCTCGTTTCAGCAGATCAAAGTCTCTGTATATCCTTCTGTTTCAACGTCTATGCTTTGCCACCAAATAAAATAGTTGGAAGAGCCAGTGTTTTATACACTTTTGTACACTTTTAGTCTTGAATGTTTTTGGACTAACTGTGGCTTGAAGATAGAATTTATTAACCCTAAAATTCCTAAAAAAATTGATATTTTTGCATTTACATCCTTTTCTTCTTCATATGAGATATTGCATCCTAGATATGTAAAATTATTCACCAGTATATTATAGAGGAAATAATTGGAAAACATTATTTCAGGATAAATGTCCGTCCGGCCATGAATCTACGGGTTTGATAGTTCCAGTGAGTTAGTTAGTTAGTATTGTAAATCTATTTTAGATTCTTGTGTCGTGTGCATCTACTCAGTAAGTGGATATGTATAAAATTAAATTAACGAAACTGCTGAAAAAAAAAGACTCCACACATTAAGTTATATCAATTTTGTCGGTTGTATGGGCCTAGTTATTTGGAGTAAATATTCAATTTCTTTGTGGTAAATTGGCTAACTCCATTCAAAGATGAATTTAGTACAGTACGAAGTAGACTATTTGAGTTTGATGGAGTTGTGCACCATGCATTTAAACAGCGTGTTTATCCAGTGAGTTTTGTTGTTTTGGTGACTAACAAGTAGGCTAAGTATTGACGGAGTTGTGAGTGGCCATATGCACATGTGCGGAGTTTTCCCACGGGGCAGTGTTGTTCAACCCTGTCATATTGCATTCTCCCCTATACTTGTTGCACTCATTGTTAAATACTAGTTATATCGTCAGCTGTTAGCATAACATGTCACCTGGTGCAGGGGTTACAGACCCCTTTTTACACAAATAAATATCATCCCTCCTCCAGCACCTGTTCGTCCTCTCCACACATCCTTGGACAATCTTAAAAAAAACGGATGTTAAAAAAGTGCATTGCGGATGTCCCGATCTTTAAGGGTCACAGACTATTAGTTCCTTTTTAATCTTTTTTGCAATTCCAAATTCATTATCTCCAATTGCCTACTAAATTTGCAATTCCATTATATACTGTCTTAGCTGTCTAGAAAATCAATAATTCCTGCACTTTTTTTATGCCTGCTGCATAGGCTTTATGCAACAGCACGACAGATGTAGATATTGTTCAACAGTTAATCGAACGTGGAACTAAAGAAATACAAAACCTTGAAGATATAATTGAAACTACAGTTCATGATTAGTCCTGTAATTAAGATTTTAATTATTACCGTTACCATTTACTATTGAAGATGAAATTTGAATCATAAAATAAGTTTATCCCTTAAACTCATTCCTAAGATTAACTTTTGTAATGTACTCTTAATTAATTAATTGTTTTATCTCATATCGATGCGCAGAACATATGGCATGAATGGGGAATGAAAGAGGGCCATTAAAGTCTCTCGTAGAAAACCATAAGATAAGCGCCTGGAAGTTAGGCCAAAAGTAGAGAGAATAAGTAAGTAATGGTATTTATTGATTTTTTTTAAAGAAAGGAAATACATATGAATTTACATTGCGCATGGGCCTGCTTGACCGTACGTGCATTATTTTTTCATGAATAAAAATAAAAATAATCATAATATAAACAAATACCTACATAGCTACACAACTACATAAAAAATGTTTTAAAATAATGAAATATATACATATATATATATATATATATGTAAAGTAAAGTAAAGTAAAGTAATCCCACTACAGACCTCAGGAGGCCCTTGGGTTAGTAGGAGGTTAAGGCTCCCACTTTTTCTGGACAATCGGCACTTGATGTCAGCCGGGTTGTCAGCCCTGCGTGACGGCAGCCTTTACCCCCAGAACAAGTGTCTGGTACTCATTTCCGTTAGAGGCTGAGTCGACCCCAGGGCCACAGTGCCGCCAGAAGGTTTGGGTCAGTTTAAAAATCCTGACCCCTACCGGGACTTCAACCCTCGACCTTCCGGCTTGTAGCTCAGTGCCTTAACCACTACGCTACGGCGTGCTCCATATGTATATAGGCCCTATATATAATCTATGTCTCCACTACATGCACAATAATACACATCTACACTCATCCATGAAAATACCATATGCATAGATATAAAAAAAAAGTCTCATTTTGTATATTAATAATTAGTAAATGGTACAAAACATTATTTAAAAAGAGAGAAAAACACACGCATTTACATGCACACACCCCCACAAATAACACACGCGCGCGCTCATACCTCCTCCCCAGCCCTGCAGACATCAAATGCACCATCAGGCTATTCAACTTATCAAGAGTGCTTTTTATATAATATAATTGAAGATTGAACAAAAAATACCATATTGAGATTCTTATTATTGATAATACTATACCCTATTGATTTCCAATTTTGCTATACCTCAATTTCCTTACTTACCTAAAAATGTGCATGTTTTCACTTTACTTTCGATCCGTCCTAAAATATCCCAACACGCCACTCTCCCACGATCCTACCTGAGAAATCTCTTCGGCAGCAACTGTAATCTAAGTTGCTTTGTCTCTCTACAGAATGCTATAATATGTTGCCACTTTTCACGGTCATCGCATAGAGAGCAAAGTTTAATAACATGGTTTGAGGGAAATGAATTACATAAGGAAAGATATGAAAATATTAGCTCAAAATAGGGATTATAGAGAGCTTATGTCTGCGCAGCTACTAACTTTCGGGTATGATAGTGCCAGGAATTTAGTGGGTCTCATTACTTTGCAGGCCTCTTGTTTAATAATCGTAGGTCTACCGCCAGTTTAATCATTCATTCAGTTACACGCAAAATCTAAATTTAAATTAAACATTTTACTTGTCTGTCACGGAGGTGTATTGTCACCATGCTCGCCCCTGAATCCGAAGTTCGCATATATGAACCCAGCAGAGCTGGGCTTTTTAAGGATGTAATGATTGTGAATTTAGGGGAATGGAAAGCAATATTAATGACCGTTTACTGAACAGTTTATTATTCGCTGATGACCAGATTATAATAGATAAGATAAAGAAGATACGTCTATAGAATATAGATTAGAAAATAAGCAGAAGCATTTGAATTAGGGGGGCTAAAAATAAATTATATTAAAACAGAATATATGGTAATAGGAGGAAATTCAGAATACCTACAAATAAATAATATGGTAAATAAATTTGTTGAAAATATATTGATTCTATAATAGATAAGTGTGGTACTTGTGAAAAATATAGGCCTATTATTAACAGAGTAAATTGTGCAAGGAAGGCGATTAAATCCTTGATTAGTATTTTATGGAATAGAAATTTCCAGGTCGAATTATGTTTCTAATTGTCTCAATACAAACTTTGAATGGTATTAAAACGGGAGGTGTTCCTTGGGGAACCAAATGGGCAAATATATGTTGTGTATTATTGATTCATCCAAATACTAGAAATCTGACCAGAAAACAAAAGAAAAAAAATTATACAAACAATAATATAAATTATACTTACATATGGGTCAGAAAGCTGGACAGTAAATGAAAGGATATATAAATAGTCTTCGGGGCAGAAATGGATGGATTACGGAGAAATATAAGCATATCCAAGCTGCAACATATTAGAAATAGCCTAGATATATTAGATAAGAAATGAATGCACAAGAGACTGTTATCGATAGGATAACAAAGAGAGCTTTACAGTGGTATGGACATGTACAACGGATGTCGGAAGAAGAGTGGCCTAAACGGGTGTTAGATTGGATTGTACCAGGCAGAAGGAAGAGGAGGAGAAGCAGAAGAACATGGTATGAGGGAATATATCATGCCATGGTGAAGAGGGGTATGGAAGAAGGACAATGGGAAGATTGGAATCACTTGAAAGCAAGAATTAAGGGCGAACTGCTTTAAAATGCAGAGCCTGTTGCCTGTTAAGTAAGTATGATATTGAATAGTTTAGCTTCCATTGGAAACAGAGTTTTCCGTAGATTTGCGCCATAAAAAAAAACTTGAAATTTAAAATAAGAAGCTGAGAGAAAAATCGCCGATACTTTAATGTATAGATTTAAATTTTGCTTCATTAAATAAAATACTAACCAAATTTAATTAATCGCAGTTTACGGAAACAATAAATTGTAGTTCAATTTATCTTCAAAATATTTTTAATTATTCTCAAATATTTGATCTTTACCCCGAATCTTAGGTATTATCATCCACACGTAGGACTAAAACGCAGAGTTGCTTTCCTGAGGTCTGTAGTTGGCATTATTTAAAGAACATACCCTACAAAACAAAAATATAAAGAATGAACTACAAATATGCATTTATAATGACTATTTAACTCATGCCCCATATGGGAGTTAATGACCAATCACATTTCAATTGTTTTTTATTTACAACCAATCACAGTCGTGTTTCGCCTCGAATTTATCAAGTAAAGTTTATCATATTAAAGAAAGCTGCTCCTTTTTAACATTCTGAATAGGTCATAGCATTATTTTGCAGTGACTGACTCTCTAAGAAATACGGCTACCAGATTGTCTATATAGTGCATGAATGTCAACACATAGCGCATGCTGGAGTTAATGTAAAAACATTTGTAGCAATTGATTATACCACCAAAAAAAGAAACCACTGTTTGCACTTTCTGAAATGTATTTTTTCCCAGGTAATAACATTCTAGAAAAATATAATTGTCATATTTACATCATAGGACCAGAAATGAATTAATATACAGTTTGATGCGTTTCATTTTTCCCCACCAGAGTGCATTCTTACAATATTGTGTTCCTTTGGCAATAAATAATATGATCTGGTTGCAGTAATGAACAAAATAAGCAAATGAAGCGTACCAATCGTTTCTCATTTGTTTTCAAACATCGCCGTTTCCATTAAATATATTTAATTTAACTATATTTAAATAATGATTTGTGAGTAAACAGCTTAATTTTATTCGTTAAATAGTACTAACAAATGCCACTCTTGAGTTCCACAAATTCTCTAGATAAATTTACTCCTCACTTCGTGAGTCGTGAATTTATCGATAATTTGGAAATCACTCGTGGCATGACTTATGAAAAATTGAAAGCCATAAAAGTATATGATATCAACATATTCAAAAAATGCATGTAAGCCATATTTATAAAAAAAAATATATATATACTACAGTTCTCAGGGTAAAAGGAATATAGGAAGATCAACAAGACGCCGGAAAGACGGCCCACCACATGTTAACAATGGAAGGCGAAACGGATCAATAGGCCCATACTCTGATGCTGCTGCTGTTACCTTCCACACGTAGGAATTAATCCATTTGTAATATAATGAGGGACCCATTTGATGTGGAAGGAGTTTTGTGAGAAATCAGCTTAATGTTATTTGTAAAGGTTATCCCCTTTCTACCATAACCTTGACACATGGCACTTCCGGTGAAATTTCATGGAAATAGAATTCAAGATAGGTTATCTCTTAATTTTATCTGGGATTGGATACCTGATTTTAAGAAGAGAAAGATTGATGTAATGGACAAAATCAACCACCAACTTCTTCCTATCTAAAATACAATCTCATATTTCGACCATTGTTATAAAACCGGCTTAGACCTAAACAACATAAGTTATATCGCATACAGAACCTTTGAATGTCTGTGCTTATTATTTTACCTGTTTTTATGTATTAACAAATTAATTCTATATGTTGTGAAATCTGAAGTTTCAATGCCTCATTCATTAAGTCTCTCAATTGATCCCTACTCTCAATTAACTGATTCCAACATACATAACTCTAAGATGCATTATCAAGGCTTTCCTTAAAAAAATGTTGAAATCTTTTCTACTCTCGTGGCCTGTCTATCTCAATTTGCTAGATTTTATAATCTTGACAAATAATAAATTTATCGAGTTTCTTGTTGTGTAACTAGCTTCCATTGTTCTCCATTGTCATTACTTAAGGCACCGCATATTCGCCTTTTGACTGATTTTTTTAAAATATTGTAGCTTGTTTTGGTCTCTTAATAATATATATATACACGTGCATGAAAAATTCTTGTAGGGAAACCAGAGGGAAAACGCCCAGTTCATAGACCAAGAATGAGGTGGGAGAATAACATTAATTATGATTTGAGGGAAGTAGATTATACAGGGGATGTTTGGAAAACATTGGCTCAGGATAGAGATATATGGAGAGCTTATGTCCGCGCGGCCATGAACCTACGGGTTCGATAGTGCCAGTGAGTTAGGTATAGGCTATATATATTATATATATATATATATATATATATGGTATGATAAGAAAAATAAATGCCTGGACGGGATTCGAACCCGGAACTCTGAGTCTGTACCTCAGCGTGATATCCATTACATCAGCAGGCGAATCCAATTCAAACACTCATTTTTCTTATATATATTACTAGATGTCGCGAGAACTCGGTTTTCACTGCCATCTAGTAGCTGACTATAACAAGTAAGCAAATTAAAGAGAATACTTTTACTTTATATCAGTGACGCTTTATCGATGTTATAATTAAATGTTTAACATTGAGCAATGCAAGCTTAATGTAGCATGATAAGAAAAATAAATGCCTGCACGGGATTCGAAACCGGAACTCTGAGTTTGTACCTCAGCATGATATCCATTACACCACCAGGCGAATACAATTCAAACACTCATTTTTCTTATATATGTATTGTATTCTCCATTATTACTAGATGTCGCGAGAACTCGGTCTTCACTGCCATCTAGTAGCTGACTATAACAAGTAAGAAAATTAAAGAGAATATTTTCACTTTATAGCAGTGACGCTTTATCGATGTTATAATTAAATGTTTAACATTTAGCAATGCAAGCTTAATATGGTATGATAAGAAAAATAAATGCCTGGACGGGATTCGAACCCGGAACTCTAAGTCTGTACCTCAGCGTGATATCCATTACACCACCAGGCGAATCCAATTCAAACACTTATTTTTCTTATATATGTATTATATTCTCCATTATTACTAGATGTCGCGAGAACTCGGTCTTCACTGCCATCTAGTAGCTGACTATAACAAGTAAGCAAATTAAAGAGAATATTTTCACTTTATAGCAGTGACGCTTTATCGATGTTATAATTAAATGTTTAACATTGAGCAATGCAAGCTTAATATGGTATGATAAGAAAAATAAATGCCTGGACGGGATTCGAACCCGGAACTCTGAGTCTGTACCACAGCGTGATATCCATTACACCACCAGGCGAATCCAGTTCAAACACTTATTTTTATTATATATGTATTATATTCTCCATTATTACTAGATGTCGCGAGAACTCGGTCTTCACTGCCATCTAGTAGCTGACTATAACAAGTAAGCAAATTAAAGAGAATATTTTCACTTTATAGCAGTGACGCTTTATCGATGTTATAATTAAATGTTTAAAATTGAGCAATGCAAGCTTAATATGGTATGATAAGAAAAATAAATGCCTGGACGGGATTCGAACCCGGAACTCTGAGTCTGTACCTCAGCGTGATATCCATTACACCACCAGGCGAATCCAGTTCAAACACTTATTTTTATTATATATGTATTATATTCTCCATTATTACTAGATGTCGCGAGAACTCGGTCTTCACTGCCATCTAGTAGCTGCCTATAACAAGTAAGCAAATTAAAGAGAATATTATATATATATATATATATATATATATATATATATATCATGTGTGTGTGTATAAATAGTTATTACTGGATAGCAAGTATATTTATTATTTTGTATAAGTACATAAAACATTAATCTAAGATGTAAATTACAACTTGTATATAGGCCTACAGTAAAGCTTGCTCAAAGAGGAACCGCATGGGACCAATTTTTTCCGCATTATAAAAAACTAAAACTTATTAATATTCGTGGATTGTAGAGTACGGTATATGTCTTCTTTACGTATCTTTGATTAATTGTAGTTCCGCTGCCGTTGAAAAGTGAAGTATAGTATGTACGTGGCTCTTAGGCGCGTATCCTGAAATTAAAGTATGCAGTTTCGATTAGTTTAATTTAACTTAAAATCTTTAAGGCAAGATTTAAGTTACTCACTAACTACACTTTTATCCGCATCCTTTGATTCCCCGCAAATTTCAATCCACACTACATTGTGTCGTCTTTTAAAATAAAACTGTCCAGCCAACCTGAAGATAACTCGAAATCGTTATTCCCTAAGGATTTAGCAACAGCTAGAGCTTGACTTCGGAGCATCGGTCCGGAAAATTTGGAGATTTTTTTGATCGTGCACTTATCTTGACAATTTCCTTGCATCCATTTATTCATTGTTTTTTCTTTGTTTTTTTAAAGTTTCATAAACATGAGTTTTTCCACATTTAAATTTAGTAATTATTTCGGGCACTGAGGTTTTTTATCTTCAATCACTTTCACAATTTCGTTTAACGACAATGAAACATACGCTTTAGCCATCTTTATTCCGTAAATTCAGAACGCTACCTGTGAAAGATCGGTCTCAGAACTTAAATTAATTTAAGATTTTACAGTGCAATGGTTATTTGTAAGACAGGTACAGTATCTGTATTTCATATAATGAGTGCAGTGAGGCGATAGAAAATTTTAGGTAGGCCTACAGGAAGAATTCACCCGGCGGCAGGAATAATTCCCTATAGTTTTGTTTTGGCCTAACATCTATTCAATGAAGTGGAAACTAATTTATTTCTCTCTCTCTCTGTCTTTCCGCTTTATATTTTTTTCATGAATTGTATCGAAATATCCTTCTGTTTCCGCGTTGGACAGATTCCGTTTTATCCAAAATAAATACACGCAAACTTCCTATTATTTCGCCGGGACCAATACATTTGTTCACATTTACGCATTATTCACGTTCTGAATTAAACAAATTTTACTGTATTAATTTTTTTAATAGTTTCTTTATTTCGTTTTATTCTTTGTTTTTGTTAATATTAATATTTAGACTAGATTAACATTGTGCATTGTTTAGAATATACTAAAAATATTTTTAATTAGACTATATACTTTTTATGAAACTATGTATTAGACCTATTTCATTATTCGTTGATTAAGTGGAAGATAAAATCTTATACCCTTAACTCTTCCAACTTAAAGTATTATTTACTTACTCTTATTTACTTACTCACTGGCACTATCGAACCCGTAGGTTCATGGCCGCGCGGACATAAGCTCTCCATACATCCCTATCCTGAGCTAATGCTTTCCAATCATTCCCTGTATAATCTACTTCCCTCAAATCATAGCTAATGTTATTCTCCCACCTCATTCTTGGTCTACCAACTGGGTGTTTTCCCTCTGGCTTTCCTACAAGATGCTTACTTAAATTATTATTATTATTATTATTATTATTATTATTATTATTATTATTATTATTATTATTATTAATATTATTAAATGTATGTATATATGTATGCATGCATGTATGTACCAGCATAATTCTCGAACGCCTGGAACAATTAACTTACAACCAAATTTGCTAAACTTGTTATTTACAATCTTTTCGATGGCGTCTCTCTTGAGGCCGAAATAGGTCAACAAATGTCCTAAATTCGTGAATGTACTGTGATGATGATGCTATTATTTACAATTTGGAATTGAGAGTGAAAGGGATAACATAACCCTAGCATAGGAATTTAGAGGGGAGTTTAAATTAAAGAATGATCGATAACGGCCTATAACTCTGAACACAAGGAGTAATGTTACGTAGCTATATAACTTACACTCTAGATAACGTTCCATGGGGGTAAGTGATCCGCTGCACCACTATGAGGGAATGGCATCTAGTAATATTGGAAAACTTTTGATATTATTGTTAGGGGGCAATAAGCTCATAGGTGATAATCCCGTTGACATTTACACCCAATTTCACCGTATGAGGGTTCAAAATATCACAAGACGTGAAGAATCTTCTTCTTCTTCCTTTCCAGGATTAGGTCAATCTGACCTGTTCCGGTCTCGGCCGTCCCAAAGATCTTTTCCCATGTGATTTGTAGGTGTTAATCTTTTTGGATAATCTTATATTGTCAATTCTGTCTAAATGTTCTTTCCATTGGTATTTGTGCTCTTCTAGTTTATCGACTATTGAAAATATCTCCAGTTCATTTCTTATTGATTCATTGTGTAATCTATCCATACGTGTACATCCTTTTACCGATCTTAGAAATTTCATTTCAGTGGCTTGAACGTGTGAGATATCTTTTTTTTTGTAATTACCCAAGATTCAGATCCATATAAAGGAACAGGAACAGCCATAATTTTATAAAATCTGAGCTGAGTTTCTCTTCGAGTCCTTTGGAGGGTTCTTCTTATGGTGCCACACATAATTTGATATTGGTTTAATTTATTATGTATATCCCAATCATACCGTAGCGTAGTGGTTAAGGCACTGAGCTGCAAGCCGGAGGGTCGAGGGTTCAAGTCCCGTTGGGGTCAGGATTTTTAAACTGACCCAAACCTTCTGGCGGCACTATGGCCCTGGGGTCGACTCAGCCTCTAACGGAAATGAGTACCAGACGCTTGTTCTGGGGGTAAAGGCGGCCGTCACGCAGGGCTGACAACCCGGCTGACATAAAAGTGCCGATGTCTAGAAAAAGTGGGAGCCTTAACCTCCTACTACCCCAAGGGCCTCCGGGCCTGTTGTGGGATCACTTTATATCACAATCATAGCTATATGTTATATCTGAACCAAGATAGTTAAAGTGTGCTATATGTTCTATTATTTCATTATTGATCACTATTTTTGCTCTGACTGGCACTTTGCCCTGAAAAGCCATAATTTTAGTTTTTGAAGTTGAGACTTTGAGATTATAATAGAGTCCTAATTGATTCAACATGTAAATGGCTCTTTGTAAGGTGAAAAATAAAATGACAAAAGGGATCGAAATTACAGCGCTAAGCTGATTGATAACAGTCCAGATGGCATTTAAGTCCAAGTTTGACCCTAGAATTCCTGAGGGGTAAAGAAGGGTGAGAAAGAGTGCAAAATAAAATTTCCAGAGTATCGAAATTAATGTCGAAACCATGATTTTGCATCGCTTAACTGATTCGTGACATATTTAAGCCCACGTTTGACCCTTAGAACCTCTACGTAGAATGAGGAAGCGAGAAGGGGTAAAAAATAAAATGACAATAGTGACCGATATTAGTGTCAACTCCATTGTTTCGGAGTCGTTAAGCTGATTGGTAACGTAAACTCAAGAGAGTGAGAACGGGTGAAAAATATGTTCAAAATTACCAAAACCAGTGTCTAATTCATAGTTTTTGGACTCGCTAATTTCATCAGTGATAGTTTCGAAGCCATGTGAGCCCACGTTTGACCCTAACAACTCTAGGGAGTGAGAAGAGGTGAAAATGAATGACTACAATTACCATAATTGGTGTCTAATACATAATTTTTGGGTCGCTAAGCGCATTGGTCACAATCCCGATGACGTCTAAATCAAGTTTCATCCTTAGCATCCCTAGCAGTTTGAGAAAGGATGACATTCACGAAATAATAATAAGCCTAATAAAGTATGGGTGTTAGTGTCTAGTCCACAGTTTTCGGGGTCGCTAAGATGATTGGTGTTAAGAAGATTGGAATAAATATATAACCGTGCAATCAGCAATATGCATATAATAACAATCTGAATTATATACAAGTTGATTAATGATACATAATAAGGTATAGGCTACTCAGATGAACTGACCCCACCGAGATCTACAATTAAAAATTCCACTTAAGGGGACCCGGAATGTCCTATACTTATAATGTTAAATGTAAGGAACATTTTCTCCTGAACTATTAATCCTATCAAGTTGACATTTGTACAGTGGAAAGGTTTATATATTTAGAGTCTTCTACCATAAGGATTTATATAGACATGCATTTATAAAGTAAAGTGATCCCACAACAGACCCGGAGGCCCTTGGGGTAGTAGGAGGTTAAGGCTCCCACTTTTTCTAGACAATCGGCACTTTATGTCAGCCGGGTAGTCAGCCCTGCGTGACGGCCGCCTTTACCCCATAACAAGCGTCTGGTACTCATTTCCGTTAGAGGCTGAGTCGACCCCAGGGCCATAGTGCCGCCAGAGGGTTTGGGTCAGTTTAAAAATCCTGACCCGAATGGGATTTGAACCCTCGACCCTCCGGCTTGTAGCTCAGTGCCTTAACCACTACGCTACGGCGTGCCCCAGACATGCATTTATATCAAAAATATTTTTTTTCTTTACAAATATTTTCTTTCAGTTTTTTACACTGTGTTTTGCAACCTAAATTCTTTAATTACTGAGCTATCACAACATCGATATGGTAAAAATAGTATGTGAGCACTATATTAAAGCCCTAAAAATTTCAGGTCTCTAGCTTTAATAGTTTAGAACAAAATGTTCTTTATATATTGAAAAAATGAATGCTAACTATGGGAGAGAGTTGACGGCTCACGCCCACATTTTAAAGAGACGGAGAATATTTAAAACAAAGAATAAACACACCTAGAAACAAGATACAGGCAAGATAATTATACCATATTAAATAGGAATCTTTCTAGTATTTCAATTGATAAACAAATGAAAATGCATTTTTACTTCCCCTTAAGCTGGGAAACAAACCCGGAGCCGGTAGTGAGGCATGCTAGCGCGGCGGACGGAACTTATGTGTGTCGACACAGCTCCGTTAAGTTGGAAGGCAACAGCGATGTGAGGGAGATAAGGAGTGAGCGAGGTAATAACAGTGAAGGGTTCTGAAGCAAAGAGATTGCGGTGCCTGATAGGATATTATTCGGTTGCAATGTAATCTCTTAGGTTTCATCTTTCTCATCGTAACATTATCCAGGGAAGATGATCAAGCCAATGCAATATTTTATATGTAATCGATATGTTTATCAGACAGCACGTTATTAGGGTGTGATCCATATTACAGGTGCTTTTATATATTGACTACAACAGTCGGAGCCCCTGTTCATACTGTGATAACATTATATCCCTGGGTTCGATTCCTAGCTTAAACAGGATTTATGTTTACTGTGGGTTAGTGTATTGGCTGAATTCGATAACCTAGGAACAATAATATTACAAACAGAAATTAGATGTAGAAAGAAATTAACATATAGGCTACTCAATTCTGGAAATGTATGCTATTGGGCAACACAGATGCTCTTGTCATTCGAATTTCTCTAAAAAAATAACAAACTGAAGATATATAAAGCTGTTATTCCCCCATTTACATTATATGGGTGCGAACAAGGGATCTTGTTTTAAGAAAGAAGATAAGTTAAGAGTATTTGAAAATAAAGTTCTTACGAAAACTTGGTCTTTGACGGAATTACAAAAGAATAAAATTAGAACAGTTGAATTTGATTATCCTAAAAGAAGCCTTCAAAAACAAGACAGAATAAAATAAGAAATGAATTCCTTTGGAGAGAAATGAATGTCAACAATCTGTTGTTAAGAGGATTGAAAATCAAACTATCAAATGGTATGGCCATGTACAAAAAATGGAAAATGAAAAATGGCCAAAATATATATATATATATATATATATATATATATATATATACATACCAATGGTCACCCCCTGGAAAAAACTAAGTGGCAGAACAATATGGAAATGGAAAACTGATGTCAGAACTATAATGGATGATAGGAATTTGGAAGAAGGAGATTGGAATGTTAGAAATAAATGGAAACTGAAGACGCCAAAGCTATAAGTGGAGGAAAGCCGAAAAAGCAGAAGAAGATGAAGGAAAACTATTGTGCTGAAGAGAGGCTAATAGACAGGTGAATGGAGACGACTGTGAAATAGTGAGTTATACGATCTATATGGGAACCCAGACGTAATAAGAACAGTAACTCTCTTAGACTGCGGTGGGCAGGGTACGTGGCACGAATGAGGAATGGAAGAGAGGCTTAGAAACTCACTGTAGGAAAACTAGAAGTAAAACGTCCAATACATAGGCCAAGAATGAGGTAGTAGAATAACATTAACCATGATTTGAGAAGAGGTAAATTCTACAGGGGATAATTGGAGAACATTAGCTCAGGTTAGGGATGTATGAAGAGTTATGTCCGCGCGATTATGAATCTGCGCGTTCGATAGTGCCAGTGAGTTAGTTAATTTGTTAGTTTATAATTAGTCCTATGCACCCTATGACCTACTCTAAAAACTAAATTGATTTAACCAAACAGCATTTGAATTTTAAAAAATAGCTGTATGACATACAAGTTCATATTAGACGTGTTACAGTTGGACACTAAGGAACATGCTGATGGAGCTAAATGACAAGTGCGAGGATTATGGGATGAAGATAAATGTAAACAAGACGAAGTCCATTATTATAGGAAGGAAACCAAAGAAGATAAACATGAGGATTAAAGATAAGGCCATTGAGCAAGTGGAACTTCAAATACTAGGTTGTACTATCAGTAGTAACATGAACTGCGTCAAGAAGTAAAGCAGAGGATAGCAATGAAAAAAGACGCTTTTAACGAGAAAAGAAGTATTTTCTGCGGACCTGTGCCAAATAATTACGGAAGAGGCTAGTGAAGTGCTTTGTGTGGAGTGTAGCACTATATGGTGCAGAGACTTGGACATTACGACGGAATGAGCAAAAACGACTGGAAGCTTTTGAGATGTAGATATGGAGAAGGATGGAACGTATAAAATGGAGACAAAATAAAAAATAAAGATTTGCTAGACAGAGTGGGTGAAGGAATAACAATACTGGAACTCATAAAGAAGAGCAAAAGAAATTGGATTGGCCACTGGCTAAGAATAAACTGCCTGCTGACGGATGCCTTAGAGGGGATGGTCAATGGAAAGAAAGTTAGAGGAACAAAAATATATCAGATGATAGACAGTATTAAAATAAATGGTTTGTATGCGGATACAAAAAGGAAAGCTGAGTTAAGGGAAGATTGGAGAATGCTGAGTTTGTAGTGAAAGATCTGCTCTTGGGCAGAACACTATGTATATATGTAAAGATAGAGTGGAGTCTTTATCGCCAGCAACAAAATTTTAACCATTATAAGCCAAATAATACAATTCAGTTCAAGCCTATGTGTTAATTCAATTTGGTTTCAGATGACACCCCCCAATAATTACAACATTTTTATTTCGAATTAATTGAAGTAGTTGCCTTAGTACAGCGGTTCCCAACCTTTTTCAACTCGCGAACCCCTCCCACAACGTTCTGAGTTAGGTGACCAACTGGCTTTTAAATGTACATACAGTAGACATGAATGAAATTTAATTCCAAGCAAAAAGGTTTAATAACCTTAAATTAACTTAACCCTTAACGGTTAAAACCTAAAGTTACTCTAGTTACGGCTTAAAAGTTACACAACGTGTAGGCCTAGTTGTAGCGAAAACAAATATGCATTCCTAACATTGTCACATAACTGTAAATCAGGCATTCCAGGTAAGTAACAATTTCCACATCGTGGAAATAATGTGATAAATTCGTGATGGTACACATATGTAACAAAGGGCATTATAGGGTTAATTTAATTTTAAAATCATAATAATATTAATAATATGATCATATTTTTTAATTAGAAATATTCCAGAATACAGTGTTTTTCCTTCAGCCCAAAGTGTTTTGTCGCCAGAAGTTCCTGTCTAAAGCATCTTCTTCCCTCAAATCTGTAGCTTCCATACTTCTCTTCACTCCATCTATCCAACGTTCTCTAGGTCTGCCCCTTCCACGTCTTCCATTAACTTTCCATTTAAAGATGTTCTTTGGTAATTATAATCTTCTTATATCTTGTAAGGCCATGTTTCCCTTAACAGAGATTTAGGTGCTCTCCCCCTACAGGGAAGAATTTGAACCACACTCATTTAGTTACACTTGTTTTCGTATAGATGTCATTTAAGTGGTCCATGGTCAGCGTTCCGCCTCATACTGACATCTAGGAAACCAAGATAGTACTAGGACGGGAAAATTAGGTAAATTTTGCTTAGAGGCCTTTTCATTCAGGCTTAAGGATCTTTTACGAGCCTGAAAATCTTCAGACTCAGGACCCAAGGCTTAAAGTCCCTCCCGGAGGACTTGCTCTTTGGATTTTTCATCCTAAAAAAAATCCATCGACCCCGGCCGGGTTTGAGACCGCGACCCTCGGGATCAGAGGCAAGGAGCATAACCACTAGTCCACCGCGGCCGATTGTAATAATAATAATAATAATAATAATAATAATAATAATTTGTTATTGTTATTATTATTGTTATTATAATTTATTATTATTATTATTATTATTATTAGTATTATAATTATTATTATTATTATTATTATTATTATTATTATTATTATTATTATTATTATTATTATTATTATTATTATTATTATTATTATTATTATTATTACAATGCTGCAGAAATGATGGAAACAATAATATACCTAACCTCGAAACCCGCCATTACGGAAACGTTTTGGCGAACCCCTTGAAATATTTTGCGTTCGCGAACCACGAGTTCGGAAACGATGCCTTAGTATAACTTCAGAAATCTGGAAAAACTTGAATAGAATGGGAATTGGGAGAAAAGACACACAGGTAGACAAATTACCTGTTTCCCTGGACACACTCAATAATCACTTCACAGGTATAACTACTACTCCAAAGGATAAAGAACAAACAATAAATGAATTATCACTGACAAATCAACCTGACAGAGAACATTTCCACTTCTAATATGTTACAGACTACGACGTAAAGAAAGCCATCATGCGAATAAAAACCAAAGCAGAAGGAACTGACCGTATAAATATTACTTTACTGAATAAAATAATCGAAGCTATACTACCTACTATAACTCATATTTTTAACTTCTCACTACAAACTTCTACATATCCCTCATTGTGGAAACAAGCCCTCGTACGTCCACTGCCTAAAGTTAAAACGCCCTCAACCCCGAACGACTTTCGACCCATTAGCATTTTACCTACTCTTTCAAAAGCTCTGGAACGATTAGTCCATAAACAACTGACTGAATACCTAAATGATTACAACCTTCTAGATCAATTTCAGTCAGGCTTCAGGACAGGACACAATACAAATACTGCTCTACTAAATATTTTGCGAAGACATACACGAAGCTGCTGATAATCGAAAACTTACCATTCTTACATTACTGGACTTTAGTAAAGCATTCGACACGGTAGATTTGGTCTTATTGTTGCATAAACTTAAAAACATCTTACTCCCTGATAGTGCCACGCAATGGTTCAATTCCTACCTTCATGAGCGCCAGCAATCTGTTGTCGGAAATCATGCATTATGTTCTTCTTGGTCCTTCTGTAAAGCTGGAGTTCCACAGGGTTCGGTGCTTGGACCTTTGCTCTTTTCAATCTACATAAATGATATATCTAACTCCCTAAAACATGGCAAACATAATTTATTTGCAGACGACATGCAAATCTACATCCACACAGACAAATATTCACTAAATGACGCTGTTGCCAAAATTAACGAGGATCTTGACTCACTAATGACTTGGACAGTTAAATATGGACCGCAATTAAATCCTAGAAAGTCACAACTAATCATTATGTGTCACCAGAGACTATTATCTACAATTAACCTAAACACAGTCTCGCATGTGTCACTAAATGGAGTTCAAATCCCTTATAGTGAGACAGTAAAAATTCTAGGAGTATTTATTGACAACAACTTAAATTGGAATACACAAATAAACCATACATGCAAAACAGTCTTCTCAATAATACATTCATTAAATCGCGTAAGAAATTGTCTGCCATTCGCTCTTAGGAAAATGTTAGTAGAAACACTTGCAATGCCCCATTTTGATTATTGTGACACTCTTTTTACAGACTTAAATATTATTTTCACTCAAAGACTTCAACGTGTTCATAATTCTTGCGCACGTTTTATTTGTGGTATTCGCAAATTTGACCATGTTACACACCGTCCCAGGTACAATTATCGTGGCTTCGTCTAAGAGATCGTAGAACTGTCCATTCCCTATCCCTTCTCTATCAAATACTTCACACATCATCGCCTAATTATTTATCACGCCGCTTCATCAGACTATCCGACACACATAATCTTGACACTCGATCCCATCAGCACATTGTCCTTTATATCCCGCCTCATCACACTGTATATTATTCATTATCTTTTACGGTGTCACTTACCAAAACATGGAATTCCCTTCCACCCTATGTCAGAGACTGTCAAACTATAACATCCTTCAAAAACAAACTAAAGAATTATTTAATAACAAACTAACTTATACACCTCACTGATAGTATTCTTTTAGCAATATTAATATATTTAATATTTATGTAAATAATATTAAGAATAACAAATATTTTTATTTGTTTTGTTTTAAATATTGTATAATCGTAAAATTAGTTTTCTATATCTCATTATTTTCCTTTTTTTTTATAAACATTAGACAGGGACAATTTAATATGTCTTGCTTGTATACATTTTATTATTAGTTTTAGTCTTAATTTTAACTAATATTAACTGGTTGTATTATAGATCGTAATATGTATATTAGATATTATCTTTTGATCAAATTTTTACTTAGTGTTTAATATTAGAGTTAATTAAGATTGTTATATTCTTATGTAATATATGTTTGTCCTGGTGAGTGGAAGAGAAGGCCACATGGCCTTAACTCCACCAGGCTAAATAAATCTTAAATCTTAAATCTTAAAATAGATCTACATTATGTGAATTTCTGGAAACAAAGAAACTTTATTTACGTCATTTTGACTTTAACCCGTCCTGTTTCTGGAAGTATTTACATATTGCTTCAGAATGTTGAAATGATGTACAAACATGGCAATAATTTGTTTTTAATAATAGTATAATTTTATTAATTTCATAATTATACGTATATACATTTTGAAGTAGTATTACACATTTTTAAATGCCTATAATAGTATTTTAGAACAGTATGGGATCCGTGTCCACCCAGCATCGTCAGACATTTGGGTAACTACAATAAGTAGCTATTCCAGGTTGAGAAAACGAGCTATAACGGCTGGGGAACCCGGCATGCTGACCACATGTCACACCTACACTGGCTTGATGATACCTCTGTGATTAACACATGTGGATGTGAGGCCTAAGCAGCCGGATGGTAAGCCAAGGGCCTTCTAGACCTGTCGCGCTTGAAGATTTTTATTGCAGAGTTTTAAGTACATCGTAGCTTGGTTAGTTAAGGCAATGCGCTATAAACCGTGCCTTTGTGGCCGACTCAACCTCAAACGCAACTGAGTACCAGACATTTGTTCTCGGGGTAAAAGCAGGGTAAATAACCCGGCCGATTCTATACGAAAGTAAGATATTTGACCTCCCACAACACTAGGTCTGTTGTGGAACCATATTACCTCTTCATTGTACAGTTTTATCGGACTCGATGCTCTACGGATTTTCTCCGGTCCCGAGAATCAAACCCAGCCGGAGTCAGTAGATTTGTTGGATTTAGAAGTCCAAGTTACAGGAACCAGAGGTAGACACAAAAAAAGGTGATGAGATGACGTAATTGAAAATTTTAAAAGTTAAAAATAAGAAACTGGCTAAGGCTAAACCAAAATCATAACGAATGGCGAAAATTGTTGAGAAGATCAAAACTTCTACGAAGTTGTATCACCTACTGAAGAAGAAGAAGAAAAAGAAGAAAAACAAGACGAAGAAGAAGATGAAGAAGAAGAAGAAAAGTTCTAGTACAAGTCGTCAGGGAGGGACTTTAAGTTCTAGGTCCTGAGACTGAATATTTTCTGGCTCGTAAAAGAACCGCATGTCTAAATTAGAGCTTGTGAAAAAAATAGTCGGTCCTTCCCATATATGCAAAACCTCAGTTGCTTACTAGGTGTCTATTTGAGGCTATGAGTTAACCATTTGCCACTTGAAGAAATCTGTTGGGAAACATGTAGGCCTATAAACTAAACTAGGTTGGTTAGGTACTCCCTCAATTGAGCATCCTTGCTGCCAGAGCGGATACACGAGAAAACACCGAAATTACTGTCTTAAAGACTGTTTTAGATGTCTGAATCTACACATTTTAATATGTAAAAATCGGAGTTCTAGTTAGGCCTACTGGTGTAAATATTTGCTTGTCCTTACAGTAATCATTAATATTAAATTTATTTAATTCCATCGACAATAATGAAATTCATTAATGATTTAACATGCAAATTGAAACGCTAATGCAACTGGATTTAAACAGTGTTTAGAATTCGGATAATAATGTCTGTTAAACTAACGTTGGTTAAAGGATTATCGCCATTGACAGACCAATTAAAGCAAACATGACTGACGTAGAAGGAAGTAAGGAAGAGAGGGTAGATTCAGTCAGACTCCCTGAAAACATGTTTTGCCGTTCATTGTCTACTACAACAACACTGCCTGTTAAATACACACTCTGCTAAATAGGAAACGAGTGGGGAAGGAACTGTTGTTAAAATACACAAACCAAAACGACCCTCCTTCCATCTCCTTACTAGCAGATCAGCTGTTTGGAGCAGATGTATAGTAGCAGTGCATCATAGTAGGTGTATCTCTTCCATCTGCGAATCAACTAATATGCCCTTTCACATCTGCTAAATATAACTGTTATTAATTTAAATGAGTGACCTCAGCGGTGGAGATTTACGCATGTTGGGTTTGGATGTGGTCAGCGAGACGTTGCTAAGAACATGCGGATGCAACGAGCTTAGAAGGGGAACTAAATTAATTAAGAGTTTCCTTAACTCTCGCAGACTACAGCATATTGAAGATTAAAGTTTTCAGACGAAATTTAATAACATTTCATTTACAAATATTTGTATGAGTAAATTTATTGGCGGCGTTTATTTATCTGACATATTTTATTAAATGACTAACTGGTTATCCGATTTTTCCCGGATAATTATTTGTGAAAATCTTCTTGTTACCAATCAACTAAGCAACCACTATAATCTCGGTACTTGACATTTTATTTTACACCCCTTCTAAGCAGAGGGTGCAACGGCAAAATAAGCTTTTAACAAGAATAGTAGCATTTTCTGCGGACCTCTGGCAAAAGAATTGCGGAAGAGGCTAGCGAAGTGCTTTGTGTGGAGTGTAGCATTGTATGGTACAGAGACTTGGACATTATGACGGAGTGAGGAAAAGCGACTGGAAGCTTTCGAGATGTGGATATGGAGAAGGATGGAACGTATAAAATGGTCAGACAAAATAAAAATTTAAAGATGTGTTAGGTAGAGAGGGTGGAGGAAGAAAAATGTTGGAACTCATAAAGAAGAGGAAAATAAATTGGATTGGCCACTGGCTAAGAAGAAACTGCCTGCTGACGAATGCCTTAGAGGGGATGGTCAACGGAAAGAAAGTTAGAGGCAGAAAGTACATCAGATAATAGACAGTATAAAATAAAATAAGTTAAAATACCTTCTTAGGTAAAATCCGTCGTCCTCAACTTTTAAAATATGTGATCTTTACGCCTGTAGCCCTTTCAGGACATCCGTCCCATCTTCAGCAGTTCATTCTTCGCTACAGCATCCAGGTTTATGTTTGATGCTGCTGGTCCTAATGTGGCTTTGTCGTGATTTACAATAAGGAATTGCGGTACATCAAAACAATGGACACTACAGCAAAATTATAGAGAAACTTGTAAGAAAACAAAAGCGGAGAACTGATATAAATAAAATAACAAAACTAGAAAAAGAAACGGATATTAATAATACATGGATTGCACTAACATACACAGGGCCACGAAACCATAAAATTGGCAAAAACATTAAGAAAAATTAATAAAAACTTAAACATAGCCTACAAAAACTAATAATAAACTAAATAATGTAATAAGTAACAAAATAGAAAAGCATAATAAATTTAATGACAAGGGTGTATATAAATTGACATGCAATGACTGTGACAAGTTCTATATAGGTAGAACGAAAAGAAGCTTCAACATAAGATTTAAAGAACGTCTTACCGATTTCGTATACGCATATGGAAAGTGTAATTACGCTAAGCACATAATAAACGCCGGCCATAGAATGAACTCAATAGAAGACACCCTTACAATAGTACACAAAGAGGGAAATCCAACTAGAATCAACATATTGGAAGACTTGGAAATTATCAAGGAAATAGACAACAAGCTTTCAATAAATGAAAGCACTCCCAGACTAAACAACCCACTATACGATATCGTCAGGAAGAAGCTTTAGTCACGGCAAAGCCACATTAGGACCAGCAGCATCAAACATCAACCTGGATGCTGTAGCGAAGAATAAACTGCTGAAGATGGGACGGATGTCCTGAAAGGCCTACAGGCATAAAGATCACATATTTTAAAAGTTGAGGACGACGGATTTTACCTAAGAAGGTATTTTAACTTATTTTATTTTATGACTCTCCACCTCAACGGTTTTAACAATGAATTTTATTAGTATTGAATAGACAGTATTAAAATAAATGGTTTGTATGCTCATACAAAAAGGAAAGCTGAGTTAAGGAAAGAGTGGAAAATGCTGAGTTTGCAGTGAAAGACCTACTCTTGGGCAGAACTCTATGTATGTATATGTATGTATGTATAACCTTTATACCAATGGGGAATTAACGTGCACTTAATCGGTACGGAATCGTGAGTGTTATTATTAAACTCAACGACCTCAAAGAACTGCGGATCGACACTAATATCAGAGTTTACGATTATTTTATATATCACTCCTTTCCACCTCATAGAGGTACTAGCTATCAAACTTGGGATTAAATGACTTTTTTATTTATGGTATTTTATAGGCGAATGTCCTGTTCATGTTTCGTAATATTAATATGTAAGAACTGGTGCTACGTGTATTTGAACGGAAGGTACTGAGAATGATTTTTGAGCAGTGCAGACAACACAAATTGGAGAATTAGTTACAATCATGTATGTAAAGTATAGGAGTGCTGATCCAGTTACTCATATTAAATTTAGAAGATAGCAAAATCTATTAATCTTGTCCCGTTCCTATTGGTAGTTGGTTCGCCAAATATTCCAATCTTATTGTTAACTTGAGCATTGCCCACTCTGGCATTTAAGTCTCCTATTATGATAATGTATTCATTTCTATTCATTTTACTATACATTTCTACACACTACTAGATCACAAAAAAATTGAAGACATCTTAGAAGAATTACACATGAAAGCTTTAGAAAACAAAATTCCTGATTATAAGTCAAGATGGATGCAACATGTTCATCGAATGGAAGATCACAGGATACCCAAACAAATGTTAAGTTATCAACCTGCAGGAAGAAGACCAGGACGTCCACTCAAAAGGCTTTTTGGATGGTGTTTCTCTTGAGGCCGGAACAGGTCAACAAATGGTCTAAATTCGCGATTGTACTATTGATGATGATGATGATGAAATTGAGCAGATTAGTTTGGCTGGAAAGATTTACTGAACACAGGATAGCATAAAAAAGTAATGGAAGGAAAGGTATAGGTAAAATACCAATTGGAAGACCTATGGATAGATGGATTAATGCAATAACAATTGACTCTAGAGAACATGGAGAAGAATTACATTGAGCAGGGAAGGACGGAGAAATAAGATAAATGAGGCTAAGGCCTGACATTGGGCTGAGATGAAAGCCAGGATGGATCGAGATCAACTTTTTTATTCATCGTTTATTCAGTTTTCAAATCATCCTTCTAAATATCTGGGTGCTAGAGAATGAACTATGTCATTGCCAACTGCTAAATATTATTACTCGACTTCTCACTTAAGGTTTTACCCGTGTTTCGTTTAGGAGGAATAAACATGTACAGTAGATACAAGATTCAAGAAATGTTAAACAATCTGGAAGAGTTAAGTATGGCTATATAACGTTTCGTTTAATCTACCCCTGTAATGGTGCTTTCAATGTAAGAGGATTCATCGCATCTCATCCTTTGACCTCGCCATGAGTCGGATACGAGTTGAGGAGGTATTTATTTTTATCCCACTGAAGGCCTTACGAGGCTTTTGTCGTATAGGAGATTAGGGCTCCTACCTTTCTAGACAATCGGTACGAGTGTCCAACCAGGTTGTCAGCCTTGTCTGTTGGCCGACTTTACCCCCAGAACATTTATTCGGTGTTCATTTCCATTGGAGTTTGACTCGACCCCAGGCCCATGGTATCCCTAGAAGAATAAGGACAGTTTAAAAAATCATATTACGGGAAACCTTCCGGCTTGTAGTGTATTACCTTAATTTTTTTTTCAGTTCCTACTGGAGACACATCAAGACATACAAAGTATACAGCGACTTAACTTCTAGTAGCACATACTCATCCCGCTGATGATGGAAGTTAACTTCCGAATGACCTCCAGTTAATAATACTTTACGTCCATTATTTTAACAAAGTTGAGGACGACGGTACCTGCCAACAGGTACATTTTAATTATAATTTTTATCTTATGATTATTCACCTCAACGGCGTTTGAAATGGATTTCATATTAGTATTGGCCAATTTGGCTACGATGTGTCTTTATATTAAATTCACATTATTTCAATTACTGAAATACTGAATATGGTCATGACTGTAGGATTTGCATATGTATTTGTTTTGTACATGACAGAATTTAGATGGAACTAATTTAGAAATATGATAAACAGCTGTTACTTACTTGTTTGTGTCATAAGCAATGCTTACCAAAATATTGATGTTTTTGTCACGAGTGTATGTGACTGATTCTATGACATGAAATGTGATATGAATTAATCAAATGTGCATCAACGATTTAGTAACAAACTCTTCTATATCTGCTGTTTGTAAAATCCATTATACTGCGCACCTCGAGATATAACTAACTAACTAACTAACTAGCACTAACTCCGGAGATTTATGGCCGCACGAATATAAGCTATCCATTGGCCCTTATCCTGAACTAATATTTTTAATCATTGTCTGTATAATTCATCTTCCTCAAATCTTCTTCTTCTTCGTCACGGTTTAGGGTTTTGCTAGCCTGTTCCGGCTCAAAATCGCTGTTCTTTCCATCTTTTCTTTGGTCTTCCCAAATTTCTTCTTCCTCTTGGTAAATAGATGTATGCTGATGTTGGTATTCTATTCTCAGTCACCCTGCTAATTGTTATTTCCAGTTTGTTCTGTATTTTACTATTGTTTTTAATTCCTCTACTTTTAGTTGCTGTCTTATTTCTGTGTTGTGTTTTTTGATTGTTTTTTGATATCCTGCTATTGGTCTGAGAAATTTCATTTCAGCAGCTTGGATTCTGAAAGATTATTTGTGTTGCCACTATCCATGTTTCGGATCCATAAGTAATAATAGGAACCGCCATTGTTGAAATCATGGTTAATATCATTCTCTCACATCATTCTTGATCTATCATTTGGAATTTTCCTTTTATGTCTAGATTTTATTTTCCATTCGTGCCAAATGTTCTTCCCATCGCAATCTAAGAGAATGGACTGTTTTTATGATATTTGATTTCCCATAAATATATTTGACTTCAATGTTAATAAAGTTTCTCTATTGATCTGTTTGTTTGCCTCTATTTGGCCCAATATTTTTTGAACATGTTATTCCCAAATACTCTAATATTTTTTCTTCACTGAAAGTAAGAAGCCATCGGGATTTAGATGACTATGTAATAACACTTTCAACTTTATAGGACTTACAGTTTTTATATTTTAAATATAGAATGGACAAGTAAGCCTATGCACACTGTAGGAGCTAGAGCAAGTACTTTGTCTGTGTAAATTATTTGAAAATCGCTTATAAGGCTGCATTCAATCATTAACGAGTTTATAACTACAAAAAGTTACTGCACGAATAATTCAAATATAATCTAGAATCGCTTAGCAGGTTTAAAGTAGCAAGTACTGCTCTAGTACAAAATTGAGTAGTGGAGGAGATAGTCCGTAAGTCTAACAAACGTATTAGCAATTTCGAACTATGTAGGATACTATAGAAACTTCTCCCTCCTAATTGAATCCTACACCTTTTGAATTACAATGTAATTGATGTTCAGTGCTATTATATATTTTTTCTAAAATCACACACATATACAATATTATTATTATTATTATTATTATTATTATTATTATTATTATTATTACTATTTTGGAGGAAAATAATTCGTCTCTGTTTATAAAATTTTGTTTAAAATACAGTTTATACAGAACATTTGTTTAGCATATCCGGAGCTAAAATTATACGATGTCAAAATATCCTTCGATTTGGAAAATAAATGAAAATTATTGTTCGTTCCTGATAAAATAGTAGTAGAGGTACTCGTTTTTGTTTCCAAAGGCCTCGGACGCATGCCTACTGAGGGACAACGAATTTTACGTCATAAAAATCATTAAGCAAATCATTCAGAAATAAATTATATTGGGAGCCTGTACCTTAGATTTACATCATGTGAAATATCCACAAGACGAAATAAGAAGCCTTTCGAGCAATTATTTTCCTGCCCTTTCACACACCCAGATCTGAATTACAGAGCATCTTATATATATATATATATATATATATATATGTGTGGTGTGTGTGTGTGTGTGTGTGTTCACCGCTGTGGTCTCGAGGTAGCGTGCTGCCTTGTCACGCAGCGGGCCCCGGTTCGATCCCCGGTCGGGCCAGTTTTTCTGAGTGAGGTTTTTCCTCACCTGTAAGACAAATGTCAGGAAAACTTTAAGGCCCAAATGGTCCCCGAAATCATATGGCCATCATCATCATCACCCTTATCATTATCCTCTCATCATCATCCTTCACCGGTGTGGAAAGCAACGGGAAGCTACCACACCTACAATTCCCTAGTAAAGCTGCAAAGCATAGCATGTAAGTGCTATGATTGCAGTGAAAAACCTGCCCTCGGGCAGAATTACTATGTTAACATAACTATAAGAAGACCTGCAACTTAGTTTGTCTCTACCCTATATGGCCCTTAAGTAAACAAACACCTCCCTTCCTGAAAGTTACCAACATGTCGGAAAAATGTAGGGCCTAAATAGCCCCCAAATACCATTTTTCAATCACAATCATTCTGTCGTATTCGCTGTGTTTAGAATGAATGTGTGAGTGATTGATGTGCTTGTCTTACATATTCGTGCAGTCTCGGAAGTGGCCACGATGTTCAATACAGATCCCTCACTCGAGGAGCCCTCCATCTCCTTGTGCGTTCAAAAAAATTACGTATGTGATCCAAAGTTTAAACATCTCCCCGACGTGTAGTGACAGTATAAGACTCGGGCAACATAGGACACGTGAAAGTACCTCAATGTGCACCGGTCCCATACCGGCCGACATTCCATGAGAAAAATTTCTTCTCCGTAGAGACTCGAACCAGCGTAAGTCCCGTAGTTCTGCGCCAAGACTTCTTGCCTTAACCACTCGGCTACGGCGCAAGACTCTTGGTATCAATGAAAGACAAAAATGGTTATTGTGAGTTATCCGTAAGAGATAAGGGACTATTGGTATCAATGAAAGGCAAAAATTGTTTTTGTGAGTTATCTGTAAGAGATAAACATATGCTGTCGCGGATTTTTTTTGTAGAGCTTCTGTGAACATTAATTTTTTGTATTTCTTATGGTTTAGGCAGCGTAAGCCATTTAAGCGTCTAAAGAGCTACTTTTTGCACGTTTTCCACTACAAAGGGCGATTTTTAAGGGTGTAGGAGTTGAGTATCACAACTCTCTTATAGCCTATGTTCATCCCGGGAATCACCTGAACATTTTGCAAAAAAACCCCATCACCATCGGATCAACAGTATGGCCGCGCATAAAGTACGAACAAACAAACAAACATTAATTTATATACGTAAGATATATATATATTGTCATGGTCATTTTCGTTGTCTACTAAATAGGATCCGTGAATATCTGTAAAAAAAATACAAAAATATTTTCATGAGAATCTCCTCATTGCTTTCATTTGTTCGCAATTTGCTAAAAGGGAGAGGTTACACCAAGAACAAGAAAAATATAAAAGTCTTCTTGGTTGTTATGTAGCTCTTTCAGGTCTTCAGACGAGAATATGGTTTTTTTGACTATTTAAACTCATGCCCCAAATGGGAGTCAATGACCAATCACGTTTCAATGATTTCTGTTTTACAACCAATCAGAGTCGTGTTTTCACGAAATATTTATCAGTGGTAGGATTATCATATATTAAACAAAGCTCCTCCTTTTTAATATTCTGAACAGGTCTGACCGTTATTTTGCAGTGACTGAGCCTATAACAAATACGGCTACCAGATTGTATATAATAGTGCTTACATGTCAACATTTGTAGCAATTGATTATACCACCAAAAAAGAAACCACTGTTTGCACTTTCTTAAATGTATTTTTTCCCAGGTAATAATCGGAGAAAAAATATAATTGTCATATTTACATCATACGACATCAAAAATGAATTAATATACAGATTGATGTGTTTCATTTTTTCTCCACTAGAGAGCATTCTTACAATATTGCGTTCCTTTGGCAATAAATAGTATGATCTGGTTGCAGTGATAAACCAAAGAAAGCAGTAGAAGCGTACCTATCGTTTCTCATTTGTTTTCAAAACATCGCCGTTTACATTAAATATATAAATATTTTAAAATAACTATAGTTAAATAATGATTTGTGAGTAAACAGCTTAATTTTATTCGTTAAATAGTCCTAACAAATGCCACTCTTGATTTCCAAATTCTCTAGATAAATTCACTCCTCACTTCGTGAGTCGTGAATTTATCGATAATTTGGAAATCACTCGTGGCATTACTTATGATAAATATGTTAATAAGCGATAATGTGATTATCAGTGAAACTTGATGTAAGCATTTTTGCGTATGAGTACACCAGATGTTGTGATTGTTTCTGAGACTATGGAACGAATAGCTGGCCGTGATCTGTGATTTTGAAAGGAGTAATGTAAAGCCTCTGGGTGATAGCTGATGCATGCTTTTTGCATTGTATCGGGATATTCCAGTGAGAATTAAGCTTCATTCCGGCTACTCAACTATCTCGCTGCAGCATGAATAATTAATACACAGTAACAGCATTAGAGCACAGGGGCAAGTGCTTGGGTTTTCAGTCCTTCTCTTCATTACGATTATATTTCATGCTAGGTATAACAAACACACTCTACTGTTTACATACGCCTAAGTATACCATTCTGCTTTGTTTTAAAATATGGTGAAAGTATTGACGTTTACCTATTCGATGAAGCTTCTGAATGAAGGATTGTTTTACATGAACGGGACACTTATTCAGTCGCATAACCTCTAATCTGGAGGACCAGGAATTTTATTCGAGGTTTACTCCTCTAGGCAGATTCGTTTCATACAATTTTAAAATTTCAACTTGTAAAACTAAGATAATTTTTGAGGAAGTGGCTGAATTCAAATAGACCTACCTAGAAACAATAATCACAAAGAGAAATGCGATGCAAAAATAAATTAAACATAGGCTCAATTCTGGAAATTATGCTAGTATGCATTACAGAGACTGTTGACTTCCCAACTCCTTTCAAAATACGTTAAACTGAAAATATATAAAACTATTGTTCTAGTAGTTATATTATATGGGTGCGAAAATATGGATTCTTACTTTAAGGGAGGAAAGGAGATTACAAGTATTTCAGAATAAAGTTTTTAGGAATATTTTTGGACCAAAGAGAGATGGGCAGAGAGGTGAAATGGGAGACGGACTAATTCATTAGTGAACGACATGGTCTTTATAGGAAGCCAGATATAATACAAAATAGTTAAGTCTCGTGAGATTGTCATGAGCTGGAAACATATGGCACGAGTTAGGGAATGTAATGGCTTGCCATAGAAGCTGCTTGTAGGAAATCCAGAGGGAAAACGCCCAAGCATGAGGTGGGGGAGAATCAAACTTACCTATGATTTTGTAGGGAAAGATGAATATATAGGGATTGATTGGAAAGCAGTAGCTTAGGATAAGGATGTCTGGAGAGATTATGTCCGCGCGGTCCCCATGAACCTACGGGTTCGGATCGTGCCAGAGAGTTAGTTAGTTTAGTTAGTTAAAACTAAGATTCATTGCAATTTTCCAGGATAAATGACCCGGTAAAAGAAAGCAAAAATTTTTAGTAGAATTGTAAGTATCCGGAACATGCCCAACGTTTTTTAAAATTTTGTGGAGTTTTGCGACGTTACTTATGAAGTTGGATCTAGATATTTCGGTAACAAATGAATTAAATAGATATCAAATCATGTGAGGAACAATTAAAAGAACGCAGAAACAACAAAAATAATCTAAATCAAGTTTTATAAAGGAATGGGAGTGGCAGCTCTGACATATGATAGCCAGTCTTCGATCATAAGGAAAAATAATTAAAGGCGTATTCAGGGGTCATAAATTATATTTTAGTTCATTGTTGGATATACAAAATCAGATAAAATAAAAAATCAAGAAATTAAAAAAGATTTAAATATATTTGTAATAAATAAAAAATGTGACTGAAGACAAAAATTAAAGGAACATTTGAAGAATGGTTTGAAAGGAGAATAACGAAAATAAATTTGTTTATAAACCAAGAGGATGACGAGATCCTGGACGACCATGACAGTGTTGGAATGAGGCCAGAACTGGTCATTCGGCCGAAACCATGAAAGTAAAAGAAGTGTTAATGTTCATATTATTGGTCCATCTATCCATAGTAATTCTGCCCGAAGGCAGGGCTTTCACTGCAATCATAGCATTTCAATGCTATGCTTTGCAGCTTTACTAGGGAATTACAGGTGTGGTAGCTTCCCGTTGCTTTCCGTACCGGTGATGGATAATGATGATAATGATAAGGATGATGATGGCCGGATGATTTTCGGGGACCGTTGGGCCATACGCTTGCTGACATTTGTCTTTACAGATGAGGACAAACCCCGAAAAAAACCTCACCCAGGAGCCTGTCCGGACTGGGAATCGAGCCCGGGCCCGCTGCGTGACAAGGTAGCAGGCTACCTCTAGATCACAGCGGTGGGCATACTTTTAGATCATTGTTGGATATTCAGAATCAGAAAAAAATCTATAAATTAGAAATAAATAAAATATATTTGTAACAAATAAAAACAATATGTGGTTGTATACATAAATGGAAAGAACATTTGAAGAATGGATGATAGGAGAATCACGAAAAATAAATCTGTTTATAAACCAAGAGGCTGACGAGATCCGGGACGACCATGACAGTGTTGCAATGAGGCTAGAACAGACCATTCGGCCTAAACCATGAAAGGAAGAAGTATTAATGTTCATATTACTGGTATTTAGACTTAAAATTTTGAAAATATTTAAACTTGGTTTTATCTTGATCCTTGGGACTGCGAGCAATGTATCTTGAAGTGGGTTGCTAGCCCGTTTTCATGGCGGGTTTATTATTCTGGTTTTCCTCCCTATGCCGATTGCCTTCACCCAGTCCAGAGCTCAGCCTGCCCCGTTTCATTTCGAAGTTGTATTTCCTAGATGGGTTGTCATGCAGCACTAACAAACCCCATCCGCCCGTTGTGGATTATTCTTAGCTTCCCCTCTCATCTTATGAGCCAGCAGCTTACGCTTCCTGGCTCTATCCCTGAATCATCGGGTACCGGGCCCCTCCGCCACGACAAGGCGATAATCCATGGGGGGGGCCTAAAGAAGATAGACCAATGGACGGGAGAAGAACAAGAGGAAGACCAGCCAAGAGATGGATAGAAGTTGATGCACATCCAGTACGTCTTCATCCGAGGAATGATTTCGGAAATAAACAGGATGAAAATCCTACAAATTATGAATAATAATAAGAAGAAGAGGTTTTATCTACTGCTGTGGTTGATCATTAAATGTTTTTTTAATCCAACAACATTTTTTAACTGCTGTCACCTGATTTTTTTCGCAGCAAAAACGTATTATTTTATTCTGGAAAGTTTGCAGTTTGGTCTATCAGTGTGGTCCGGTGGTAACATAATTTCCTCAGAAACAGCGGCCCGGATTCAACCCCCAATCTATATAAGTTTCCTGGGTTTTATCGGATTATTTTATTTCCTCACCTGTTTGTCAAATGTCAAGAAAATTTAAGCTCCAAATATTCCCCGAATACAATCTGACTAACATAGTCATCCAAATCATCATAATCGACTTCTTTAAAATGATGTACGAGAGAATGGTGTGTATTGTCTTCAATTTTGTCTCAGGGCTGGTCAAACATTGAGCTGATCACTTGTGAAGGGAGGCCTCTATATTCTTGAGTGGTCTAAAAGGGAATGTGTGTTATCCAAAGTCTAGAAACCTCTCTAACGGTCGTAAGGACGGGCTCGCGTGAGTCATGTAAAAGTACATACAAACGGGGTGGCTTAACTAACGTAAAGGAAGAATATAATCAAAGAAATATAGTTGAGATCCCTGACCCAATTCATATTCAATTACTGGATCAGGATATTTCGAAAAAATGAAGTGGTTTCTTCCATTAAATGTTTAAAGAATGGTAAAGCACCTGGAATTGATGGAATACCAGGGGAATTCTTGAAAAATATGATATCATCCAATAAATTATCAGACGTTTTGAAAACTGCGTTCAACAAACTTTTTAATGGAGGATATTATCTGGAAGCCTGGGCGACAGGTGTCATCCAACCGCTATACAAAGGGAAAGGTGGGGCACAGATACCAGAAAGTTACAGGGGAATTTGTCTCTTGTCAGTGTTCGGAAAAATATATTGTAAAGTACTTACGAACGAATAAGACAGTGGGCTAAAGAGAACGATAGGCTCTCAAAATATCAGGCAGATTTTAGAGAAGGGTACTCCACGGTGGATAACGTATTTGTTCTGAGAACATTAATTGATGACAATCTGAAAATGAAGGAGGGTAAATTATTTTGTGCATTCATTGATTTTAAGATGACATTTGATACTGTGGACCGAAGCGCACTTTGGGAAAAATTAAATCGGAAAGGATTGTCTCATAAAATGATACATGCTTTAATGTCAATTTATAAATATGTTAAATTTTGTATAAACGTAGACCAAGGGCACATTACAGAGAGCAGTGAAGCCAATCGGGGAGTGAGACAAGGTTGCATTTTATCACCAATGCTATAAAATCTATTCGTTGATGATATTGTAGACGTAATGCTAGAAGGAGAAATTGAGGCTCCGGAGATAGGAAATGTTAGAATCCCAGTCCTGTTGTATGAAGATGATTTAATTATCTGTTCCAAGACAATCAAGGGATTGCAAAGAGGTCTTGACCTACTGTAAATATACTGTAGGAATTGGGGATTGACTGTAAATGTTAGTAAGACAAAAACAATGACCTTTAAAAATGGGACGGTTTATGGTAGAGCAGAGGAATGGAAATACAGAGATCAAGTACTTCAAAACGTGAAACATTTTGAATATCTTGGTACGACGTTGAAAATGAACGGAAAGTGGAAAAAACATATTGATATAGCATTATTTAAAGGGAGGGGACAACTTAACAGTGTACTCGGTATTCTGGGTCGAGTGCCTGATATTCCAGTCAGCACATTAGAAAAAATGTATGTAGCGATGGTCAGGCCAGTAATGCACTATGGTAGTGAGATTTGGGGTTTCCAAAGAACGGAAATACTAAATAAGGTATATACGCATGTATATTACAGGACTTAGTAAGGCCGTTTCTAACTGTGGAATTTTATATGAATTCGGGTCATTCCAGGACGACATAAACTGTAAAATTTGTGTACTCAAATACTGGTTGCGAGTAATCAAAGGTGAACAAACAATGCTTAGAGCAATTTAATTAAAAACATAGATGTTAAATTTTGGTCAGACGAGGTTAGGAGAGAACTCCAAAAGATTGGGATGGGCTGGATATGAGAAAAAGGGACTGAAAATCGCAAGAACGTGTGGAGAAAAATAAGGAGGAGGTACTTAGATATAAACCAACAAGATACTTTCGCCGAATGTACAGGAAAACGCTCACTGTGTTTACAAAGAGACCTAAAACACGTCTGGGGAAAAGAATCGTATATACTCATCCTAGGATTTAATTGCTTGGTTTTGGGCTAGGGGCATGGAAATTTCTAAAAATTAGCGACGATCACGATATGCGAATATGTCCAATGTGCGGGAACTTTGAAGGTGAGATACATATATTAGGAAAATGTAATGATTTAGAATATTGGAGACGTCAGTTATTACCGGAAAGATTTCTAAATTCAAATCGAGAAAGATTGGCATGCTACGAGTTATTGGTAAATCCAGAAAATTGGAGAAACCTCGGTAAATTTCTGGACAAAACGCGAAAAATAAGGACAACACTCATTCATGAATAAATATATGTTATCAAAATGCAATGCCATTAATTATTAACAATTATATATAAATTAATTAGTGTATAATGCTATTGTGTTATTATTTAATTGTAATATTAATGTGTTTCCTTTATGTAATTGTAATGTTAATGTTTTTCTAGTGTATAATGATATTGTGTTATTACTTAATTGTAATAGTATTGTGTTTTTCTTTATGTAATTGTAATGTTAATGTTTTTAGTGTATAATGCTATTGTGTTATTATTTAATTGTAATATTATTATTGTGTTTTCTTTATGTAATTGTAATGTTATTGCTGTTTTTGTTGTTTATTTTTCTTTACACTAGTACCAATTATTACTTTATTGTAACGGACTGTCAACAGCACGTACGGCTAACTGCCCGTGCGACCCATATTTGTAAATAATATTGTAAATATCTTACTTTTTTGTCTAATAAAGCCCTGCTACTACTACTAGTATTTATACAAACAGTTTCATTCATGTCTACAAATTTTACATTACTTTTAGACAGTGAAAAGTAAAAGCCAATTTAAAAATGAAGTAATGTGTAGATGGTAATTCGCCTAACCTAATAAAGGAAGGTAACGGAAATATCCCAGAGTTTAAGTGTTAAATAGTATATTATGATGCGAAGTTGGGAAGTGGTTTTTACAGAAGCGAGGAAAATGTTTAAAACCGAGCGATAGCGAGGTTTTTAATTTCCGAGATTCTGTAAAACAATTCACAAACGTGCGTTGTATATCATTTTTTTGCGCGATGGTATTTTCAAAATAATAAATAATAGTAAAATAATGACATCTTTGTTGGAAATTTTTGCGTTCATTATAAACAACCGACTAACGTTAACAGTGAGGGCAATGTTTTTTAGTTGAAACCACAGGAGGCCCTGACACAGTCAGTGATAAAATGGCGGCAAGTACATATTTATTGTTTTATATTGTTTCAAATAAAGTTCAGTTCATAAAATGCAGTGATTTGTTTCGTATAATGTGTACTAACTCTACCTTTTGGATATTTTTTGTAGGCCTATATACATTGTACGTAGTGTACATAGAGGGCAGTGGTTTTACTTCACACACATGGTTTGTAATATGTAATATTACAGTATAATTATTATTTTTATTACAGTGTAGTTATTTAGGTTGGCAACCCCAAAATGTAGAAAGTTGAACTTTCAATCATGGTCGCCATTGCTGTAAGTAAGACAAAACATACTATCGCTCAAAATGTAACTTACACTGGTAAGCATCGCCTCCTGGTATACATGATACCAAATATTACATCGTAATAAATTGAAATAATATTGATCCGTAAGATATTAAATTTCCCGCGCCCGCCGTAGCCGAGTGGTTAATGCAAGAAGTCTTGGCGCAGAGCTACGGGACTTGCGCTGGTTCGAGTCTCCATGGGGGAATTTTCTCATGGAATTTGGGACAGTATAGGACCGATGCCCATCCAGCATCGTGAGGAATTTCGGTAACTACAATAACTATCGACTTCAGGTTGAGAAGCTCATTTATAACGGCTGTTGGACACGACATTCTGACCACGTGACACCACTTCGCCAGCTATATGATCGTCTACCTCTGTGATTAATACACGATGATGTGAGGCCAGCAGCTGGCTGGAATGCCAATGGCCTGTCGCGCTTGGAGTAGTAGTAAGATATTAAATCCATGTCACGGAACCTGCGTCTATTATCTACACCCAAGATTATTATCCTCGAAAAAGCCATGTTTTAACCATGATTTTATACCTTAAGATAAGCATACTAACCAATAGACAGACGGATATTATTAATTTATAAATATTAACAGAAAACATGTTAAAAACTGAATGCATGGGATATGGATTTCTGGAGACGATCATCCAGAATATCCTGGAAAGATAAAATAATAAACACAGAAATACGACGCCGTATGGAAGTAGAAGAATAAAGTATCGTCACAATTGAAAGGAAACGAGTACAATAGTGCGGACATGTACGTAGAATGGGAGAAGGAAGAATAACAGGATTACACAAGAATGGAAAATTAAGAGGAGAGAAGGAAGAGGACGACCTGCTACTACATGGATACGGAATGTGCATATAGGGCCTGTCAATGGAAAGAATTGGTGTAGTGGAGGATTATGTCTAAGATTAAAATATAAAATTATGAAATATTTATCTAAAAGATCCATCTCCTCAACTTAAAGATTATTTATCGTAGCGCTTTCGGGACTAGTCCCATCATCAGCAAGATTCATATATCATGAATTTTATTAATGTTGATGTATAAGATAGAGACAAATGGCGTAACATCATAAACCGTGTAGAATTCTAAAAAATAAAATATCTAACTTTGTATATATTAGATGTCAATATTGTACGAGTAACATATTTTATACTCTGATATTGCTCAACTGGAGACAAACCTCTGTATTGAAGATAATTCTTATTGAATAATAATAATAATAATAATAATAATAATAATAATAATAATAATAATAATAATAATAATAATAATAATAATATACTAATAATAATATAAACAGGGGATAGCATATTGTAGAAATTGTTACAAAATTGAACTATTCTAGAGCAAATGAGAGTCTATGGAATAGAATGGAAAACAGTTTACTGACTGCTACATGAAGCAACTTACCCTCTCGCTTCCATCTCCTATCCTCCAATCATAATTTGGGTACACGATCTCATCTTCAAGAACTGAGGATTGTAGTTATTTATACCAGGAAGATGTCCACCGCTGTGGTCTCGAGGTAACGTGCTGCCTTGCCACGCAGTGGGCCCGGGTTCGATCCCCGGTCGGGGCAGTTTTTCTGGGTAAGGTTTTTATCGGGGTTTTTCCTCACCTGTAAGACAAATGTCAGGAAAACGGTAAGGCCCAAACGGTCCCCGAAATCATATGGTCATCACCCTTCTCATTATCATAATCATCATCTTCATCATCATCATCATTCTTCACCGGTGTGGAAAGCAACGGGAAGCTACCACACCTACGATTCCCTAGTAAAGCTGCAAGCATAGCATGAAAATGCTATTATTGCGGTGAAGGACCTGCCTTCGGGCGGAATTGCTATGGATGGATACCAGGAAGCTGATGGATTGTTAACTCACCTTTTTAAATCATCATTTTTTAAGAAATAAAAATAACATTACACCGGACTGACGTTATGTTAACGAAATTTGCAATAACATTTTTACACGAATTGGATTCTGCTATTAGGCTATATACGATTTGGGAAAATTGGCTCAAGTGGAAACAGAAACAGTATATAGACAATTCAAAAATGAGACAAAAGAAGCAGAAGAGAGTTGGATTAAGTTACGACTTTGCAAAAAAATCGATTCCAAACTGAAGAGAGAACACACTGATACCACAATAACAGATACAAAGTGAGATATTTTTTAAAATAGACCTATGCAGAATGTTCTTTTAGTCATGAATACAGGATAACACTAGTCTATTGGTCTGCGGGACAAGGTTTGAAAACTAAGCTGTACACAATCATTTTCTGTTCTGACAAGAGTTTAGGAACAACTGTCATTGAAAATTGCCTAATGACTGTTATTATTTTGAGGTCACGGTTGACAAATTTGGGGAGAATTGTGAATATTTTATTGTAGTGAGGCAGATGAATTGATTTTTGCGTGTTTCCTCACAATGACCCACTTCATTGCGTACGTAGATAAAGTCCAGGTGATTTAACTAACAAAATTCACAACACACACAGTTCAATGCAACATGATCTGAGAACACCATGTTTTTTATTTGTATTTGTTATTTCCATCTCGTAATAATATGTTAATCGTTTTTACATTATCAACTTTTAAACATCTTAGTATTAAATTGAACCGAAATATTACATCACCATCACGAGCTTCAAGGATTGGACCACTTGATCCGTTCCGTCACCAGAATTTATAGCTGCTCTCTCCATCGCTTCCTTGGTCTTACAATTCTTCGTTTACCCTGTGTTCAGTATCTATAAGACTAATGGAAATTCTTGATGGTAGCATGCGTTGCAAATGGAAGTGCCAATTTTACCGGTATTCGTCAATAATATCTAATACATTACCGATATTTAGTTCTTGACGAATAGATTGTTTCGTTTTGTGGTCAAGAAGAAAGTATCCTGCTAGAGGTCTAAGTAATTTCATCTCTGCTGCTTCAGTTCTCCTCCTCTGGGATGTGGTTAAGATCCTGTTTTCTGAACCGTATGAAAATCTATTTAGTACTAATGATCTGTATAGTTTTAATATACTTTCTTTACTCATTTTTCTGAATATAGTTCGTTTGATTGTGCCAATTAATTGAAGAAATTTTGTTAATTTGTGTTCTAAGTCATTTGAAACTTGGTATGAAATATTGCAGCGTAGATATTTTGTATTCATGAACTTGTTCTAATGTTGTATTGTTTATAATTATTTTTGTTCTGATGTGATCTGTTCCAACAAAGCCAATTTTTTTTCAGTGGAAATTTTCAAATTATATTCACTTGATATATTATAAAATGTATAAACTGTCATTTGTGAAATAATACATTTGAAGAAAAATAAAAAAGAAGACTTCTTAATGACTAAATCTGTGAAAACAGGACTATATAAAACTCTCACTAGACCAACTGTCACAAAAGAAAGTAAAACTTGGATACTCAAACGAACGAGATTAAACAAAATTTACTAATGCATGTAAGGAAAAACACTCAGAAGAGTATTTGGACCAAAGAAAAGGACAGATAAGCGGAGAAAGAAAACAAATAACGTATTGAATAAATTAATTAACATTCAAAATATATTCAATCCCATTTGGTCACTAAGAATAGGCTGGTTGGATCATTTGATAAAAACAGACAACCAGAGATTAGTTAAAAAGTTACACAAGTGGAAAACTGTAGAAAGATCTACATTGGGATGGTAAGATGATATAATGGACGACTTAAATAAAATTAAATTGACAAATCTATATATATATATATATATATATATATATAGAGAGAGAGAGAGAGAGAGAGAGAGAGAGGAGAGAGAGAGAGAAAAAGATTTTGAAGTTCAAAATATTCACCTTTGAATATGTGTTGTTACAGGATGTTGCAAACAGTTTTCGGACACTTTTGAAATCCAGAATGGGTTGAAGCAAGGAGATGCACTATCTCCTCTACTATTTAATTTTGTACTAGAGCATGCCATTAAGTCTTTAGAGAATGAGGAAGGATTACAACTCAATGGTATTAATAAGCTGTTAGTTTATGCTGATGATGTAGTATTGTTGGCCGATAGCGAGGAGATATTAAAGAACAACACGCACACACTATTGAGTAACACTAAGAAATTGGGACTGGAAGTAAACATCAATAAAACTAAGTATATAGTCACACGTAGTAATTCATTATATAATGGAAATGGACAGCTAATGACAAATGAGGGAAATTTTGAGGAAGTGGCTGAATTCAAATACCTAGGAACAATGATCACAAATAGGAATGAGATGCACAAAGAAATTAGACATAGGCTCAATTCTGGAAATGTATGCTATTATGCATTGCAGAGACTCTTGATGTCCTAACTCCTTTCAAAAAACGTTAAACTGAAAATATATAAAACTATTATTCTACCAGTTATGTTATATGGGTGCGAAAAGATGGACTCTTACTTTAAGAGAGGAAAGGAGATTACAAGTATTTGAGAATAAAGTACTTAGGAAAATTTTTGGACCAAAGATAGACGAACAGACAGGTGAATGGAGAAGACCACATAACAATGAACTACATGGTCTTTATAGGAAGCCGGATATAATAAGAACAGTTAAGTCTCGTAGACTGCGATGGGCAGGTCATGTTGCACGTATGGGGAATGAAAGACTTGCATGGAAGCTTTTTGTAGGAAAGCCAGAGGGAAAGCGCCCAGTTGGTAGACCAAACATGAGGTGGGAGAATAACATTAACTATGATTTGAGGGAAGTAGATTATACAGGGAATGATTGGAAAGCATTAGCTCAGGATAGGGATGTATAGAGAGCTTATGTCCGTGCGGCCATGAACCTACGGGTTCGATAGTGCCAGTGAGTAAGTAAGTACAGGATGTTGACGATTGTTTTTTACCAGGGTTGATAAAACGAGTGACAACTCTGGTTGTATAATGGCTACTAGGTTCGTACCAGGAACAAAAGTTAACATGATCAAACACGGCCGAGATAGGCGGACTTTTTTTTCAATAGATAATAATTTAACAACTTAATTCTAAATGGAAATAAAGCTGTTATGTTCCATGTCATTTAATTACGACACATACATCTAAAATAAGATCAAGCCTGAAATAAGAGACCTTTGACCAAATGTTGTCGAATCCTTTACACCCAAGTTTGAATCTTGTTTTTAAATATATATACGTACAGGGTGTTGTAAAAAAACACCGACAACGGAGATGAGGTAGTATATTGAGATATGTTGATAGTTTTCTAATAAGGTACCAATGTCCGGAAATGATGCGTTTTCATTCTATGACTAATTAATTATGTCTCTTGATCAGCGTTAGTTTGTAGATTTGAAAACTTTTTACTTGACAACACCTCACAGGTACGGAACCTGTGATACGTGGCTTCGCAACGGATTGTGGCTGCAACACGAACGAACTCGTGCTCACTTCGATGCCAATGTGAGGAGACATTTGGATACCACGTATCCAGGTCGAGGGAGACCAATCCCATGGCCTTCGAGATCACCTGATCTTAACCCTCTCGACTACTTTTTGTGGTGCGACATGAAACAGTCTGTTTGTCAGACTCCAGTAGTCACGAGTGGATACTACAGCCCGAATCCACGCTGCTCCATAAATAATTCAAATGTGACTAGGCGTATTTGAACGTGTGCGCCAATCACTATATCGCTGATGTACGCTCTGTAATGTGATGGGAGGTAGAGTTTTTTTTTTTTTTTTTAATTTGATGTGACTGTAACAGTATTGTCAAGTATTGAGTCTTGAAATTTAACTAATGGAATTCTTGAGAAGTTAGTAACTCATAGTGTGAAAACGCATAATTTCTGGTCATTGATGCCTTATTAAAAATTATCAACGTGTCCCAATATACAACCCCACCTCCGTTGTCGGTGTTTTTGCAACCACCTATATATATATATATATATATATATATATATATTGCTTATGTATGTGTGTGTATTTTCAAATAATCGTTAAATAAATCTCTATATATCCTGTTTATATATGGGAAATGCAGAATTCATATTCCATCTCTTTAATTTTATACAATATTGTAAGATGGGAATTCTTAAGTTGTGTATAAAACATTTGAAATTGTGCACTGCATAAAAATATAATTGGTTTCAAATGTTTATCATAAGTAACGTCACGAGTGATTTCCAATTCATCGATAAATTCAGGAGTCACGAAATGACGAGTGAATTTATCTAGAGGATTTTGAAATCAAGAGTGGCATTTGTTAGGATTATGTAACGAATAAAATTAAGCTGTTTACTCGAAAATCGTTATTTACATGTAGTTACCGGTATTTTAAAATATTTATATAATAAATGTAAACGGCGATGTTTGAAACAAATTATAAAAGTGTGGTTATGTGTCGTTTGTTCATTCAGTACAATCTGATCATATTATTTATTGCCAAATAGGAGAAAACTGTCAACTTATCTGAACTCAACACACACCAAAATTAGGTTTGGAGATATGTTAAACCCTGTGCAGCAGAAAAGAAAAATTAACTTACCAGGCTTGTGTTATAGTCCAACATATAATAATAATTATGAATTATCTTCAACTTGATCAATAATACATAATATACATACGCCATACAACATACAATTGACAAGGTAAGGACAAAAACTATTAAAATAATAATAATAATGATAACCTACAGTTTGATTATTTGGCCTGGTAAAAAATGTGTAAAATACAAATTAAGGAAAAGAGAGAAAAGAAACAGGTTTTTAACATGAAACCTTGCACGATGCAGCAAGGACGTGTATGCTGTTCGGTATTGTCAGCATTGGTCTGGAAATATTAGTAATGTGTTGCCATATTAGTGCAACCTGAATTTTATATTAATGACTATATCTTCTTCACGGTCTAACAGCCAGGTTACATTTTCGACCTCAATATTTTTCAACTTTAAACTCTCACGACATGTCATTGGGAAGATCGGAAATCGCAAATTTAAACTGACTCTTAACCTATGATTAAATTTTGGAAACCAGCTTCAGGAAAGCTTTAAATCATGCATTACCTACAATATTTTTCCCATTCCATCAATACTCAAAAGTAAAACTGGCACTTTCTTCTCGTATACAATATATCAATAGTTTCAGCAGGATTCCTTAAAACTACTTTTAGACTGTATAAATAATACTTTAAAGATCTAATGCCATACCATAATTTATCGCCATATTGGCTGTTATATTTAATTTTAATATTTGCATATTTACAACGAATAACTCATTAATTAATCAATAACAGATTACTGTGATTTTATTCTGATTCAAAATATTTGTTATGTCATATCTACGAATTTGTAGTACAGAAAAGTTCCTTATTCGCGGAGGATATGTTCCGCAAATATGCCGCGAATACAGAAACCGCGAATATGGAATGGTAGTTTGTACGGGTATATAGGGGATACGTCCACCGCAGTGGGCCCGGGTTCGATCCCCTGTCGGGGCAGTTTTTCCGGGTGAGGTTTTTATTGGGGTTTTTTTCTCACCTGTAAGACAAATATCAGGAAAACTTTAAGGCCCAAACGGTCCCCGAAATCATATGGCTATCATCATCCTTATCATTATCATCATCATCATCCTTCACCGGTGTGGAAAGCAACGGGAAGCTACCACACCTAAAATTCCCTAGTAAAACTGCAAGCATAGCATATAAATGCTATGATTGCAGTGAAGGACCTGCCTTCGGGCAGAATTACCATGGATGGATAGGGGATACGTTCCAAGATTGAAAATTAAATAAAAATTATCAAAATAAAGTAAATTAATGAGAGATTTTGAACAATTATATTAATTATTACTGTCGAGTATAGGCAAGGACTTAAAGAACTTAGTAATTATTCCTGTTTTGCCGTTTTTTAGAGGTATTTAATTTAATATTGATATTCAGCTGTGAATTCTGCGGTAGAATTCATTATTTCTTCTTCGGATTTCTTGATTCATTAACATTGATACAGTGTGATATAGACGCAAACGACTTGCCAACGCGTATAAACGGTCAAGTATTTCTATTTTTACTTTAAGCGGCAACACTACTTTTTCCGCTTTGGAACTAATCTTTCCTTTACTCGTGTTATTGAATCAAAATTATTGCAACGAATTATAAGTTTAAACAATAAAAGACCGATCGTAGCCATAGCGCCATTATCAACGGACATAGCGGCATATAAAATACGGCAGCGGTGGTTTTAACAACGAACTTCAGGCTTAGTGGCAATAAGGTTTGTTTTACTTTGCTATTAATTTGTCCATTTGGTTTGAATCACTCTTTGTAAAAGCCGTCATGGCACGTGCCTGCAGTAAAAAAGTTGCCGATGCGTTAATAAAGGATACTAATTAATCCTTCTAATATACCGACTGGATCCGCAAATGAATAAATTTTTAGCCGCGAATACAGGAACTGTGTCGCAATTTTTTAATCCGCGAGTAATGAAAACGCCAGTAAGGCAACCGCGTATAAGGAGCTGTTAATGTATTAACTAGTCGACTGTTTAGATTAAGTATTCATTTGTTTTGGTAAATGCACTGAATATACAGAAAAAGTTAAAAAAACATTCTAAAATATAATTCATAATTAAAAGAAATTAGATAAAAATATATAATAAGATAAAGTGAAAGCACAATAAATTCTAATCTTAATAATGTAGACAATAAATGTTTTCGATTTTATTTTTAATGAAATATGAAATTGTAATTAATGATAAAATACATTGTGGTAGCGAAATTCGAAGCTTAAATTTCCATCTCTCAATATAAATACATAAATAATAATAATAATAATAATAATAATAATAATAATAATAAATTCATTATTACAATGAATATATTACTAATTTATATATTTATTTGTCTTATTAATTTAAAACAAAATTTAACATACTTATTAGAATAATCATTAAATCTACATGTTTTTATTTGACTCAGGAAACCTACAAAAAAACCTCAGCATATTTGATGATCCCTGCTCTGTATTTGAACTCGGAACCTGAGATCCTACTATTTCATCCACATCGTATAGTAAGAAATTGAATTTTGAATGAAGATAAGAAGTAAGGATTCAGAATTTCTGTAACTTCCTATTGAAATATTGTTAAGATGCATAGTTGAGGAGCCCTGTATGAGGGTGCAGTGCGCGTGCGGTTACTCAACAGATGGCAAATTAAATAATCCACGCTAGTGAGCAGAGAAAGGCAAGGTTCATTTAGCTTGACTAAACTAAGTTGTGAGCTTTAGCCCTTCACCTTGGGATACAACATAAAATGCATTCATTTCCCTTTGGGTGCATGGCTCCCCGAATATCCTATTACTAGAACTGGATACTGTGGTTATCATTTCCATCTGTACGCCAAGCCATCCATTAGTCTTGCTGAATAATTACAGTATTAAAACGGGGAGGAATCTGGATGGAAGCAAAATTAACGAGTTCATTTTAGAGTTGTGTTTTGGGAATAGAAAGAAATGCACAGGTTTTCTCTATTACATAAGTCACTTTGGTTGGAAGCTAGTAGGGTTTTCTCAAAATAATATTACGCTAAAATTACACTTCCTTTGTGCTTACTTAGATGATTTTAATTCTCTTGACAGGATTCTATAACGTGTGGATGTTTTGCAATATGAGTTTCATTTGAATTATACCATTCTCTTCGAATATTCTCTCACTCTGTTAGCAATACTCAGTTACCATTACATGCCGACACAATGTACTCTTAATTACGTCAGACAATAAAAATATCACCTTTCGGAAAATAGACTTATATAGGTTCATAATCGCGCGGATATAAACTCTATATACATCCCTATCCTCAGCTAATGATTTCCAATCATCTACTTTACTCAAATGATGGTTAATGTCATTTTCCACCTCATTCTTGCCCTACTTATTGGGTGTTTTCCCTTGGTTTTCCAAGAAGTTACCATCACCCTCTTTCATTATCCATTCATGCCACATGTCCTACCCATAGCAGTCTACGAGACTTAACTGTTCTTAGTACATCTGGTTACCTATAAAGATCATGTTGGTCACTGTTATGTAGTCTTTTCCATTCACCTGTCTGTTCATCTCTCTTTGGTACAAAGTTTTCCCTAACAACTTTATTCTCAAAAATTAGTAAATTTTCTTCTCCCTTAAAGTAAGAGTCCATGTTTCACATTCATATATTATAACTGGGTATTTTATATTTTTTACATAATTATACCACCTTTCTATAGCCTAATTGCGTTATCGTGTGGACAGAGCTTCTGTCTACAGATCATGAGGTTCCGGGTTCGAGTACCGCCAGTATACGGAATTTTTTCGTTAAAGTAGATTATTCCTGTCCTCGTCCATGATCTGGAATTTAAGTTAAAGTTAAGTTAAGTTCAAGGACTTCGTGTTGCTTAGTTATCATTTACATCACAGATGAGCAGCCTACGACTCAAAGTACAGCAACCAGTGGCACAGCGCGGGTAATGGAGATATAAACATGCGCCCTTTCAGACACTCTAATGCACAGTAACTCGATCGACATTGATACTGAAATTAAGAGCATCATATCATCGGGGGTTTTTAAATCCAAACCCTCCAAATAGTTTACATTTCCGAAATGACAGTGGGATTGGATCTAAAATATAAATAAACAGAACTTATATAATTAACCCATTCGCCCCAAAAAACGATGTGGACTCGCCAGCAGTCAAATGGCCTTCAACTCAGAAGACGAGGTACACTCGCTTAACTCTGCTGTTATATGTTTTGTAATATTTTGTACATCCCTCGATAGGTTAATGTTTTGTTAACATTTATGTATAGTATAAGAATGTGTTTTAGCCGTCACCCTTTTTGTGATAGGAAGTGCTTAGAAAAAAAGTTAGATTTACTCTTGTAAATATAATTATAAATAGGATTTCTCAAGTGCCGTTATCTTTTGTTTGTTTTGAATGTCTGATAATAGACAATATTATTTACGGTAACTTAAATTCGGTTTCTGGGTAAATGTATTGAGTATTTAAACCTGAAGTGAATGGGTTAAGGTGAATATTTTTATGTCAAGGGGGCTCCGTGGCGCAAGAGGATTAAACATTTCCCTTCCAATTGTGGGTCCCGAATTCTCTTCTCGGTCACTCCATATGTGTTCGTGATGAATGAATTGAAGCCAGGCCGGGTTTTTCTCGCGGTTTCTTCCGTTTTCCTCTGCCTAATATTTTATTCTATCACTTCTCCATACTCTTGTCATCCATTTCACTTAATTGATCCTGTGATATTCCGACAGGCCTCGTCAACTGCCTCCTTTGAATATCATAGAACGGCAATATTATGGACTTCATGGCATGTCATTCATCGACCTGGAATTAAGCCAAATCCAAATAAGCGTATATATATATATATATATATATATATATATATATTACATTTTAATGCAATATTAATAATCATTCAACTTTCCTCGTGTTTTAATAAACATAATTGAAGCTAGTATCTGAGAATTAGGTTACATTTTTTTCTATCTATCTTCGGGTTTTTACAGCTGCTGACATCTTTCCGTGCCAAACCTCCAAAGCCTACAATCTTGGGCATCTTCAATGCTTAGCCCTCTTGCTTGCATTAGTATCCTCATGTTTTCCTTCCATGTTAATTTTGGACTATATGCTAGATATTTTGAATATTGACCAATCCAATATGCAGCACTTGTCAGCTCGAACCAACAAATATCGACTATCACTTAAAAATTATCGCATTTAAGTCGACAGAAATGATACGCAAATTTTCTGAAATTGCGAAACCTCAATGACAATTATTTCTAATTTGTAAGCTAAAGAACACACAAATAAGTTCTACCAAAAACATTGATACACAATAAATCAAATTAAATAATATTATATAAAATACTAGCTAATACCCGGCATGCGCTGCTACGCCTAAATAAGTGAAAATTAATGTGCCTTTATGTTTAGTTGAATAAGTGAAGGGAAAAATAATTATAAATTTATATGTTTAGATACCCCATGCTGATTACGCGGTGTTGCCCGGGAATCTACTTATCACGATCTTGACATAAATGAGCTGAAATACGAAAATTAATGCGTTTTATGTTTAGTTAAATAAGTGAAAGGAAACATTAATATCGTAATTATTTTTAGATACCCCGTGCTGTTTACCCGGCGTTGTCCGGAAATCTACTCATTCCGATCTTCTTGGCATAAATGAGATGAAAGACAAAAAGTAATATACTTCTTATGATTAGTTGAATAAATAAAATGAAAAAATAATTATAAATGTATATCGTAATTATTTTAAGATTCCCCATTGCTGATTACCCGGTGTAGTCCGGGAACCTACTAATCTCGATCTTCTTGGCATAAATGAGCTAAAAGACAGAATTCGTTATCGTGAGTTATCCTTAAAAGAATACCCGTGAAGTGCTGCTATGCTTGCATAGGAATCTACGTACTTGTCTCGATCTTATTGGCATCAATGAAAGCACAAAAAAATGGCCTTTATGTGAGTTTTATCCGTAAGAGCTAAACATATGCTGTCGCGGACTTTGTCAGTAGTTAGAGCTTTTCGAGCCATTTCATTCTTGGTACATTAATGTTGTGTATTTTGTCTGGTTTATGCAGCGTAAGCCTTTTAAGCGTCCAAAGAGGTACTTTTTTCACGTTTTCCACTGCAAAGGGCGATTTTTAAGTCGTGTTGTAGGACTTACAACTCTCTTATAGCCTATGTTCATCCCCGGCGAATATCCTGAACATTTCGCAAAAAAAACCCCAGCACAATCTGTGTCAATGGTATGGCCGCCGTATAAAGACTGAACAATAAAACGAACAAACCATAGAAACAAACACACAATAAATATAAACATGAATTTATATATATAAGATGGGAATTTGTTACATTTTATCAGTGTTGCCCATTAATCATTTCATTCTATAAATTAATCTTCTTCTTCTTGCAAGGATGGAATCTTTTTGGTTCGGTTTCCAGATTACTAGTATTATAACTGCTGTGTCCATTTCTTTCGTGGGCGTCCCCATCGCTTTTCTCTCCTCTTGGTTGATAGTTCAGACTTTTCCTAGGCAATCTGTTGGTATCCATTCCGCTTACACGTTCGTACCACTTTCTCCTATACTATTCTATTTTATCTGTCAAACTGAATATTTGTAGTTCTTTACGAATATTTTCACTTCGTTTTTATCCATTAAAGTATATTCTGCCACAAATCGTAAATATTTAATTTCTGCTGCTTTTATTATTTTAATTGATCGTTTATTCAGAGTCCATATTTCTGAACCATACAATATTGCAGGTACAGCCAATACTTTATAAAATTTTAAATGCTTTTTTTTTCCCTTACTTTCTTTCCCAGTGTTCTTTTAAGAGGAGCCCACATAAATATTGAAATATTTGTAATTTATTATTTATGTTTTAAATAACACGCGAGTTTTCGTGTCTTTGAACAAATTACGACCAAAGTGTAGCGATATGGATGAATTATCGGCAAGATGATACTTCTCTAGTGTTGCCCATAATAATGTTATTTACCTAGAATAAGAATAAGAATAAATTTCATTTACAAATAAATGTTATATACAGTATTGACACCCGAATAAGCAAGTGCTCGTGCTCGGGTGCAGTTCAGTTACACGAATAATACCAAAAAAATAGAATATAAACATTTAAAGTTAGGGGCCAGTTTGATTTTTACATAAATTATGACACATACAAATAAAAAATAATAATTTATTGGGAATAAGACTTATTCTTCTTCTTCTTCTTCTTCTTCGGCTTTCCCCACTTATAGGTTTGCCGTCTTCAGTTTCCATTTATCTCTATCATTCCAATCTCCCTCTTCCAAATTTCTATCCTCCATTATTGTTCTGACGTAGGTTTTCCATTTCCATCTTGGTCTGCCATGTTTATTTCTTCCAGGGGGTGACCATTGGTATATATTTTTTGGCCATCTTTCATTTTCCATTCTTTGTACATTGCCATACCATTTAAGCGTTTGATTTTCAATCCTCTTAACAACAGATGTGGTGACATTCATTTCTCTCGAAAGGAATTCATTTCTTATCTTATCCTGTCTTGTTTTTTGGAAGGCTTCTTCTAAAATAATCAAATTCAACTGTTCTAATTTTATTCTTTTGTAATTCCGTCAAAGGCCAAGTTTCGCTTCCATATGACATAATATTCTGTATTATGCTCTTATAAATTTTCATTTTAGTTTCCTTTCTAATATTTTTGTTCTAAGAAAAGAATTAATGGAATGGAGAATGATTTATATAAAATAATACAAACCATATAATGCAATGGATTATAACCAATAATACAGAAGAAAGTAATTAATAATAGGCCTATATTGATAAGCAAAAATAGATGCTTTACATTTATTATTTTAAAATATTCAAATGATTAATTTTATTCACTTAATTAATTGATTAAAAAATAATTAATTTAATTGCTACTGACATTGATTTATCGAGTTTAATTTGTTGCAACTTTTAAAATTTGTAAAGTTATTTATTATAAATGTATACAACAATATTAACAGCTTTAAGAGATTTATGTCAGTTGCTAAAACAAATTCTAAACCATTACCACGATTTTACAAGATGAAACCTGTAACATTTAAAATATCACGACAATGATTATAAATGTATGGCAATAGTTCAGACTTCCATTTAATAATAAAGCACTGCCAATTATCAGTTTAGCCTGTACAGTTATCATCGAAAAAAATATGAGTTGTGAAACCATGAACCCGGTATATATTCTGTTTATCTAATTGATTGGAAATTCGTAAAATCTATTGATATTTTCTAAGTTTATAAAAAATATACTACTTATAAATTAATGTTGCATTTAAAGAAAATAAAATAATGTTTTACTATTAAATTTTATTTCTCAAATCTGAATTTCTGAAAATAGGCTTAATATATATTTTTTTCGATAACCATTACATTCATGTCCCAAATTACCTTTTTTAGATATTCTCAAACATTTACATTTGTCTGCATATTATTATTATTATTGTTATTATCATTATTGTTATTGTTAACTAACTAACTAACTCACTGGCACTATCCAACCCGTAGGTTCATGGCCGCGCGGACATAAGCTCTCCATATATCCATATCCTGAGCTAATGCTTTCCAATCAATCCCTGTATAATCTACTTCCTCAAATCATAGTTAATGTTATTCTCCCACCTCATTCTTGGTCTACCAACTGGGCGTTTTCCCTTTGGCATTTCTACAAGAAGCTTCCATGAGCGTCTTTGATACCCCATACGTGCCACATGTCCTGCCCATCGCAGTCTACGAGACTTGACTATTCTTATTATATCTGGCGTCCTATAAAGACAATGTAGTGCACTGTTATGTAGTCTTCTCCATTCACCTGTCTGTTCATTTCTCTTTGCTTTGGTACAAAAAAAATGCCCTAAGAACTTTATTATCAATTATTGTTGTTATAATTATTGTTATTATTATTATTATTATTAATATTGTTATTATTATTACTATTATTATTGTTATTATTATTATTGTTATTATTTTTTGTAGTAGTATTGCTATTACGTGGATTAATGATGCTTTACGCAGGTTGGGACAAAAATTATTTACGATGGAGATGGGAATGTCATGGAGATGTGGAGGAGAATAAAAGTAGAATAATTGGGTGCAGGAAGATATGAAACAGTATGAAAAACCTCCTCGCAAACTCGTGTCGGACAAAGGGACGGTTTGAGGGATGAGATGCGATGAAGCCCCCTTACATTGAGGGTCTTCGAATAACAAGGATGCCGGCCGACTATCCCTAACGCACCATACAGGGGCAGATGAATGAAATGGAACGAAATTAATGAGATGAATATGGAGGATTGGTGCAATGAAAATTTTGGCAGAGGAAAACGAAAAACTAAAAAAAAAATAAATAAATAAATAAATAAATAAAATAAAAAAACCTTCCCAGACTACTTTCGTCCACCACAAAATCTACATGGAGTGACCAAGATGCTGAGACGAGACCCCAGCTGTGAGAGGCAAGTTCCTTTAGCATATTGTCTGTTACTGTATTCTATAAAAATCCGTTTAATTTAGTTATTACTAATTACTCACATATTCTTTCTTTGTTTGAATTAATTTACTTCTCCGTTTGCAGTTACTTTTACATTCCTCACACCACCCGGGGCATGCAATAACAATAATAATAATAATATAGTAATAATAATAATAATAATAATAATAATAATAGTAATTAATAATAGCTTTATTTTACCTGGCAGAGTTAAGGCCTTAAGACCTTGTCTACGACTCAACCAGGTTTTAAAAAATACAAAAAAATTGTCTTACATCTAAATTACATTAATCATAAACGATTACATGTTATATATATATATATATATATATATATATATATATATATGTAACACACTGAGGTACAGACTCAGAGTTCCGGGTTCGAATCCCGTCCAGGCATTTATTTTTCTTATCATACCATATATATAATACAATTATTATTTATAATGATTTTGATTTATTCTAGACTTAACGAATTAAATATAATATATAGGCCTACAAGATATAGGCCTAACTCTGGAAATGCATGCTATTATGCATTACAGGGACTCTTGTCGTCCCAACTCCTTTCAAAAAATGTTATACTGAAAATATATAAAACAGTTATTGTCCCAGTTATATTATATGGATGCGAAACATGGACTCTTATTTTAAGGGAGGGAAGGAGATTATGAGTGTTTGAGAATAAAGTTCTTAAGAATTTTTTTGGACCAAAGCAAAGAGAAATGATCAGACAGATGAATGGAGAACACTACTAACAGTGAACTTACGCCTCACCCTTTTTCAACCTGATTTGGGACAGGCTATGGCGGGTTTATAATAATAATAATAATAATAATAATAATAATAATAATAATAATAATAATAATAATAATAATAATATTTGTTTATTATTTTTTTGTAATCCTTGTTTCCCTCAATGATATTTAGGCGCTCTCCCCCTACAGGGATGAATTGAACCATGTTAATTTAGTTACACTTGTTTCGTATATATGTCATTGGAGTGGCCCGTGGTCAGCGTTCCGCCTCATACTTCATCCAAGAAACCAAGGTAGTACTAAGACAGGAAAATTAGGTAAATTTTGCCTAGAGGGATTTTTATTCAGGCTTAAGGATCTTTTACGAGCCTGAAAATCTTCAGACTCGGGACCCACGGCTTAGAGTCCCTCCCGGTGGACTTGTTCCTTGGATTTTTCCATCCTAAAAAATCCATTGACCCCGGCCGGGTTTGAACCCGCGACCCTCGGGACCAGAGGCAAGGAGGATAACCACTAGTCTACCGCTGCCGATTTATAATAAGAATAATAATAATCATGGTCACGATAATGATGATGATAATAATAATAATAATAATAATCTTAATATTTAATACAGGCTTTCCACTTTACAGCAGTTTGCCCTTGATTCCTGCTTTTCAGAGATTCCTATCTTCCCATTGTCCTTCTTCCATACCCCTCTTCATCATGACATCATATATTCCCTCATGCAATGCTCTTCTACTTTCCCCCCTCTTCCTTCTGCCTGGTACCATCTAATCTAACACTTGTTTAGACCACAGTTGTTCCGACATCCGTTGTACATGTCCATACCACTGTAAAGTTCTCTTTGTTATCCTTTTGATAACAGTTTCTCGTGCATCCATTTCTTGTCTGATATATGTATTTCGAATATGTTGTTGCCTGGATATTCTCATACTTCTCTGTAATCCATCCATTTGTGTCGCCAAGATTCTTTCTGCATCCTTTCATTTATTGTCCAGCTTCCTGATCCATGTATAAGTATACTTTCTATTATTGTCTGTAGAATCTCTTTTTTTGTTTTTCTGGTCAAGTTTCAATTCTTTAAAAGACCATTCAGGTATCTAATCGCCTTCCTTGCACAATTTACTGTGTTAATAATATATTTTACACAAGTACCAGATTTATCTATTACAGATCCAAGATATTTAAATTCTTGAACACGTTTAATTGTCATATATTATTTATTGGTAGGCATTCTGAATTTCCTCCGATTACCATATATTCTGTTTTGATATAATTTATCTTCAGTCCACCTACTCAATTGCATCTACCAACTCTCTAATCATATATTCTATATCTTTTTATCTTGTCCTATTATAATCTGGTCATCAGCGAATAATAAATTGTTCAGTAAACGGTCATTAATAATAATAATAATAATAATAATAATAATAATAATAATAATAATAAGAAGAAGAAGAAGAAGAAGAAACCCCTGGCATGAAAGCTCAGAAGAGTCAATCCAGGCAGAAATGTTAGCTGTCACTGGCTAGCAGATGACAGTACAGGGAGTCACGATCGATTTATTTTAGCATGCGAATTAGAACATTATGTATGGGTTGATTTTCATAAGAATAGTTTGGCGATTGAATTGGTTAAAAAAAATCCGCAGAAAATAAATCATAAACGCCGAAAAAACAGAACAATAAAATCTTATGTGAAACCAACTGTAGTAGGCGTAAATAAAGAACGGTAGTGGACAAGGGAGAATGTGAATCAATGCTTGAACTCATTGAAATATCTCGGCCACATATGTTAATGAAAAAGGGGCGAGTAGAAAAAAAGTGCAGCTGTCTTAACTAACGCATCTGTCTATTAAGAGAGGAGAGACATGTGATCAACAGGAGGTCTGATGCAGGTATTAGCACCTGGTTCTGATATCGAGCAGCTGATGAATATACCTATAATATTCGTCACCACCATATTTGTTTCCGGTTTTACAAAAATATGAGAAAAGGTGTGCACCATAATCCACACAATCTTTTTAAAGGTGAATCCACTTTATATAAGTATATAACATCCTAAAAGATCTATGATTTAGATTCTATAGAAAATAAGTTAATTATATTAAACGAATGTAGCCTAGTTGGACGGTGTTATGTATCAACCGGCTGTGTGCCATTAATGCAAGTTTCGACGTAAATATGTTTAAATTTAGTCAATCTTCACTAACTATTTTAGCGCGAAACTAACAATACTACATAATGCAAGTTACCGCTTTTTCCTTGTTTGACTGTTATGCATAAAACACTGGCTCTTCCAACTCTTTTGTATGGTAGCGAAGTATGGACGTTGAAACAGAAGGATATACAGAGACTTAGATCTGCTGAAATGAGATATCTTCGGAGGACTGCAGGATACACACTACTAGATCACAAAAAAAAATGAAGACATCTTAGAAGAATTACACATGGAATCTTTAGAAAACAAAATTTCTGATTATAAGTCAAGATGGATACAACATGTTCATCGAATGGAAGATCACAGAATACCCAAACTAATGTTAAGATATCAACCTGCAGGAAGAAGAAGACCAGGACGTCCACTCAAAAGACTTCTGGATGGTGTTTCTCTTGAGGCCGAAACAGGTCAACAAATGGCCTAAATTCGTGAATGTACTATGATGATGATGATGATGATGCATCAACAATCTAATAGCGGGAATATTTGACGCTTAGATGCATGATGCAAAATTTAAATTAGCATTTATGAAGATCTTATTTCATAGCCGTTTGTTGCAAAATACAGAATCTCTATTAGGACTGATGGAGTTTACATTTATATTCAACTAGCTAATGCCCGGCGTGCGCTGCTACGCCTAAATAAATTAAAACTAATAGGCTTTAATGTCCAGTTGAATAAGTAGAAGGAATAATAATTATAAATTTATATTTTTAGACACCGCGTGCTGATTACCCCGCGTTGTCCGGGAATCTACTCATCCCGATTTCTTGGCATAAATGAGCTGAAAGACGAAAATTAATGTACTTCTTATGATTAGTTGAATAAGTAAAATGAAAAGTAATTATAAATGTTGATCGTAATTACTTTAAGATTCCGCGTGCTGATTTTCCGGTGTTGTCCGGGAATCACTTATCTCGATCTTCTTGGCATAAATGAGCTAAAAGACAAAGTCGTTATTGTGAGTTATCCGTAATAGGAATACCCGCCATGTGCTGCTGTGCTTGCACAGGAATCTACGTACTTGTCTCGATCTTCTTGGCATCAATGAAAGACAAAAAAGGTTATTGTGAGTTATCCGTAAGAGATAAACATGTGCTGTCACGGACTTTTTTTGTAGAGCTTTTTGGGATATTCAATTCTGTGTACATTAATTTTGTGTATTTGTTATGGTTTATGCAGCGTAAGCCATTTAAGCGTCCAAAAAGCTACTTTTTTCACGTTTTCCACTACAAATGGCGATTTTCAATGTAGTAGGATTTAAGTACCACAACCCTACATTCATCCCGGGAATCTCCTGAACATTTTGAAAAAAGCCCCATCACAATTGGTCAACGGTATGGCCGCGCATAAAGTACGAACAAACAAACAAACATACAAACAAACATTCATTTTTATATATTAGATAATAAGGCTATATTTAAAGATTTGGCGCTAAAAGTGTGCGTACACTTGCTTCATGGGCCAGGGCAACAGATTGCATTAAAATATTATTTTTTAAAATGGCGCTTAGCCGGTTGATGCATAACATCGTCCAATTAAACAAACTAGAAGAATATCTTAGAATGGGTACCGCCAGGAGAAACAGAATGGGGCGACCTAAACATATTTGGTATAATGATATCCAGGATGCTTTGAAACAAATGGGATTGAAAGAGAAGGACTGTTTAGAGGAAGAAATGGAATTTTGAACAGAGAAAAGCACCAGTTGTAACAAACTGTTGAATGATAATTTGGTCTAAATAGTTTAATAAAAACTAAGTATTATACTTTACTTTTTGGTTATGGTATTAAATTTGAATTAAAAAGTACGTACGCCTATCTCTATCATATTTCTTATTGATCATTATATAGGAACTGAATGTTAGATGACATCTTATAGCCGTGTCTTTACCTTTTTTTTGGTTGTGTGTGTGACATACTAAATTAGTATTAGTACTAATATATTCTTTTATATGTCACCAGATTATCGTTCGACGTTTTTGGCTTTCTGTCCTAGCATTGTAACCATTCCTGAGTTGGGCGCCGGGAATGGGAGTTACTTTTACCCAATGATATGTAGAGTGATAAATGATAACGGAGCACCAGGAGAATCCATAAACGTAAATATCATACCATGGGCGACCAAATGAACAGTTCATTTTAAGGAAAAATTGTGTGGTTTCACCGGAAATCGAATCCGGAACCTCATGAATTGTAGTCAGAAACTCTGGCAACTAGACCATGAGGATACAAAAATTTGTTTGGATTATTTTAGATTTTAAATGTATTATTTATAAACCATGAATGTTTTGTGAGAAATGTTTACTATTTAATAATATCTTGTAAAGTTACTACTTACTTACTCATTGGCACTATCGAACCCATAGGTTCATGGCTGCGGGGACATAAGCTCTCCATACATCCCTATCCTGAGCTAATGCTTTCCAATGATTCCCTGTATAATCTACTTCCCTCAAATCATAGTTAATGTTATTATCCCGCTTCATTCTTGGTCTACCAACTGGGTGTTTTCCCTCTGGTTTTCCTACAAGAAGCTTCCATGCAAGTCTTTCATTCCCCATTCGTACCACATGTCCTGCCCATCGCAGTCTACGAGACTTAACTGTTCTCATTACATCTGGCTTCCTATAAAGACCATGTAATTCACTGTAATGTAAGTCTTCTCCATTCACCTGTCTGTTCATCTCTCTTAAAGTAAGAGTCCATGTTTCGCTTCCATATAATATAACTGGTAGAATAATAGTTTTGTATATTTTCAGTTTAACGTTTTTTGAATGGAGTTGGGTCATCAGAAATCTCTGAATTGAGCCTATGTTTAATTTATTTGTGCATCCCATTCCTATTTGTGATTATTGTTCCTAGAGATTTTTTAATTCAGCCTCCTCTTCAAAATTTCCCTGATTTGTCATTAGCTGTCCATTTCCATTATATAATGCATTTCTACGTGTGACCATATATCTAGTTTTATTGATATTTACTTCCAGTCCAATAGTGTGTGCGTGTTGTCCTTTATATTAGTATCTCCTCGCTATTGGCCAATAGTACTACATCATCAGCATAAAATAACAGCTTATTGAGTTGTAGGCATTCTTCATCTTCTAGAGATTTGAAAATTAACTGTTAAATTTAAATTTTATAGTTGAAAGATAATAATAATGTTTTAATAATGTGTTTTACCTGTTGAAGATAAAACTGCAAGTTCTATGTTCCATTTGACCGAGGTTAAACTATAGAGATATTAACAGTTATGCATAATCTGTAGTGAAATTAATAACACACAAAACGCAAAAAATATAGTAGGCCCTATATAAAGCCCATTTTATTAATTTACCAAAACATTCTTCTTCTCCTTCTTCTTATTCATAATTTGTAGGAATTTCATCCAGTATATTTCGAAAATCACTTCTCGGAGAAATACTTATTGGATGTACATTCACTGTCTATCCATCTCTTGGCTGGTCTTCCTCTTGTTCTTTTCTCGTCCATTGGTCTATCTTCTTTAGCTCGTTTTACAAGTTGGTTGCCTTCCATTCTTTCTATATGAACTTTTCAACATTTTTATCCATCTATAATAAACTTGGTTGAATACCAAAAAAATCTAATTTAATACTTTCCCATTTCTCTTCATGTTACCAGCAAACGTAGATTTTTTTGTTATAGTTTAATTATATTTTATTCCTTGTTTCTTGGTAAATTCCAATATATAACAAATATTAACTGTATATCGTATTACAGCTGTGCTCTAAGATGTAAAAAGGTGCTTTTCATTTTACGTGCTTAAACATCCCCTGTTCCATCAAGAAATTAGGAGACCTTCCAACTCGTTCTACCCATTTTATTTATATATTTAATTGTCTTATTATTCCTTCCCTTCTGATCTTATGTCTACGGGAGAATTAACTGAAGGCTGTAATTTATCTATGTCGTTTAGTTATCTATTCCTAGAAATATGTTATTCACTTCAAATTAAATTATTTCAAATAAAATATTTGTTGTGTTTATTTGAACATGTAATATTAAACCACGTTTAATCTGTTACAATGGACGTAATTGTTAACTTATCACTATATTCAAAAGTTATACGATTTAAGGTCTGTTTTCAATTTATGCAGTACTTTATGTTGACTATTTAACTCATGCCACAAATGCTAGTCAATGACCAATCACGTTTCAATGAATGTTGTTTTACAACCAATGACAGTCGTGTTTCACCTCGCTCTTCATCGATTTCTCTTTATCTGCTCCTGCTTTTGTGATAAAGAAAGCTCCTCCTTTTTAATGTTCTGAACAGGTCAAAGCATTATTTTTCTCCAACAAATAAATTGAATATAGCAAATAACGAAAATATTCCTTGATTTTACTGAGTTGTTTACTAAAAAATAAATGAATAACCCGTAATGTTGATTATGATATATAGTTTGATATTTTCATTATTTCTCCACTTGGGTGCACTCTTACAATATTGCGATCTTATTTGGCAATAAATAATATGATCAAGCAGCAGTGAATGAACATAACCTCACATTTCTGATTTGTTTTCAAACATCGCCGTTTACATTAAATATATATTAAATATTTTAAAATAACTATAGTTAAACAATGGTTTGTGAGTAAACAGCTTAATTTTATTCGTTAAATAGTCCTAACAAATGCCACTCTTTATTTCCAAATTCTCATTCACTCCTCACTTCGTGAGTCGTGAATTTATCGATAATTTGGAAATCACTCGTGGCATTACTTATGATGATGTATTCCTGTATTGTGTACAGATGGGAATATAGGATAAGTTTATGTTTATGTGTTAGTGTAGTGTACTCGTAAAGTTTCTTGTATAAGGGAATCTGATGAAGAAAAGGGAGCAGTTAAAACCTGGTGCCGACACTTAGCCTACTCCTTTCGAGAAGTACCAGGAGGGCCGCCAGGCTGAACGTCCCATCCGACGGACGAATCGCTATCAATAGATTGTCTTATCAAAATATGTAATATAGAGTGGTTTTTAATTTAATACAGGGAATCAGGCGCGCAATCTAGCGATTGAACATTGTAACCCACTTATTGCATAATATTCATCATAGCATATTCACAAATTTGGGTCATTTATTGATCTGTTTCGGCCTCAAGAGAAACAGAGAGTCTTTTGAGTGCCCTGGTCTTCTTCTTCTTCTTCCTGCAGGTTGATAGCTTAACATTTGTTTGGGTGTCCTGTGATCATCCATTCGATGAACATGTTGCCTCCATCTTGACTTATAATCAGTAATTTTGTTTTCTAAAGTTTCCATGTGTAATTCTTCTAAAAGTCTTCATTTCTTTGTGATCTAGTAGTGTGTATCCTGTAGTCCTCCGAAGGTATCTCATTTCAGCATCTAAGTCTCTGTATATCCTTCTGTTTCAATGTCCATACTTCGCTACCATACAAAAGAGTTGGAAGAGCCAGTGTTTTATACACTTTTAGTCTTGAATGTTTTTTGGACTAACTGTGGCTTGAAGTTAGAATTTATTATCCCTAAAATCCTTTAAAATTTTGATATGTTTGCATTTACATCCTTTTGTGTTACCTATTTTATCCTGACTAAAGTTACTTTTTTACATTTAAGACTTGAATATATTTGGTCATGTTGTGACTAGGATCTTTGAATGTAAGTTATACTTGTTGACTATGTGCGTGAATTGATTTCTTTATATTCATGTTTATTGTCCATGAAAATACATTTTATTAAATTATAATGAATTATGATTGATTTATTATAACATATATCGTGATAAAGTTTTAATATATATATTTTACCTTGAAGATGAAGAAGACCAAAGAAAACAGCAGTAACATTGGTCGAGGCTATTGAATTGTGGATCTTCTGAATCTAGTCTCGGGTTAGTGTTGCGTTAACACGTTCCAAGATTAGCATTTTGATAGTATTAGCATTTATTCTATTTACAATTTCATTTAACGACGCTCTATAACACACAGATCATTATGAAACAATACAAATCAGGCCTTGAAAAAAAGCGATACATTTTGTTCAGAGGCGTCTTATTTCAGTCTTGAGGGTCTCTCACGTGCGACAAATCAACAAGGGAACCAGATTTTAAAAACATTCAGAAGGAAGTCTATTTAGGATCCATTTAGATAAAAGTGAGAATTCAACTACAGAAATTGAAAAAAGAATAACTGATGGAAGAAGAATAATGGTATGTTGAACTCAGTGCTTTGGCAGAACGAAGAAAACTATATTTCAAGTTCTGTTTCAAAGCATTTTATTATATGGGTCCGAAACCTGCCAACAAGCTGTTAGCAGTAGAAATTTAATTTTGGAGGCGATTGTCAGGAATTTGAAGAAGAGATAATGTCAGAAATATCACAATAAGGGAAATTATGCAAGTTGTTGAAAAAAAAAATATTAGGAAAAATAGAAGAAAAACGTTTGAAATGGTATGGACACCTCATAAGAGTGGAAGAAGAGAGAATACCAAAGAAGATCCTTAATTGGAAAGCTAATGGAAGAAGTGGAAGAGGCAGGCATAGAGATCGATGGATGGATGGAGTGAAGAGAAGTATGGAAGCTAGATATTTGAGGGAAGAAGATACTTTAGACAGGAACCTCTGGCGACAAAACACTTTAGGGTGAAAGAGAAACACTGTATTGTGGAACATTCCTAAATAAAAAAAAGTAAGTCACAGTTGTATTTCTACTCCCTGAAAAATCCAGACCCCGACCGGATTTGAAACCGCGAACTTAGGAACCAATTATGTTATTATTTTATTTTACGATCCTTATCAACATCTAAGGTTATTAAAATCCTAATTCAAATCTGAGCCTGAAAGGTCACAGAAAGTTTTCTCAGAGGCCTGTTTTTCAGGCTTGAGGCTTGTGCTGTAAATCTTTGACACGGGACCCACGGTTTAGGTTCCCTTTCAAAGCAAACTACAAAAACATTTTTACGGCTTTAAAAATATATCGATCGCGGTAGGGTTTGAACCCGCGAAGCTTAGAACCAAAGGTGAGCATGATAACCACTAGTCCAGCATGGACTACTACATTAAGACTTAAGTCTTCTTCTTCTGCTTCTTCTTATCTTAAACCTAGATTTGGAGACTGTAGGAAAACGAGTTTCTTCATCTCTGTTGTGGCCTTTTCGTAGATCCTTTACCATTTATAATATTATCTCATATTATTCTGATAATGACCTGTTACCACTTATTCTTAAGATTTAATTTTCCAGTTTTGACTCCTCCATGATATTAAATTTATTGACTCAATTTCACATTGTTCGCGAATACGTATATTTCTGACACTACTGTATTAGGCCTTGTTTTCTTTATAAATTTTTAAGTGTAATAATGTATTTTGTTTCCTACATTTTATTTGAGTACATATAATCATCATATAAAATTAATAAATTATGTACCTTCTATGAAGTCTCCTTAACTGTTAAAATAATTAAAATATTATAGGTCTTTCGGCACAGTCCTGACCAGTTTGAACAGGATAGGAGTGGTCCCGAAAAGCCTACAATGTTTTAATAATTTTAATAGTTGAGAAGACTACATAAAAGGTATATAATTTTATAATTTTATATTATAATTTTTTATATAATCAACGAAATATCATCATGAAATTTATTAGTATTGACAGTTGACTTACCCTATTTTGGATATTTCAGCCTTTTATTCTGAAGTATGAGTGGGGACAGATTGTACTATAGATTTATAAAATCGTTATTTTAGTTTCTCTTGTTAGATATATTGGTACTCCCGCTGTGGTCTCCGGGTACCATTATTGCCTCGTACGCAGCTGGTCCGGGTTCGGAATAAGTTTCCTGAGTGAAATTTTTTCGGTGTATTTCCTTACATGTAAGACAAATTTTGGGAAACTTTAACGTGTCTCTCTCGACATGTCATGTCTCTATAAGGCCCATGTGGCGTGGGGAATGTAATAGTACCTATAAAGGAGAGTGTAACTAAGATAAAGAGGAAATATATTATTTATTCCGTCCACCGCTGTGGTCTAGAAGTAGCGTGCTGCCTTCACATCAGCGGGCCCGGGTTCGATCCCCGGTCGGGACAAGTTTCCTGGTTGAGGTTTTTCTTCGGGGTTTTCCCTCACCTGTAAGATAAATGTCAGGAAGCTTTAAGGCCCAAACAGTCCCCGAACACCATCTGGCCATCCTTATCGTCAATATCATATCCGCCTAATTAGCTTAACTTTAGTTTAAGGCCACTCCTGGCACATCATAACCATTATCATCAACTCTCATATCATCGGGGCAGCGTAAGCCCATCTTCCAGGCTCCCCAACCACATAAGTGGGTTACAAGTACGCCATGCCAGGAGAGAACACTAGAAATGTCGAAATGACAACCTGGGGAAGTTGGAAAAAGAAAAAAAATAGTTATTCCTCTAAATTGCATCATTAATTGATCTCGTAAAACTTACTACTTTGTTTATTTGTTTGTTTCATAATCTGTGATTGTAAATCCCATTATACGTACGTTCTGTGCCCAGATATGTAGAATTCATAACACTGGTCAACATGATTTTTGTCTCATGAATACCAATAATTGTACTTAATGCAGTTTTTTATCGTGTTTTCAAATATGTATTCTCAATTTCTCCATCACCCACAGTTTTTTTTTATTTCAATTTCAATTAATGGATTTAAATAATTATTTTTTAATAAACGTTTTTTTCGTCCATTTGTCCATTGTAAAATAAAACCAAATGAGCTAACCCAGGAGGTTTCAGCTATGGAAAAGAGATATCAAGGCAAATTGAATCCTAATATGCTGGCCGATTATTGTTGGACCATCAAGACGGATGCTCCCAAGTGAAATATTGCAGAAAATCGTCATTTCTTACTTTCTATGTTCGAATATTGTGTAGTTACGAATGTAGAAAATATTAAAGTGTTTGAAATTATAAATGACTGTCTCTCGAAACCTTGCGTGATGGAGAAAAACCGATATCATATTTGAATTCAGGAGAACAAATACTCAGTGCTCAGTGTAATCTGATCTATAGTGTTCTCTTGAATTCCTAATTACATCGGATTAGTTCTTCGGATGGCACTAGAGAGTTAGATTTTCGAAACAGGTTTAAGTAAATAGCTTTATTATTTTTCAGAAGATGGTTTTGGTTGGCTACAAACCTAAGTCGCGTAGTTTTTGTTGACAGCGTTGTGATGAAAGTAAATTAATTGGCAGTGCGCTGTGGGTGACTCGTATTGTTAGCGAGTGATGGACAGTGTCTCCTCGTTGAGATTAATAGCACCCGGGGGCAGAGATTGCTCTGTTTTAATTAGTATAACGTCATGGCTTTATTAAATTCTCCTTCACGCCGACACACCTCCCGTGATCAAATACTGTTTCTACAACTCAGTGCCACACCCCGTGCTCTGCTTTATTTTTTTAATAATAAATCATAAAGTAGTCATCGTAATTTTAAAACACGCAGAAAAAATAATTAATTAGTTACATTCAGTTTCTTGTCTATATTTTGTCTCCGATGATCACCTTTCCTTTAGTGAAGATTCTACGTTGTCGAAAAATACAGTATTTCTCTAAACAATCTGGGATTCTATATATATATATATATATATATATATATATATATATACACACACTAGCTAATATCTGGCGTGCGCTGCTACGCCTAAATAAATGAAAATGAATGTGCTTTTATGTTTAGTTGAATAAGTAAAAGGAAAAATAATTACAAATTTATATTTATTTAGATACTCCGTGATGTTTACCCGGCGTTGTCCGGGAATCTACTTATCTCGATCTTCGTGGCATAAATGAGTTAAAAGACAAAATTCGTTATTGTGAGTTATCCGTAAAAAATAACCGCCATGTGCTTCTATTCTTGCACAGGAATCTACGTAATTGTCTCGATCTTCTTGGCATCAATGAAAGACAAAAATGGTTATTCTGATAAGAATAAACATATGCTGTCGCGGACTTTTTTGTAGAGCTTTTTGAGATTTTCAATTCTGCGTACATCCATTTTGTGTATTTGTTACAGTTTAGGCAGCGTAAGCCATTTAAGCGTCCAAATAGCTACTTTTTTCCAAGTTTTCCACTACAGTGGTCATTTTTAAGGGTGTAGGAGTTAAGTATCACAACTCTCTCATAGACTATGTTCATCCCGGGAATCTCTTGAACATTTTGCAAAAAACCCCATCACAATAAGATCAACGGTATGGCCGCACACTTAGTAGGAACAAACATAATATATACATATATATATATATATATATATATATATCCTTAACACTTGAAGGTGTTACTCAAAAACCCCTAATTATATTTGCTACAATTTTCTTTTTGGCTTAACCTATCTTTTTCTGAACCGAATTGACTCAAAGTAGGCTATGTATCAGTGAAACTGAAGCTGCATCTGTGTTATTTATTGTACAAAATTTCGTAAAGAATCGTAGGCTTATCTTTGACTCACCAGGGAAGTACTTATGTTGGACCAGTTGGATTGTAACAAAAATTGGAGGATATGTTGAATGAAGGATACTGAACACCGTAATATTAGTCATTTCACTGCAAATTCAATAGTATGCATAATATTTAATACGAAATAAACAAGAAAAAATAAATAAAGACTTGGCATCGGTACATGACAGAATAAATAAGTAAAACATTCGGAAAAATAAAGTAAACAAATAAAAATAGAAAATGATAGTATGGTGAACGAGGGAAGAAAAAATAAAGGGACAGGAATGGAGAGATAAACTAACGAAATAACTATTGCAACGGAGAGGCACGGTTACTTGAAGAGCAGCGCACCGGAGTGTGAATGTTTTTTTTTTTTTTTCACTCCCGCAGTCGAGTATCCGTACGGTATATACTAATTGTTTCTATTTAAACATAAAAACTCCATAAATTGAAAGTACAATAGAATATTTGTTTATTACTATTTATTAATTAGCATATTTATGTCGTAAATTAATACTTTTTAGGATATAACAGTATCCGTCCATAGTAATTCTGCCCGAAGGCAGGTCCTTCACTGCAATCATAGCATGCTATGCTTGCAACTTTACTAGGGAATTGAAAGTGTGGTAGCTTCCCCTTGCTTTCCACACCGGTGAAGGATGATAATGATGATGATAATGATAAGGATGATGATGATGGCCATATGATATCGGGGACCGTTTGGGCCTTAAAGTTTTCCTGACATTTGTCTAACAGATGAGGAAAAACCCCGATAAAAACCTCACCCAGAAAAACTGTCCCGACCGGGGATCGAACCCGGGCACGCTGTGTGACAAGGCAGCACGCTACCTCGAGACCACAGCGGTGGACATATAACAGTATATTTACACGTAAATGTGTACATTTACAGTAATAGGCTTGTGAGTCCATAAAATATTTCATGAAAAGTATAAAGTGGACATAATAAATCCATTTTACGTCTTAATTACGTTAGAATGTATAGTTCAGGAAACATTTGAAAAACCACGAAGAACCTGGATTGGAGAATGGTCAGTTTGCGTATTTTCTGGCAGAAATTATAGAACAAAAATATTGGAATGGGTTAGAGGACATTAGTGAAAATACTTTAGATTTTGAAGACTATGCTACGTGCAGTCAGAAGCTCACACAGGCTGGAAGTTCTGAAGACTTTGAAATTGCCAACGAATCCTGTGAGGAACGTGACAATTCAAGTAGCTTTGAGCCGTCTCCTGTTAAAAACCTAAACGTACTCTCTGTCTATTCTGAAGAAGCTTTGGAAAACATTTATGAATATAGGATGTCAGGTAAATCTGACCCGAAGTCCTATTCACAAATAATAAAAAATGGCCATCATTAATTAATAACCGAAATGTAAGAACAGTTTTGAATTATATAGAAAATAAAACATCTTATCTAGCTTCAGATTTATTAAAAAACAGGGACCCCTACAAAATCGCCCAAATTAAAGACTACATCCTTAATAAGTTTCGAAATTCTCGAGGTCGGGGATTGACAGTGCATTATTGGTATTTACAATCGTGGGCACTTTTTCGAGCGAAGGAATTGGGTTTGAATGATTTTAAAGCTTCAAAACATTCATTTCAAATTTCAAAAAAGAAAAAAAATGTTTTCAAGAAAATTTACCAAATTTGCCACTGTCAAGGGCATTGAAAACGAAACTCAAACTATTAAAAATGCAAATAAATTTGTAAGAAAACTGCATACCAACAAAGAATGTGTGGAACTGTGACTTCTTCTTCATCTTCTTCACATCACGGGCTAGGCAAAAATTGCCTGTTCTGCCTCACAGTTGTTTTGTCCATGTTTTCACTGGCCTTCCTACATTCCTTGAACCTCTTGGCTTTTAGTTGAATGCTGCTCTTGATAATCTTGTTACATTCATTTTTTTCCACATGTGTAAACCATTTCTCTCTATATTCTCTGATTTTCTCATTCAATAGATATATACATTTAACTCGGAACTTTGACCAAAGTCAATTTAATTATGAAATGACAGGAAACAGAACAGAGACAGTCAAAGGCAAAATGCTCACTGTTGCTACAGTTCAAAACCTACATGGAACTGCACATTCTTACACGATAGATGTTCTTATTTGAATGTGTGGGCAACTTGGGAAGAGGTTATACCTCTGTTTTCAAGAACCTACTGGACACAAATTTGGTCCCAAAGTTCAGAAGAAGATAGAACAGAATACACCTCCAAATATGTATGTCGACTGTAATGCCAGTGGAAAAATGATAAAAGAACATTTGAAAATATTCTTAAAACATGTGTTTAGTGAAAACATTGAAATGGATTCACTTTTAATATGCGATTCGTGGTCCGGGCATATGGATGAACAATTGCTACAGGACTGTCTACCTGATAAAAATGTAAGGCTGAAAATTATTCCTGCAGAAGCGATCAAATATATACAACCACTTGATTTTTTTCGTCAATATAAGAACTATGTGCGACGACTTGAAGAATTTGTGCGTCTAAAATCAGATGGTGACGTGAAAATGTCTGATATATTATTTACTATAAAACTGCATTTCCTTGTATTTAATCAACTGTCAGCAGAAATTTACAAATATATGCATATTTATGATTGGAAAAAGTCTTGCTATAACGTTGACCAAGTGTAACGAGATTCACAAATGTGATTGAAAATGCATTTGACATTGGTTTTAGTGAATGTGCCACATATAACTGCTCCAGGATTGTCATCATCAGATGCTCACGGTGTTCGCAAACACTCAGTTATAACCATCACATCGAAGACCCTCATTATTACTATTGATGTTATGGTAAATGATAATTTGTTTTTGTTACTCCAGTACACGAAATTATAATCGATTCTGAATTTCAAGTAAAAAAAGTATACAGTGCTCTGCTATCTGTATAAAGTAATAAAAAATAGTTATTAATGTTAAGAAGGAGGGAAACTAATATTTACGTTCTTCGCACCGCTAGCAGCACTTGTGCTTGAAACCAGCTGCAATGAGCAACCGAGCCGTTACGAACATGATAATTTAAAACACTCTACAGCAATATTGTAGATTATGATAGCTAGATGGTATTCCAGGATTATTTGCTTCTTAACGTTTCCTGATAATTACCTTTTTTGTCTTATCCGGAAATAAACCTCATCCAGGTAACGTTTCCCGACTAAAAATCGAACCCGAAATCTCTGCATTGAAACAACGACAGTCCCTAGGCGAAGCAATGTTATTAATTGTGTTGCGAGCTAGAATATGATTTTATGAGAAAAAGTGCTCTGTTTCTATTTTTGATCTTATTTTTATAAGAATGAATCGTCAGTAATAAAGTAATACACTAACAAATACCTACAAATTAATATGGAAGGCTTCCTGTTTAAGAGACTCCTCAATACCCCATATAATTAATGTCAAAAAGTGATATTTATGTAGCGCCTATGTGTTTTCAGAATATATTCACTATAATATATTCGAATCAAACTGTAGTGGTCAGTTATAAAATGTTTTGCTGTAATTTAACATAACATTTAATTGATTCTTGGTCTTCTTATCTAAATATGATTTATAGATACATCATCAGGGATTGTCTTGTTCCGAATGGAGAGAAAGCGATTAAAATACAAGCAAATTTATCGGCGGTGCGTTCTTTGCCCTGCAGGTGTAGGGACGATACCCTCTGTAAACGTTGTCGCAGAGAGCACGAAACACTTGACTCATCCTTGTGGTCTATCCGTTTGGGGAATTACTGAGAAACACTCGGCACCACACTATTCGGAACATGATGGCAGAAGCCTTGCGAGATTATGGATACGTAGTTTATGAGGAAGTTCATGGTGTGGCCACTAATGGGAGTAATAGACGAATAGATATTATTGCATTTAGACCATCTTATAAAATTGGTATGATATTAGATCCCACAATTCGTTTTAAGACTCATAGTGACCAGCCAGAGGAAGTTTACTCTGAAAAGAAAGCCATATATGAGCCAACAGTTGACTATTACAAAGATAAAATAACAATTAGATAGTACAACTGTGACAGGATTGATGATCGGTGAAGAAGAGGTACTATACCAGGATTCTCAGCTAAAATTTGGAATTCTTTACATTTGGATAGAGTCTAAAATTGCCATCGCTGTCATCAGAGGGTCAATTTGAATTTTAAGAAACCATCTTTAAAAAAATTCTACTTTATAGAATATACTTCAATTAAATTTGAAAATTTTTAATGTGTTTACAAAATATATTTCATCAATTGCGAAAATTAATCGCCTGCATCACTTTGTCCTTGTGGCAATGCTGTAATTAGGAAAGCTTTATATAATAATAAAATGATGTAACGTCGTAGCGTAGTGGTTAAGGCACTGCGCTACAAGCCGGAACGTCGAGGGTTCGAGTCCCGGAGGGGTCAGGATTTTTAAAATAACCCAAACCCTTCTGGCGGCACTATGACCCTGGGGTCGACTCAGCCTCTAACGGAAATTAGTACTAGACGCTTGTTCTGGGGGTAAAGGCGGCACGCAGGGCTGACAACCCGGCTGACATCATGTGCCGATTGTCCAGAAAAAGTGGAAGCCTTAACCTCCTATTACCCCAAGGGCCTCTTGTGGGATCACTTTATTTTACTAATATTAAATCCACAATAATTGGCCTCTTCTTAGAGAAAAGTTGCCTTAAACTGTGTACAATTATGTACTGATTTTTTAAAGCAAATCCATACAGTATATAATGATAAACAACTGGATTTGTTGTAACACTACTGATGTAGGACATACTGGAGTCCTTAACGTATGTTTCTGCCAAATTTAAAATCAGCTTAGCAGTTTCATGTTCCTTTGGGTCGAGGTGCATGGATTCGATTTAGACCAGGTCATTGAAATAATTTGAGTGAGAATGATAATAATAATAATATTTAATAATAATAATAATAATAATAATAATAATAATAATAATAATAATAATAATAATAATAATAATAATAATAATAATATATCACGGCTTATTTAGAGCAGAAGTTAGAAAAAGTTATTTGTAGCGAAGGCGCGAGGGAGTTTAAATATTCCTCTAATGTTGTTAAAATATATTATTTTGAACATTCACAGCTGTAGGAATCAACGTCCTGATGTCGTGATTTTGTCTCGTAACGTTATGCCGTTAAAATAAACAATAAATCCAGAAATTAAATTGTAGCCATACAGTCTGACCACGAGACCAGAAATTCTTCTACAATATAATTACATTATATCGACGAATTTATTTTCAAGGGGAGCGTAAAAGAGATTTTGAAACTTTCCTCAAATTATCTAGTGACATTTAAATTTTATGAAGATATTTTGACTTGTTTGTTTGTAAATGTGGTCATTGGAGCATAGCAACTTGGGGCAGTTAAGCATTCCTGCCAAGATTTTGCTGCAGTAGCTGCTTTTGTATTCCCAGGGGATAATAGAACTGCGCCGATCTTCTAGTCCGTAACGAGATTTCGGAAGGGACATCAGAGCAAACAAGTAGCCGACATTAGCGTCTTGAGGGCAGTTTGAAGAACAAACAAGTCCATAATTATCCCCCTCGAGGTATGCTATGCTCCGAGTAATATCATTATCCTGGTCGCTTTGTATGGACTTAGCGACAAGCAGGGCTGTCACAAACCTCATTTTAACTACTTAGCCAAGTTCTATAGACGTGCCTTCATCACTCTTCCATCAGAAGTCCGCCCACATTCAATCCTACACTTACTTCATTTAGAGATGTTGAAATACATCCATTGCTTAGCCACAATGAATCAGTGTCATTCTTTCTTATAGTTTCCGCTGATTTCAATACAATATGTGAATCGAAAAAGTGTATTGAAAACAACATGTGTATAATAGTGTATTACGATGAGAGGTTGGTAAGTGGTTATACAGAGTTGAGGAAAATGTTTAAAAACCAAGCGATAGCGAGGTTTTAATTTCCTAAATTCTGTAAAACGCTTCATAAAATTGCGTTGTACATTATTTTTTGCGCGATGGTGTTCTCAAAATAATAAATGATATTAAAATAATAACATATTTTTTTGAAAATATATGCGTTCATTATAAACAATTGGCTAACGTTAACAGTGTGGCAATGTTTATTAGTTGAAACAACAGGAGGCCGTGAGACCAATTAGTAATAAAATGGCGGCAAGTACGTATTTATTGTTTTATATTGTTTCAAATGAAGTTCAGTTCGTTTAAAATACAGCGATTTGTTTCGTATAATGTATATCAACACTACCTTTTGGGTATTTTTGGATATACATTGTATGTAGTATACATAGAGAGCAGTGGTTTCACTTCCCACACACGTGTTTGTAATATGTAATATTAAAGTATAGTTATTTTATTACAGTGTAGTTATTTAGGTTGACAACCCTGAAAAGTAGGAAGTTGAACTTTCAATCATGGTGGTCATTGCTTGTAAGTACGACAAAACGCACTATCGCGCAAAAAATACTTACGGTGATCTTTAAAAAAAATCCACCTCCGTGGCGCGAGAGATCTAGAAAACCTTAGGCCTAGCAGCCGGCTGTTGGTATTACATATACTTGTTATAACAAGAGAAAGTGGATATCCAGATTATCCAGTAAGTATTTGGATGACATGTGTTCAGCATGGCAGGTCCCCAGTCGTTAAGGTATGTTTTATCAACTACTTACTGTAGCTACTCGAATTCATCGTAATGCTAGTGGACACTGGTTCAACACAGTCCGAAATACCATGAGAAAATGTCTTCTCCCAAAAGGACACGAACCAGGACAGATCTTCTAGTTCTGTACTAAGACTTAATGCCTTAAACCGCTCGGATACAGGACGGAAATTACTCTTTAAAGAGAGTAAGAAAATCTTTTAGAGTGAACAGTTTGACTCTTTTAAGAAAACAAGAAAATCTTTCCGAGTGAACTATATGACTCTTTTAAGAAGATAAGAAAATATTTCAGAGTGAACTGTATGAGTATTTTAAGAAAATAAGAAAATCTTTCAGAGTGAACTATATGGTTCTTTTAAGAGAGTAAGAAAATATTTCATAGTGGACTATATGACTTTTAAGAGAGGTGGACTATATGACTTTTAAGAGAGGTGGACTATATGACTTTTAAGAGAGTAAGAAAATCTTTCAGAGTGAACTACATGACTCGTTTAGGAGAGTAAGAAAATCTTTCACAGTGAACTATTTGACTCTATTAAGAGAGTAAGAAAATATTTCAGAGTGAACTATATGAGTCTTTTAAGGAAATAAGAAAATATTTCAGAGTGAACTATATGACTCTTTTAAAGAGAGTAAGAAAATCTTTCAGAGCGAACTATATGACTCTTTTAGCAGAATTTTTCAGAGTGAACTATATGACTCTTTTAAGAGGGTAAGAAAATATTTCTGATCGAACTATATGACTCTTTCAAGATAGTAAGAAAATCTTTCAGAGTGAACTATATGTACTATGAAGGTTGATTTAAATAAATGATATTCAAATAATAGTATTTGTTTTCCTCTATCACAGAGTTAATGTCTTTCAACTCTGTATAATTATTATAAACGAATGTTAAGAATTCGGTTTTGGATCATGTAAGAAATAAACAATTGAAATTATATAAAAAGAATTGGTTTTTGTCTGGGAAAGGAAACAAAGAAAGGATGACTTCAAAATTAATGGGTCCATGAGATAAGAGCAGGAATGATTAAAACAGGAATAGTCATTTTGGAAATATCGGATTAATTCGTTTCGAAATTCCGGCCTCTATTTCATTTCAGCCGTAAACTATTCATCTCAGAGAGCATCATATGATCGGGAAATGTAACTTCGCTTTTCAGGCGCCCCGACCTCAGAATATCACGAGAGAAAGTCATAAATTTCATCAAAATTTAGTGGTATTGGAGGAAAAAATGTCAATTCATCCCTAAAACCTCATTGAGTCGTTATAACGTAAATAACTACTTTACTGTACAAATAGAAAAATATTAAGACATGTTGTAAATATATTTAATTTAACGACCTCTTTAACATCTAATGTCATTATCGGCTCAGTTGAATTCTGAGCGTGGAAGTGCCAACAAATGCTCCCCAGAGGCCTCTTATTTCAGATTTGAGGTACTTTCACTTGTCATTAACTTATGACACGGGACCCACGACTTTATTTCCGTTCCGAAGGAACTCACATTCAGAATATTACACACTGAAAAAATCACGGCCGGGTTTGAACCCGTAAATATCGGAACCAGAGACGAGTATGAAAACTAGTAGTCCACAAGCAACGACCAAAAATTGCGTGTGCGAAGTTTCCACTATTCTCTGTATTATGAATTTTATTCAGGATTCTTTCAAAACGAATTCATCATCATCATCATCAACAACAAGGATTAAGCCCAATGGTCCGTTCCGATCTCATTATAGGTCGAATTGGTCCTTCCATCTTTTCAATCGTCTTCCCAACAATCTTCTCCCTTTTGGTTTATAATTATATTCTTCTTGGTATGCGCTGTTCATTCATTCGTAATACATGCTGAAGGTAAGCATTTTGATAGTAAAAAACGAATTCATTAAAGATGAAAAAGGAACGCACGTAAATACTGATCAATTATTTATTTTAATACATTTGTCTATTTTTTCCAGAATTGTCATGGCTACATCTTAAGAGAGAAGAAAATGACACTGTCTAGTTCTCCTATTTAATATCCTACATACCTCGACTCCAAATTATTTATCCTCTCGTTTCCAGTATCTATCCTCCAACCATAACTTAAACACAAGATCACAACATAGTCTCTTGCTTAATATACCGCAACATAGGACATCACATCACTCCATGTCATATACCATCTCCACTTCTCGCAACTGGAATTCCCTACCACAAGAAATATGGGGCTGCCGGACATTGGCATCTATTTTAAAAGAAATCTAATTTTATATTTGCTCTAACCTCGACTTCATCAATACCCAGTGTAAGGTACATATACATTGGTGTTTCTCGTATAATTTGTCATATTTATATTATTATTATTAGTATTATTATTATTATTATTATTTTCATAAGTATTATTATTGTTATTATTATCGTATAAAATATTGTTTGTACATGAGATTTCCACAATATTCAATATATTTTAATTGTTTATAATTGAATGAGTCATTTCGAAAAGGGACCATCTACAGCTGATTCAATTTTACAGGAGAGGAAGAAATACTAATTCAACTTGTTCAGGATAAAGGATGGAATCTGAAATTGCTACTGAACAAAGTCAGAAAGTGGTAAAGGAATAGTGTAGTTGATCCATTCTCACATGGAAACGATGGAAGTTGATATGTAAACATGGAATAATGAAAGAAGTGAATTGCAGAAAAATTGGAGATGATCCCTTTTCGAAATAACTGGTTCAGTTAGTATATATATATATATCCTACTACATTGTTAGATTGTACTTGTAATTTGTGCTGGTTGAGTGGAAGAGAAGGCCTTATGGCCTTAAATCTGCAAGAATTAATATAATTATTATTATTATTATATATTATTATTATTATTATTATTATTATTATTACATTAATTGAAGTTTGGTGATGGGTAAGTTAGAATACGTACATTGCAGTGGAACTAGTACGTAGTTTGAATGTTAAACTGAAACATCTGTTTAATCTGGAAGACTGAATGTTTGTGTACGGCGAATTTTGCCACCCCTTCGGTGTGCGGAACGAATAAAATGTGTGCTCTGGGTCAGCTGGAGTGGTCACACGTCCCACACAGATGCTACTGTTGAGCTGCTTTGCATTATTAACTATTATAATTAAATAGACTGCCTCACACGCCATTATGTCCCTACACATTTTCCAATATTACCAATCACTTATGGGTTGTCCACATTTGTTATAAAGTTCCTATCCTGTAATTAATTTTTAATGCCCAATATATTATTATGTTGGTGGTGGTGGTGTGGTGGTGGTGGTGGTGGAATAGTGGTTACTAAGCTCACATCTCATCTACGACTTCCTAATCGTTCATATGTAATATTTGCCAAACAAAATAAGCCAGAAGAACAAAGACCATGGGCAATTATTAAAGTATAAGACCCACAATATCCTCAATAAGTTTAGCAGGTTGAAATTTGGCCGGAGTCCATGGGTTATTATTGAGAGCTTAGTGATCATAGGAATGGGTTTCTTTGGAAGGGAATTGAAACTGTGGATAACGTGTCATACATTTACGGCACGTAAAAGAACCTCAAACCTGAAAAATTGACTATGAGCGAAATGTGTTGGCCGTTTCACGCCAAGATTTTGATTGCGACGTTATTGACCATAGCTATTAAACGACGTCTTTAAATAAATGAATATCAAAGTAAAGCATCAAATATTATTTGAACACTTCTGGTTTAATGGTTATAACTTTGGCGATTAGACTCAGGGTTCACCAGCTTTGAATTTGTTCAAACGTTTGACCTAGAAATAACTATGTGCAGAAGGAAGGCTCTTGGATGTGTAGATCCCGATTGGTATAGCAGTAGTTTATTATTGAATCTCCAGTAATATGAACCCTATTTTACCATCCGGTATGTTAGGATTTTAGTTACAATACAAATAATTATTTACAGTAATTTAGAGTATGGTTACATAATAACGTAATATGAACAAATAATTAAATTAATTAACAAACCCAAGAAAAAACTAACTCAAAGTCTCTTAAAAATATGATGGATGAAGTCACACAGACATGTTAGAACTAAGTAACTTATTTGAAATCAGCCACTTCTTCGAAATTTCTCTCAATTGTCAGTAATTTCAATTTCCATTATACAATGTATTCCTTCTAATAGTGACCATATAACTAACTAACTAACTGGCACTATTGAACCAGTAGGTTCACAGCCACGCGGACATACACTCCACATAAATCCCTATCCTAAGTTAATATTATCCAATCATCTACTGTATAATGTACTTTCCTCAAATCATAGTTGATGTTATTCTCCCAATTCATTACTTCCCTACCTACAGGGCACTTTCCCTCTGGTTTTCCTACAAGAAGTTTCCAAGCCCCGCTTTCATTCCGCATTCGTGCCACATATCGTGCCCATCCCAATCTAATGGGCTTATCTATTCTTATTTGCGATTACACATAAATATAATGTAACTCACTGTTATATAGTCTTCTCTATTTGCCACAAGTGACCATATATTTAGTTTTACTTCCTGTTCCAATTTCTTAGTGTTACTGAATGGAGTGTGTGTGTTGATTCTTAATATCTCCTCGTTATCGCCTAACAATACATCATAAGCACAAACTAACTTTTTATTAATACCACTGAGTTGTAGGTCTTCTTCATCCCATAAAGATTTAACAGCATGTTCTGGTAAAAAAGTTAAATAGTAGAGAAGATATTGCACTTCTTGCTTCAACCCATTGTGAATTTGAAAATTAATTGAAGGCTGTTTGCCTATACACTTCCTACTTTTTGTGCCATTTTGACACATTCGAATAAGTTCAAAAAAACTTTTTTGGAATTCGGAATTCCCTCTTAATTGAGTCAGAATGCCTTTTTGAAGTCTTACATATAGTTGAGACACGGTACCATAATATGCCCCCCTTTTTTCTGAAATCTGTCTTATACTAAACATCTGATCTATTATTATTTATAATATGTCTAGTAGGTTTCGCAATGTTTCACAACAGTTTCTGCGCCAAATTAATATTAATTTTGAATAATACCTCAACGGAACACATCATGAATCTTATAAAAGTTGATCAAATTAATCTATTATTATTTTCCTTCGTAATTTTCTCTCAATTAGTCTCTGACCCTTTCTCCCTTATGCTGCTTAATACGCCATCAATCTATTTTATTTTGACCGTACTCTTCTTCTGTAAAGTAGCACTAATTCAAGTATTTTTCTTGAGAATGTTTCTTCAGTCATTATTTTTAAATTATCATACGATTTCAATTATCTGTTTTTATGATGTTTAAAGACATAGTCTGATGGTAACGTCATTATCTCATACGCAGATGGCCCGGGGTCGATTGCCGATTAGGAGAGATTTCTTAGTGTGTTTTTTTTCGGAGTTTTTCCTCATCTGTAAGGCATATGTCAGGAAATGTTTGATCCAAATAGGCCGCGAACAGCATCTGGCCATAGCAATCATCCACTTCTTATTTCTCTCGTTATGTATGAATGTATGAGTGAATGGTGTGTCTTGTCTTAAATGTTTGTACTGTTTAGGTGGTGGCCCTAGCATTGAGCTGATAGAGGCTCTCCATGTCCATGTGCAGTCTTCATTGAAATGTACTCAGATGGACTCTCTTAGATTAAACAAAAGAGATATTCACAGAAAATTTCCAAATGCACTTAATTTCGTTCACCGAATGTAATGTATTTTTCACAAACAAATTGCTGCCAAATTGCTTGAAATTTTAATTATCACAGATGTCTTTACAATCACTACCACAATCTGGGCCCATGCCTCCACCCCTTGGGATACCTCGGTCAAAGACCATACTCCCAAGTCCCAGTATCTAGTCCTCCCTATCTATTCGCGTCCACGTTCAAGGTTCTCGGCTTAAAACCAAAACCTCAGGAAGAAGGTGTTGGGGTCGCAACTTCAGGGAAATTGCTGAGCTACATAGTACGCCAGGTCGTTCATTCCTGACAACTTCACAGTTGGTCCACGGGCTCCTCGAACCTAGCCGGGAGGACTGCTGTCGCAGATCCACCGACCATTCCCCTGTTCTACCTCCAGGGACGCATCCTGCAGCCGTTGTGAGACCGGCTAGGCCTTGAATCTCCTGGTGACCCCACAGTTTGTACACGAGCCTGTAGGCTTAGCCGGGAACCAGCACAGTTGCTCCCCTCTGCACTGGTCCGAGCCGTTCCCTGGTGTGCCCCCAGGGACGTGTCCTGTTGCAGTTGTGGTCCAGCACGGAGCTCGCAAGCTGCAACAGGTGAGCAATAGTACGACAAGGCGCTCAACTCTTGTCGACCCCACTAAGTCCCTTGGACTTAGCCGGGAGGACTGTCTAGCAGATCCACCGACCGTTCCCCCAGTGCACCACCTGGGGACGAATCACTAACACAATGTCAATACTAAAAATATGCATATCGTCCACCGCTGTGGTCTCGGGGTAGCGTGCTGCTTTGTCACGCAGCGGACCCGGGTTCGATCCCCGGTCGGGACAGTTTTTCTGGGTGAGGTTTTTATCGGGGTTTTTCCTCACCTGTAAGACAAATGTCAGGAAAACTTTAAGGCCCAAATGGTCCCCGAAATCATATGGCCATCGCAATCATCGTCATTCACATTCATCTTAGGTTAAGTTTAGGATTAGGGACTCTCCTGGCGCATCATCACCCATCATATCATCGGGGCAACGTAACCCCGCCTTCCAGGCGCCACAAGCTCAGAAGTGGGTTACAAGTACGCCATGCCAGGAGAGAAACCAGGAATGTCGAAAGACAAACCTGGGGCATTTGAAAAAAAAAATAATATTCATATCAAATTCTATTGAGGTGAATAGTCATAAGATAAAAATTAAAATGTAGCCTACCTGTTGGCGGGTGCCGCCGTCCTCAACTTTGTTAAAATGATGTATTTAAAATATTATTTGGAGGCCTTTCGGAAGTTAACTTCCATCAGAAGCAGGATTAGTATGCGCTACTAGTTGATGTATCTAAGATGTTGTAGACATCATCCTGCTAATGATGTAAGTTAACTTCCGAAAGGCCTCAAAATAATATTTTAAATACATCATTTCAACAAAGTTGAGGACAACGCGTCGCGACAACACATACCAACAGGTAAATTTTAATTTTAATTTTTATCTTATGACTAACACAATGATTAGATCGTTTTCTTCACTCTTATCTTCGCTGGTTCTCAGTCTACTCACGACTGCGTGCCCCGACCCTCGCAATGATTTGTATATGCGAGGGTAGGAACATTCACTGCGGGTAGCCGAGACTATTTTTTATAATAGTTGTCTCAGGAACCAGACAAATTTTTGTAGAGCGGTTCGATGTATGTTGTGACATTCTACGCGAGCTCTCCGATTCGTCAGTCGATGGTTGAGGTATCCTTTTTTTAAAAAACAAGGTGAGATCCCATTCTCGCCACCGCCGCGCCGCCAAATTCAAAAGGTATTTCATTAATGCGTCACAGTATGTATGCGATGGCGTGTGGTATGTAAACATTCCTACAAAATAGCCATTAAACCATGGTACAAAAGATGTTTTATCTTCTTCTTCATAATTTGTAGGTTTTCATCCTGTTTATTTCCAAAATCACTCCTCGGAGGAAGACTTACAGGATGTGCATTTACTGTCTGTCCTTATCTTGGCTGGTCTTCCTCTTGTTCTCCTCCCATCCATTGGTCTATCTTCTTTAGCATTTTTTTTCAAGTCGGTTGTCTATATTACCCTTCAAATATTTTCATCTATGTATAATAAATTTGGTTATGTCTTGAATATGAGATTTGCTCTTAATTTCTGTGTTGTGTATCTCATCAAATATTGTTTCCTCCTGAATAGTTCTTAAGACATTCACTTCACATGTCCTTATTATTTGTTTAGTTGTTGTTGTATTAGTGTTAGTTTCTGCTCCATATACGATAACTGGTCGAACTATCGTTTTGTATATGTGGATTTTGCTTTCTATTGACATGTGTTTGTTGCGCCAAATTAAATCTTTCATATATCCTGATATGTGTGCTGCTTTATCAGCTTGTTTCTCTACTTATTTTATTAATTTTTTTATGCTTGTTATTAATACACATACATAATTAAATTCTGATACTAGTTCTATAATTTTTCTTTCCACTTCTAATTTGCATGTTTTAATGATATTGATTATGTAAGAGTCCATCATAGTTAAATCTCTCACCTAACTGATACATATGTATTTCCCACGAAACAAAGTATTACAGTGGCACTACCTACCGGGAGAAGAATTTTAAACCTTGGGTCACACATATACTTTTCTGGCCACAAAAAGACGTGGAGTGCTTCCGCGAATGAGAGATCAGCTCGACCCATGGCCTTCTCCGAGACTACACAAACATTTAAGACGAACACGCCATTCACTCACAGTTTCATACTGAACATGACGAATGTGATAATATTGATTATGATAGCAAGATGATGTTCTGGGGCCATTTAGGCCTTCAAGTATCCTGACATTTGTCCTACAGATGAGGAAAAACCCGTAATATAGGAAACTTGTCCCGATCGGGGATCGAAAGTAGGCTCTGGGCGTACGAGGCAGTAACGACGTTATCCCAAGACCATATGTGCACTCATTCAATGTTACAAATACATAATTATGTGATTTTTAAATATGAACTACTATTGTAAACAACCTAAGAGTTGCCTATAGAATTGCATTTAATAACTTTACTATTTTTAATAATTCCAAGTCTTAAATTTAGCTATGATTTGTGTTGTCTTTCTTACAAAAGTGGAAAATCAAAGAGTATATTATTGATGAATGGGATATATTATGGCAAACAACTCGAGTATGATTTTTTCCGAACAATCTACGACAGACTTAAATGCCCAAATATAGCTCCCAGTTTCATATTAATTCAATTTTTAACAGGGCATGGAACATTTCAGGCATATTTATATAAATTTAAAATATAAAATGCAATTTGTAAATATGGAGAAGATATTCAAACAGTTAAACATGTTCTATTTAATTGTCCAATGTTGTGGTTTCAACGTTACAAAGTTGAAACATATTTGAATTTTAATTAAAAAAAATACTCCAGTCCCCTTTGTCATATTCTTAACAACAAAATGTTATAATACTTCTTTTCTTTTGTAAATAGTGTTTATTCTGAACTATAATTTAATGTTGCTGTGTTCATCTTTGTTATAATATTCTTATGTAATAGTCTTTTGTTTTACTGTTTTATGTGAATTTGCATCATAATGTTACATAATTATATTCCTTATTTACCATAAAGTAAAAAAGGGTTGTCATATAATGGATAAAATTAAAAAAAATGCACAATACTATATTACAATACGGTCCACCGCTGTGGTCTCGGGGTAGTGTGCTGCCTTTTCACGCAGCGGGCCCGGGTTCGATCCCCGGTCGGGGCAGTTTTTCTGGGTGAGGTTTTTATCGGGGGTTTTCCTCACCTGTAAGACAAATGTCAGGAAAACTTTAAGGCCCAAACGGTCCCCGAAATCATATGGTCATCGCAATCATCATCATTCATATTGATCTTAGGTTAAGCTTAGGATTAGGGACTCTCCTGGCGCACCATTATCATCATCATCACCCATCATATCATTGGTGCAACGTAACCCAGCCTTCCAGGCGCCCGAACCTCAGAAGTGGGTTACAAATACGCCATGCCAGGAGAGAAATGTTGAAAGACAAACCTGGGGCATTTGGAAATATATATATATATATATATATTTATTACAATACGAGGTTGGGGAGTGGTTTTTACAAAATCTCGGAAATTAAAAACCTCTTTATCGCTCGGATTTTAAACATTTTCCTCAATTCTGTATAACACTTCACAAACTTGCGTTGAATATTATTATTTGCGCAATGGTGTTTTCAAAATAATAAATAATAGTAAAGTAATAACATCTTTGTTGGAAATATTTGCGATCATTATAAACAATTGACTGACGTTAGCAGTCTGGCCAATGCACATAAATGCTAAATGTCGAAAATAATTGTTGAGATTACAGCAGTATCAACCAGTCTCATATAAAATGGCTGCAAGTAGGCCTATAAATGATTGTAATCATAACAACGAAATTGAAAAAGCTGGGAAGTTGGGTGTGCTTTTTAGTGCCTGAGAAATCTAAATAAAGATATGAAAATACATACATTTCATTCAGAAAGTGGCTGGAGGAGAAGAATTGTAGTGTAAGTGAAAAAAAAGCTTATTTTGTGCTTAGGAGTAAACATTAAAGTCACCAGCAAGTTTGTGGTCAATATATTCAATACTGATGGCGATGATAAATTTAAAAGAAGGTATCAATATTGCAGATTTTGTTACACTAGCTAGCTTCGTCAAAAATAAAAATATTGGACATAAGCTAAAAAGTCTAAACGTTTTCAGCAGAATTTTGTTAAGTCAACTTTCAATATTGTTTCAAATAAAGTTCAGTTCATTTAAAATGCAGTTATTTCGTTCGTATAATGTATATTAACACTACCTGGATATATTTTTGCATATACATAAAGGGCAGTGGTTTTATTCCCGCGCCGTAGCCGAGCGGTTAAGGTAGGAAGCCTTGCGCGCAGAGCTACGGGACTTGCGCTGGTTCGAGTCTCCATGGGGGAAGAAATTTTCTCATGGTATTTCGGCCAGTATGGGACCGGTGCCCACCCAGCATCGTGAGGCAATTGGGTAGCTACAATAAGTAGCGGCTCCAGGTTGAGGAACCAGCTATAACGGCTGGGGGACTCGACATACTAACCACATGTCACCCCTACACTGGCTGTTGATCATCTACCTCTGCGATTGACACATGTGGATGTAAAGGGCCAGCAGCCGGCTGGTAAAAGGGCAACCGCTGAAAAGTGGAAAGACCCTCAATCGGAGGTTTTATTCCCGCAAGTGAGTTGTAATATGTAATATTAAAGTATAGTTATTTAGGTTGGCAACCCCGAAATGTAGGAAGTTGAACTTTCAATTATGGTCGCCATTGCTTAAGTACGACAACATGCACTATTGCCCAAAGAGGTTTATTTTATAGGAAATTGCAAGTTGGTAAATTAAAACGTATAAACCATAAAATTAGACCTTCTTCAAGTTTGATAAATTAATTCTGGCTTGCGTTTCGTGCTAATTTTAATAACGTTTGGATGTATTCCCTGTCAAAACAGTTTAAGGAAGAAAACAATTGTATGGTTTTGTGTTGATCAGGGAGGGTTTTGAAAGGGAGAATAAATAACTAATCACTAATAACCAAAAGGCTGGTATCCATAATCATAATTACCTAACAGTGCGCAAGGGAGTATTTGATTACGGTCGCGTTAAAATTTGGAACAACAGCCGTTCCGTGCCATATGCAGAGCATTCGTCAGCCGGCTGAGTGGAAACGTCTCTTATTTATTACTTAGCTAATTAATACATCAGTTCCATTAGTAGCAGAGAGGGATCCCAACAAAATCACATTTGCCTGATAAACTTAATTTCAGCCAGTATTAATGCGTGCGTATGAATATACCAACAAACATTAGCAGCGTAATAAAAATGAAGAGTGCGTACTAGTATTACATTCTCTTATTCTCACAGCGCGTCCAATAAATAGTGCTATGTGCTACTATTAAAAACAACACATAAATGGGGAAAGCTCATTACTTAAGGGGACCGACTGGTGAATTTGAATTTTTCTTTTTTTTAGTTTTCATCCGATTGTTTTGAACATTTTATCACATACATTATGTGCTATAGTAGCGATTCTGTGATGTTTGGTGTTCATAAGTAGAATAGTTTCAGAATTATGATTTTTTAAAACTATATTTTTAATATTTTCTTAAAAATGCTCCTTACGATGCATTTTTAAATACTTTCTGATGAAATTTATGATTCAGAGTCTTTATAATTCCACTAAACACATTAGCTATGCAAACATATTCATAAAGAGAAGATACTGCTTATTTTTCATTTTTTTGAAAAAAAACTTTTTATAACTCTCTTTTCTTTTTTCATCTCAATTTAAAAGAACACATGTGACTTACACTAGTCAACTACATAGCAAATTTCAATTAGCATATATTGGGGTGTCTAACCTCAAAATTTCACTTTGATAGCATAAACATTGGATCGTAAGGAGCATTTTAGGTTTTGGAAAATGTCAAACAATGGAAACAAAAAAAAAAGCATATTAAAATTTAATTATAATGCTCACCATATGTGGAAGGTTATTTAAACCCTTATGTCACGGACTCAAGTTTGCTCCTACAATAACAATTTTACATGAAAATGATCCTGAAGAATCAGAGTTATTAAAAAGCAAAAAAAAAAAATACTATTTTTTTATTTTTTTTTTTATTTTCACCAGTCAGTCCCCTTAAAAATTGGCGTAAACAAGCGAATTCCCCAGCAAGTCGAATTCATGGTTCCATTTTGCTGGTTTACGGAATATACTATATATATATATATATATATATATATATATATATATATATATATATTATTTTTTTTATTTCGGGGTTGTTTCGGTTATATAGACAGGTATCCACAACCAAAATATACAATTTCTTTCTTCCATACTTCCCGGTCTTGCGTGTCTGCTTCTATCATATTTCTCCTCTTCATGTTGTCTTGAATTCTCTTTATCCTCGTTGGCTTTGGTGTACCACGTTTCTAATTTCCAGGAGGTATCTATTTTAATACTTAGACCTATTTGTTTGTCTCTGTGTCCCTTCTTCTCATTATATGTTTATACCATCTTAGTTGGATTTCTTCAATCTCTTATACAGTATCCTTTGTACATTCATTGTTGGGGGCACGCCGTAGCGTAGTGATTAAGGCACTGCGCTATAAGCCGGAAGGTCGAGAGTTCGAGTCCCGGTGGGGCCAGGATTCTTAAACTGACCCAAATCTTCTAGCAGCACTGTGACCCTGGGGTCGACTCAGCCTCTAACTCAAATGAGTACCAGACGCTTGTCCTGGGGGTAAAGGCGGCCGTCACGTAGGACTGACAACCCAGCTGACATCAAGTGCCGATTGTCCAGAAAAAGTGGGAGCCTTAACCTCCTACTAGCCGAAGGGCTTCCTGAGGTCTGTAGTGGGATCACTTTACCTTTTACATTCATTATTTGTCTTTTTATATTACTGGAATGTAGGCCTATACTATATTTCTTTTGTTAATTTGATCGTATGGTGTACAGTTATATTAGAATAAAGAAAACATGGCGGTTGCTAGAGCGATGTTTTAATTTCGGATTTCAGGTAAATGTTCGGTTTTCGTTGAGATTTGGAAAATATATTCCTAGTTTTATTTTAAAAATATAGGCTATGGTCTACTAAGTTTTATTGTGAAAAAAATAATTACGGCCGCCAGAGCTACTTTTATAGTTTCGTTTCAGGTGAACTCCTACTCCTGATTGACCGATATCGCTGGTTAACGAACTCTAACTAACTTGTTTTAATTGATTGCTATATACAAAGTTCTGTCGGCCGCGGTGGACTAGTGGTTATGCTCCTTGCCTCTGGTCCCGACGGCCGCGGGTTCAAACCCGACCGGGGTCGATGGATTTTTTTAGGGTGGAAAAATCTAAGGAGCAAGTCGTCCAGGAGAGACTTTAAGCCGTGGGTCCCGAGTCTGAAGATTTTCAGGATCATAAAAGTACCTTAAGCCTGAATAAAAATACATCTAAGCAAAATTTACCGACCTTTGAGTCGGTATGTTGAACGCATGCTATACATGACATCTATGCACGAATAAGGTAATTTAATTAACTTTGTCTAATAATTACTAACAAAAGGGAGGCTAGGGCTCAATATTGGGCTACACCAATTTATATATAACGAACAATAGGAGAAAGATATAGGCCTATAGAAAAAGATAGACGTTTACGCAGTAGGCCTATGTGTGTGTGTGCATACACACATAAATATATACATATATATATAGGCCTGTGTGTGTGCCTGTGTGTGTTTAACTCTCTTTGCTGCCGCTATGTATACAGGGTGCCCATTTATCTTGCTCACCCAATATAAGTTTTTTTCTTATTCGATAAATGAAAACGTGTTTCTAACAAAGGTTTTCAATGTCATTGGACAGTTATTGCTGAGGGTATACTTTTTATGTATCGTCATAGATGTAGGAGATACGGGGTAGAGGTTGTGATTTTTAATGGAACCATCTACATTTTATTCAAGAATACATTTACTCTGTCCAAAAGCTATTCAAAAATGTAACACACTGTACCAATTTTGTCAATAGAACGCAGAAGTGGAAACGATAAAGAGTACACACGTTTTTTAAGAAATTGAGCTGTTTAATGCCTTGATTGTGCAAATTACATACCTAATGTGATACTACCACAGAGAGTTTACATTTCATGCTCAAAATGGTGACCATTGGCATTCGTACATAAGGTCACTCTGTGGATGAAGGACACTCTACTTCCTCTGTGATGGCTGTACAAGCCTCAATAATGCGTTGCTGCATGTCCTCTGGTGTTGTTGGAACATTCTGCTAGACAGCATCCTTGACAGCTCCCCAGCGAAAAAAGTCCAGCGGTGTAAGGTCTGGAGATCGGGCAGGAAACTAACTGGCCCACCACGTCCAATCCACCTACCAGGGTATTTGCGGTCCAGAATTCGTCGGGCTCGTAAGGCGTTATGCGCAGGGCATTCATCATGCTGGTACCACATGACCATTCTCCTATTCAGAGTAACAGTATCCAAGAGAATAGGAAGAGTGTGTCTTAAAAATCTGGCATAGATTCTGCAATTTTGTTTGTCATTTATAAAGAAAGGTCCGTTCATGGTATCTCCAATAATTCCGCACCAAACATTAACTTTCCATGGACGTTGATGCTCTACCTGTCGGAGCCATCGTGGATTGTCGACGGACCAACAATGCATATTTCTCAGATTGATAATTCCTTTGTTGGAAAATGATGGCTCGTCGGTAAAAAGAACATCTGAGAAGAAATTAGGATTCGTCAGAAGTTGTTGATGAGCCCACTGACTATAGTGAACCCTAATGTTGAAGTCGTTTCCATGAAGTTCTTGGTGTAAATGAATGGTATGGATGGAATTTATGACGTTGCAGAATGCTATGTGCACTTGTTTTCGAGACACCAACCTCATGTTGAATTTGTCGTGTGCTGACATGAGGATTCATGGCTACGGTAGCGAACACAGCGACTACAGCAGCTTCGTCTGTTCGTGTTCTACGATTTCTAGGTCTTGCATTTAAACTTCCCGTTTCACGTAAAGTAGAAATGAGACGACCAAACATCCAGCGAGACGGCGATGGCTTGTCAGGGAATCGTCTTGTGTACAGTAGTTGTGCCTGAACAGAATTTCGCCCGCCTACAGAAAACAAGTACAGTACATTACAAGTGCATATTACAGTACACTACGTAGAGTACAAGATTATGTAGACATAATGTTCTTTAACGGTACTGAAAATAAATTAATAAATTATTTTCTGTCAACTTACTTTCTCCATAGAACAGCAGCATTTCTATCTTATCTTCATGCGTGTACATGATAGAACTTTACATAACAAAAATTGGATTCACAATGAGTACTACCTCCATGCAGTTACTAACTAACCCTGCAGCAGCACTGGTGTGCACTGTACTACTGTCCGCTAAAGCGCGGGAGGAAGGAGTACCTGTGTTTACATGAGCCGGAAATCATAAACAAAACCCACACTGTTTACTACATACAGCTTTACCTTTGGATACGTAATTTGCACAATCAAGGTATTAAACAGCTCAGTTTCTTAAACAACCTGTGTACTCTTTATCGTTTCCACTTCTGCGTTCTATTGACAAAAATAGTACAGTGTGATACATTTTTGAATAGCTTTTGGACAGAGTAAATGTATTCTTGAGTAAAATGTAGGTGGATCCATTTAAAAAACATAACCTCTACCCCGTATCTTCTACATCTATGACGATACATCAAACGTATACCCTCAGAAAAAACTGCCCAGTGATGTTAAAAACTTGAGTTAGAAACAAGTTTTCATTTATCGAATAAGAAAAATGTTATTTTGGGTGAGCAAGATAATGGGACACATGGGACACCCTGTATATAGGCCCTATATATATATATATATATATATATATATATATGTGTGTGTGTGTGTGTGTCCACTGCTGTGGTCTCGAGGTAGCGTGCTGCCTTGTCACAAAGCGGGCTCGGGTTCGAATCCCGGTCAGAGTTAAGTTTTTTCGGGGTTTTTCCTCACCTGTAAGGCAAATGTTAGAAAGTTTAGGGCCCAACGGTCCCCGAAAATCATCTGACCATCATCATCATCCTTATCATTATCATCATCACCTTCACCGGGAAGCTAACACACGTATAATTCTCTAGTAAATCTGCAAAGCTAAAGTAATATGATTGCAGTGAAACACCTACCCTCGGGCAGAATTACATGAATGGATATATATATATATATATATATATATATATATCCATAGTAATTCTGTACGAAGGCAGGTCCTTCAATGCAATCATAGCATGTTCATGCTATGCTTGCAGCTTTACTAGGCAATTGTAGGTGTGGTAGCTTCCCGTTGCTTTCCACACCGGTGAAGGATGATGATGATCATGATGGCCATATGATTTCGGGGACCGTTTGGGCCTTAACGTTTTCCTGGTATTTGTCTTACAGGTGAGGAAAAACTTCGATGATAACCTCACCCAGAAAAAACTGCCCCGACCGGGGATCGAATCCGGGCCCGCTGCGTGACAAGGCAGCACGCTACCTCGAGACCACAGCGGTGGACATTTATGTGTGTGTGTGTGTGTGTTGTGTGTGTGTGTGTGTGTAACATTAAAAGGAAAATAAATGCCAGAATCGGGATTTTAAACCGGGGTATATTTTTTTCCTTGCATGTTCTATGTCAATTGTGTAGGTTCGATGAAGATTTGTTTTTATGGGAACAATCTTAATAGCTTCATTTCTTTGTAAATCGGTAGCTAATAACATTTTACATTATGTTACGATAAATAATCTTGCGGACGTAAACTCATGAATACAGCTTTCCTACACAACATCACTAGAAAAAAGTAGGAACACATTTGCCCAGAGAGTTCCCGGTACTGATTTTATAGAAGGCTCAGAGGTAAATATGAAGATAAGTCCCGATGAATTAGTGGCTCCATGTTCCACATTATTTTACGTGTTATTTCGACATATTGGAATGTATTTAAACGGCACAAGGAATAGGGTAAAAGTAGGAAAAAGGCTTCCAGTTACTTTTGAAATTCGAAATGGTTTAAAACAAGCAGATAATTATTTCCTCTGGTATTCAATGTTGTACTGGAGCATGCAATTGAGAATTTAGAGGGTACAGAGGGCATACAACTAAATTATATATATATATATATATGCTGTGTCCACCGCTGTGGTCTCGAGGTAGCGTGCTGCCTTGTCATGCAGCGGGCCCGAGTTCGATTCCCGGTCGGGACAGTTTTTTTTTGTTGAGGTTTTTATCGGGGTTTTCCCTCACCTGTAAGACAAATGTCAGGAAAACTTTAAGACCCAAACGGTCCCCGAAATCATATGGCCATCGCAATCATCAACATTCTTATTCATCTTAGATTAAGCGTAGGATTAGGGACTCTCCCGGCGCACCACTATCGTTCATCACCCATCATATCATCGGGGCAACGTAACCCCGCCTTCCAGATGCCCCAACCTCAGAAGTGGGTTACAAGTACGGCATGCCAGGAGAGAACACCAGAAATGTCGAATGACAATCTGGGCATTTGAAATATATATATATATATATATATGCTGTTGGTGTAAGCCTATACTGATGAATTAGCCTATTATTATTAGGCGATACTGAAGAAATCCTAAAAATCAACATACACACTGTGTTAAGGAACTCTAAGAAACTAGGTCTAAATTAAATTAATAAAACTGTAAATAATAGTCACACGTAGAAATGCGTTATTATTTGATAATGCATACTTTACAAACGATAGGCCTAATTTTTTTGAAGAAGTGACTGAATTGAAATTCCTAGGAACAATAATTATAAACAGGAATGAGATGCAGGAATTAATTAAACGCATAAACTAATAATTGGGAATGCAAGATGTAATGCATTACAGAGACTCTTGTTATTTCAAATCCTCTAGGGCAGATCTGTAACTGCAATCACAGCATTTTTATGCTATGCTTTGTAGCTTTACTAGGGAATTATAGATGTGGTAGCTTCCCACACCGGTGAAATTATGCATATGATGATGGCCGGTTGATTTTCGGGGACCATTGGGACCTAAGCTTCCTGACATTGGCTTTTACAGATGAGGAAAAAACTGAAAGAAAGCTTCACCCAGGAAGCTTCTTCCGACCGGGAATCGAACCCGGACCCGCTGCGTGACAAAGCAGTACGCTACCTTGAGACCACAATGGTGGTGTGTGTATATATATATATATATATATATATATATATATATATATATATAAACGGTTGCAGTTTATCTCCAACTCTATTTAAAAGTTATCTCGAAAGAGTTCTGAGAGACTGGAGGAAAAAAATTCAAAAATGGGCATACCCATTCAAAATACACTTGTATATTCACTAAATTTTGCAAATGACCAGGTATTAATAGCACAAGACCACGATGACATGGCTAAAAACTAAAAACTAAAAGAAGAATATGAAAAAGGGGGACTTTATATAAACATTGAGAAAACTAAATACCTGTGTATAGGAGAAGAAATGTAAAATATAATTTCAACAATGGAGAAGAGCTAAAACCTAGTATTGAATGCACTTATTTAGGAACAAAATTAGACCAATCAGGCGATAACACAATGGAAATTAAAAATAGAATCGCATAAACAAAAATAAGCAATAAATGCTTTAAACCCTGTCTGGTGGAGCAAAAATATTACAAAAAATAGAAAATTAAAAATATATCAAACCATAATTCAGAGCATTTTAACATATGGTGCTGATGTCTGGCAAATTCCTACCAGGAAATGAAAAGAATTTTAAGTACAGAAATGGGTGTTTTAAGAAGATCAGCTGGAAAATCTAGAATGGATAGAATACGAAATAAAGAAATAAGGGAAATTATGGGTGTACAAGAAGAGCCAAACATCATAGACATCATAGAAAAGAAAAGACTACAGTGGTATGGCCATGTCAAAAGAATGCCAGAACAAAGATTGCCTAAAATTGTTATGAAATGGATCCCAATGGAAAGGAGGAAGAGAGGAAGACCGAAGAAAACTTGGATAGAAGGGGTACAAGCAGCCATGACTATCAGAGGAATGGAGGAAGATCAATGGATGGACAGAGAGGAATGGGGTTTGGTTTCCGGAAGACGGCGGCAGCTGCCATGATACCGCATGATAATGATGATGATATATAAACGGTATATCTCTCAGTTATACCATATGGATAAGAAAGATGGTTTTGTTACTATAAGAGAGGATATATTTTTACGAGTATTTGAGAATAAATTTCTTAGGAATTTGTTTTGAATTGATGAGATATGAACAGACAAAATGAATGGAGGAAACTACGTAACAGTGAGCTTCGTTATCTTTATGGAAACCAGATATAACAGAAATAGTTAAGTCTCAGACCCTGTAATGGAGGAGGATATGTGGAACGAATGAAAAATAAAGAACTGGCTCGCTAACTCTTGTAGGCAAACCGGATTGGAAAAGCCCAGTAGGTAGGCCAAGAATGAGATGGTTGAATAATACTAACACAAATTTGAAGAAAATTAATTATACAGGGAGTGATTGGAAATCGTTAGTTCTAGTAGGCTAATATCATAAGCCTCTGAGTTGCACAGTGCCAGTTAGTAACGATTCCGAGATTCTACGGTTTCAAACTCGGACGGAGTAGCTAGATTCATCCTGCCGATGATGGGACAAGTCCCGAAAGCGGTACAGTTAAATGATTAATTAAGTTGAGGAGACGGACCTTTCAGGTGAATATTCTATAATTTTATATTAATTTTGAATAAACCTCAACGGAACACATCATGAATATTATAAAAGTAGATTAAAAAAAATCCCGGACGTGGCTGTATTTGCAAGAAAAGTAAAACAAGGGGTCTAATTTCGTATATTTACTTCACATCAATTATATATATATATATATATATATATATATATATATAGGCCTATATATATATATATATATTCTTGCTTTCGTATTTACTTTGAGAAAATGTTATTTAGGCCTTTTCACAGGTTTTCTAAAATAATCTCAAGCATGAACAAAGAAAGGCTGGGAATAAAATGTATAGGTCCTTTAACTCTCAGATATTTTAACTAATGGAACTGTTTAAGGAACAAACTAACCTCTAGTCTCGACATAATGAATTAAAAATCTCAACTCTTCTACTTCCTGGGATCGAAGTTAAAATCAGATGACTTGTATACAAGTATGTTATGATAAATGTAAGTAATTAGGATATTATTTGTGATCGGTGATTTTATTTGCGTGTTTGTTTGATTTATGGTTTAAGAAAACAGTGTGTGTGCCGAAGATATTCATGACGCTCGGAATGAACTTGTACATTTTTTTAAGATCCGATTTTTCATATTCGAAGGTTCTTTAATGAGCCAGTAATTTTTGTAACACGGAAATGGTTTATTATTTCCGTCTTTAAAGGAAATAGCCTTTATTTTGCATACAAAGTTCTATTAAATGTGAAGAATATCTAAAACGCGATGTCGTGAGACCAGCAAGATCAACTACATACATGTAGTTATTCATATTTTTTAAATGATTTATTAAAAAGTATGCTGAATTGAAATTAATTCTTTGTCTAATGACGTTTGCCTAATTAATTTGAATTTAAATGCAGATGACTTTTACTAAATCTATTAATAAAATAAAAAGTGTTAACCATGTAATAAACTTATTCATTTTATAGAACTTAACTTCTGGTTTTAAAGTTCATTTATAATATGAAATTTGGTTCCGAAACATTAAATTTTACTATAGGAACAACTTATGGCCAAGGACTTTTACGTGTTATTTAAAAAAAGTTCATGTAAAACACTCAAATATCAGAAAAGAATACAAATCTAAATAATATGTATTTGCAGCACGTTATCTTCTTCAGTTCTGAATTAATATTATTGTAAATCAAATTTTATTTTTGGGTTTACTTCATTGTTGAACATACAGTATTATTAATTTTGAAAGTGAAGTTGTTTCGGGTTAAAATTTGAGAATCCTTATGTAAGCCCATATTTAATTTGGACAAATGTATGTATGCATGTATGAATGTATATATATATATATATATATATATATATATATATATATATATATATACAGATGTTATAAAAATATTTTTGACATTTGACAATGAAGGCAAATGTGATTTGAAAAGAAAAATGAATGCTTGAGTCGGGATTTGAACCCGAGTCTCTAAACTCTGTGCGTTTAGCGCTCTAACCAACTGAGCTACTCAAGTATTCCAACACAAACATACATTTTTCTTATATACGTAGTATTCTCAAATCACACAAGACGTAGCTCAGTTGGTTAGAGCGCTAAACGTACAGAGTTTAGAGACTCGGGTTCAAATCCCGACTCAAGCATTCATTTTTCTTTCATATCATATTTGCCTCATTGCCAAATTCAAAAATATAGTTATAACATATACATATACAAGCGTTACTGCTATAAAGTAAATATTCTCTCTAAAAATTTGCTTAACTGTTATGTTAGCCACTAGATGTCAGTCGGAACGAATTTCCACTACCTCTTGTGTGAATTCGGAATACTACATATATAAGAAAAATGTATGTTTGTGTTGGAATGCTTGAGTAGCTCAGTTGGTTGGAGCGCTAAACGTACAGAGTTTAGAAATTAGGGTTCAAATCTCGACTCAAGCATTCATTTTTCTTTTCATATATATATGACATGTTAAGAAAACTAAATGCCTGGACGGGATTTGAATCCGGGCCTCTGGTTTGGTACTCCAGCGTGCTATCCATTTCACCACCGGGCAAATCTAATACAAACATATATTTTTCTTATATATATATTCTCCATTATTACGATATGTATCGAGAACTCGGTCTTTACTGCCACCTGGTAGCTACTGGAACAAGTAAGCAAATTAAAGAGTATATATATATATATATATATATATATATATATATACTAGTTGGCCCGGCGAACGTCGTATCGCCTTTAAATATTTTTACGTTAATTTTTCCGATGTTTTAATAGTTATCTGCTAATCGGGGCGGAAACAAATCCAACAAATCAAAGATCATAAAAATCGGTACAGCCGTTCATGAGTTATAAATAGTGTAACTAATCCGACTTTGTTTATATATATAAGTCCCGCCCACGCGTTGCTTTGGCTGAGGTATACGTTAAATTATGTTGTAGTAAAGTAAGTGAGAAATCTAAATCAGAAAGTTTTTGTTTTACACAATTTTTTAGTTCTGGTACGTTAACTACACCCGGTATAAATATGGGTGGTGGTTTATGTGGAAGTGGTTTTGTTGATTGAGATGAATTTATGTTGTCTGCATTCTCAGTATCATCCATAACTGTACCATAAGAATTATTTACATTTATTGATGGAATATTTTGAGGAGGCTTGTTGATTTCATTATACTTTCGTTTTTTTTCTACGAATTTGTTGCCAGTTAGGATTCTCATCATCATCAAGAAATCCCTGTATAGTAATGTCATCTTATGATACATTATAGTCATCTTGTTTTTCATTTAATTGAGGCATGGAGATTGTTTCTGTAATATTAAGCATATTATTATAACTAACAGACTTACTTACAGTTCTGTTATTCCGTTCCTTAGGACCTTCATATGTTTTTAAATTGACATTCTTCTTAAATGTAAGATTTATGTCACATAGCCCTATACCAATTTGTGGAAATTCACTGGATATCTTATCATTCATGGTCTCTAGAACTGATTCGCCATATTGTTCATTGTCCCTTCTCGGTCCAGTTAAATTTAAATTAAATTGCTGTCTTTCAGCTACTTAAAACTAATAGACCTACTTACACACGAAATTAATATTATTGTGAATATATTGAAAATAAAATAAACAGAAACACATTTAAATTATGAAATAATCAATATTTGTAATTCAATTGAAATTCGCGGTTGCAACAAAAAGCACAGCCACCTGGTTAAATAATAATCCAATTACCTTACACGGCCATCTCTTAGAATCGTATGGAACTCACAGATAATTATAACTCTTTGTTAAATAATAAACAAATAATTTGCAATAAAAAATAATGCGACTATAAATTTAGTTATAGACAACCGTAGGTCTCAAGTTGGATCAAACAGCACACAGTGTGCAAAATTTTATTAAAATCGGTTCAGTAGTTTAGGATTCCATCGCAGACAAACAACGTGACTCGTAATTTATATATATATATATCGATACTATTAAAATGCATTCTAAGTTTCCATTGAGGTATTAGTTCACAGTAATATAATGTACGGTTAAAAACTATAAAATAGTTACCTTGTAGGTCCTTCTCCTCATCTTAAGTTGTTGTAAAACTCTGTAGGCCTTTCGGGACTAGTCCCATCATCAGCAGAATGTATTAGGTCCGAACTTGTTGACCTTTCTTGAAGCACTGACTTGGTTGTGAGAATTTTGTACAGAGGATTGTGTGGACTGAGTATGTATTAATTGAGAATCAGGTTGTTGTTGATTTATCTTAGGATTGCGATTTCCTCCAGTATATTTATCCTCGTTGGAATGTTTTCTCTGTGTACTATTGTGAGGGTGTTATCGATGTTATGCATATGGTGTCCAGCCTGAATTACATGTTTTGCGTAACTTGAATTTCCTCCATTATAAATTAAATCTCTGAAATGTTCCTTGAATCTAATGAAGCTTCTGTTAGTTTTCCCAATGTAGAATTTATTGCAGTCTGTACATGTTAATTTGTAGATGCCTTTATTGTTGAATTAATTTATTTCTTCGATGTTGTTTATTAAATTGTTTAATTTATTATCAGTTCTGTATGATATATTTATATTCTTATCGAGGTTTTTAAGTGTGTTGGCCAATTTTAATGTTTTCTTTACCAGTGGCCAAAATTGGCCAACACACTAAAAAAGTTCGATATGAATATAAATATATACTACAGAACTGATAATAAACTAAATAACTGTATAAACAACAATATCGAAGAAATAAATTAATTCAACAATAAATGCATCTACAAATTAACATGTACAGACTGCAATAAATTCTACATTGGGAAAACTAACAGAAGCTTCAACATTAGATTCAAGGAACATTTCAGAGATTTCATTTATAATGGAGGAAAATCAAGTTACGCAAAACATGTAATTCAGGCAAAACATGTATATGCATAACATCGATAACACCCTCAAAATAGTACATAGAGAAAACATTCCAACGAGGATAAATATACTGGAGGAAATCGCAATCCTAAGAGAAATCAACAACAACCTGATTTTCAATTAATACACGCCCAGTCCACACAATCCTCTGTACAAAATTCTCACAACCAAGTCAGGGCTTCAACAAGGATCAACAAGTACGGACCTAATGCATTCTGCTGATGATGAGAGTAGTCCCGTAAGGCCTACAGAGTTTTAAAACACCTTAAGTTGAGGAGACGGACCTACAAGGTAACTATTTTATAGTTTTTAACCGTACATTATATTAATATATATATATATATATATATAAGAAATGATTTGCGCATCTCCAAAATGTTAGGGATCAGTTTGATGGGATTGAGTGTTTATCGTTTATGACACACTAGCTTTATATAAAGTTTGGCGATTCATAAATTTATGCCATCTAACCTCAATGGTTATAAATAAAGTAATAAATAATAGTTTAAAAAATACGAAAACTAACTCTGCTAATTGGAACATGGAACGTACAAGGCATAAGGAATAAAATGGAGGAGGTCCTTAAACAGATGGAGGATTTGAAGCAGGACATAATCATACTGACAGAAACGAAGAAGAAAGGAGAAGGAATGGAAACTTTAGGATCGTATGTTCACATTTACAGTGGTGTTAAAAAGAATGAAAGGGCTAAAAGAGGGGTTTCAATACTTATCAAGAAGAAATATAAGAGATATATCACAAACTGGGAAGCAATAAATGAAAACATAATTAAAATTAATATATCTCTTTTTGGTATAAAATGCTCTATATTAGGAATAGTGAGGATGGAAATTATTTAATAAAAGATACATTTTATAATACATTAAATTCTATTATGGATGAGATCGGGACCTCTAGAGAAATTATACTAGCTGGCGATTTTAACAGCGGAATCGGCAAAGAGATAGACAATGATGTAGTCGGACCATATGGAGAATTGGGGAAAAATGACAATGGTAGTAGATTGATAGGATTTTGTGAACAATATTCACTTAAAATCCTAAATGGATTTTACCAACATAGAGATATTCATAATTATACTTGGCACCAAGATACTCTTAATCTACAATCGATAATAATAGATTTTGTAATAATTAAGAAACATTCAATTTTAAAGACCCAGGATGTAAGGGCATATAGAGGATTATCATGCGGAAGTGATCACTATTTATTGAATGCAAAAATATTATTTCCATTCCAAAGTAAAAATGACAGGCTAAATAAAACTAAAAATGAAGAGGACAGTTTCCATGAATTGTCAACAACTCTATACAACTTGGATAGTTTGGAGAATGAGAGCACATCATATCTATATAAGAAAAGATTAGATGATCAGTTACTAATTTCTACGTTTGACAATGCTCAGGAAGAATACAACTTATAGTAAAAAGTATTCATCAGGCGGCGAAAGAAGCTTTAGGAGAAGCAAATAGAGAAATAGATAAATTCAAATATTTTTGGAATGAGGACTTAGCAAAAGAAACGGCAAACAAAAAAGAAAAATATTTAATGTGGTTGAACACCAAAGATCTGAAAGACGAAATACAATATAAAGAAGCTCAAGCAAGAGTTAGAAAGAAAATTACGGAAGCTAAAAATCAGAGCTGGGAACAAAATTGTTTAAAAATTCAAACATGTATTGGAGGAAAACGAAGTTTTGAATCTTGGAGAATTTAAAAAAAAATTGAGAAATAAAAGAAGTGGATAAACAAATGTACAAACAATACCTATGACTGAATGGGAAAAGTATTTTAAAAGTTGCTATCAGAAAACAGGGTATTTAATATAGATAACGTTCAAAATATTCCAGAAATAAATGAAGATGAACATATACAATTGGACATAGAGGATATTAAAATGAATGTTCAATCATTAAAAAATAAAAGATCTAGTGGTCCAGGAGGAATACCAGCGGAACTATTAAAACATGGATCCGACCATTTATTTGAACGACTGAGAAAATTATTTACAAAATTTATAGATGGTGACAAGTTCCTGAAGAATGGAAACTAGGATACATTTCGACACTCCATAAAAAAGGAAAAAAAGACCAATGTGAAAATTATAGAGGTATAACAGTGACAAGTACTATGAGTAGACTCTATGGACGTATACTGAAATATTATTTGGAAAAAAACTATAGTGATATGGAATTAGAGGAACAGTCAGGATTTAGAGCAGGTCGTTCCACAACCGACAATTTATTTTGCATTACTCAGGTAATAGAAAAGAAAATGCAATATGGACAATCTTTGCACCTACTATTTGTAGATCTAGAGAAAGCATACGATAATTTCCCTATAGAGAAACTATGGATTGCTTTAAGACGTATGGGAATTAAAACTATAATAATTAAAGCTGTACAAAATTTATATGACAGTTGCATGTCTAAAATAAAAATTGGCAGTAAATTGTCACATGGTTTTACGATAAATAAAGGTCTTCGTCAAGGTTGTTGTCTATCACCGACTCTGTTTAAAATATATGTACATGAAATATTAAAGAATTGGAGGAGAAAATTTTCAAGTATGGGAATTCCTATTTCAAACAACAAAACTTTATGCAACTTACATTTTGCAGATGATCAATTGTTAATTGCACAAGATTATGAAGATTTAGAATATATGACTAGAAAAGTAATAGAAGAATATGAAAAATGGGGTTTAAATTTAAACATGAAAAAAACAAAATATTTATCAATTGGTGAATCAGAACAAAATTGAATTTTGGAAACTGGAGAAACAAATCTTGTAGTGAGATCACATATTTAGGAATTAAAATAAATAAAAATGGGAGTTATGAAGAAGAAATACAAATAATAAAGGAAAAATTGCAATTGCTTGCCTCAATGGAATATTGTGGGATAAAAATATAAGTAATAAAAATAAAATGAATATATATCATACAATTGTTAAAAGCAACATTACTTATGGAGCAGAACTTTGGCCATTAACAACAAAAACAACTAAGTACCTTTTGGCAACGGAAATGGATTTTATACGAAGGGCCGTAAGAATTTCAAGAAGAGAAAAAATTAGGAACTCGGTTATAAGGGAGAAAATGAAGATTGAAGACACTATTTTAGACTATATTAAAACTCAGCAATTGAGATGGTACGGACATGTCCAGCGAATGGAAGAAGATCGACTACCAAAATTTGTTTTGGAATGTCAGGGAATATGTTTATGTAAGAAGGAGAAAACATCTACAACCAGGAGATTGGATGGACCGACAAAATTGGCTATTAGGAATCGGACGATGTCAAAGACATTAATCAACTGATTATCTATCTATCTAAAAAAATAAAACAACACGCGCTTTATTAGAAAACCAAACTAAAAAAAATGAAAAATAATTTGAAATTCCAACACGCTTGGGATAAAATTAACGTGGTCAACAAAAAATTCATCTCCAACACATCTAGAATAAAACTAGAGTTATCTACAAAAAATATAATTTTACCATCAATAGCGTGGGGGTGCTCTTTATAGTTTTTACGTTTTCTTCCTAGAGACTTTATATTTACCAATAGCTGTTATTATCAAACATATTAATAGATACAGAGCACCCCACGCTTTTGATGGTACATTTTTTTGATAACTCTAGTTTTATTCTAGATGTGTTGCAGATGATTTTTTTTGTTGACCACTTTAATTTTATCCCAAGCATGTTGGAAATTAAAATTATTTTTCATTTTTTAGTTCGGTTTTCTAATAAAGCGTGTTGTTTTAGTTTTTTATCTATTATTTTTTTTTAGTTTTAATATTTTACAAAATAAAATAAAAATGTAAATACGTTTAAATTCGATACTATGAGCTAAGAATAATACTCTACTAAAAAAAATCCTCCGGGCCGGATTTGAACCAGCGAACTATAGATTATTGAAATTATATACTACTACAGTCCACCGCTCTACCAACTTTGCTCTTTCAACGATTGAGTAAGAGTTGATAAATCCGGAACCTATTATACCGGTTTTTATACCGGTTTTTATTATTTAGATTTTCTGCTGATTCTGGCCAGGATTTTATAAACATTTATGAAACTATTGTATTGCCATTGGTCCTTAACAAGTACACAAAGTTTCAAGTCGATCCAATGATTCAAGTGGGTGAAAATCGTGTTGAAAAATTCCGTTACATAATTACACAGACATTTTTTTTATTTTTGATGATTCTGACCAGAATTTTAGAAACAAATTATGAAATTATTATATTGTCATTGGTCCTTTACAAGTATACAAAGGTTCAAGTCAATCCAATGATTTTAAGTGGGTAAAATCGCGTTGATAGATGTGTAGATAGATAGACAGACAGACAGACAGATAGTTAGATACAGGTCAAGCTAATATAAAGCGTGTAAAAATATGTAGCCATGTTACGTTGCATAATCATAAAACCAAACAATGCTATCAGTTATTTATAGAGTTAGAAAAACATCAACATCTTATGTATCATATAGGTATAAGATAAAAAGTTATTGGATATCGTGTTCTGTGTATTAATTTGAACCACGAAAATTGTCTGTCTGTGAATTCAATTATTCCACCGATCTTAGTTTATGTGTAATAAATTGATGGCGATTCAAGAAGAAAGTGGCTATATTAAATAATAACTTGAGTGGTTCAAAACAATAGTGGATCATGTCCAAAAATTGAAAATCCTAGTTACACGTGAATTTGGGTTTAAAATAATCCATACTTTTTCCGAGCAATGGTGAACCAATTATTGTGTAGGCCTATGTTCGTTTTACTGTAAAAATAATGTTATTTTGCATCTGAAATAAAATGTATTACTTTAACTTTATATAAGTTTTTCTCTAAAGAGTCCCATTTTGCTCTGAACCCTCACTTCTCGGAAAACTCCTTAATTATCAAGGAAAAAAGCCATATACTTCAATAAAAACATCAATATCATGGGATTAGACATTATATTAACATGTTTTCCCAATTTTTCTTCAGTTTTAAAATTCATTGTGAACCTGCGTTGAGTTTATTCATTAAAATGATAAAATGTTAAAATTCATTCCTGACGTATTAGTCGTCCTCTAGTCAAAACAATCTTCTGTTTGAAAAACTTCGTCAAACATTAAAAAATATAGGCCTTTCAGAAGACAGACTTCCATCATCAGCATTTGCAATGGTACTCTGATAATTGAAGACTGTCTTCTGAAAGGCCTACCATTTTTTAATGTTTGACAAAGTTTTACATACAGAGTGATTAAAAAATATGGCTATACGTTTGATCGCATATTGTGACGAAAATATTATTATTAAAGGAAATATGATGTTATAATTGAAAAGAGAATCCTTCAAATTACAACAATAGAACAAAACAAAACAAATCACTGCTCACGTGCAGTTTGGCGGGTTGATTTTTGAGGGCTACCGTCGAACACCTCCACAATTCTCTTCGCTGTTTTTGCATCCGTGCTAATGCGAGGCCTTCCAGGAGATTTGATTTTCTGCATCCTTCCTGTTTCCAGCAGTCATTTTCTCCACTTCCCCAAGTCAATGGCTGCAATGTTACATTAAACTCACGTCTTGCCGTCTTGCGGCCTCACGATCATTAGCATACATTATTGTCCATGCAGTAATTGTAATTTGCTGTTGCATATTAAACGCCATTTTGACTAATGACGTATGTTCTATACTGTTTTGTTTTATTCCATTGTTGTAATTTGAATAATTGCCTTTCCAACGGTAATTTCATATTTCCTCTAATGGTTACATTTTCATCACACAACGCGATCAAACGTATAGCCACATTTATGATTCACCCCGTACAGAAGATTAGTATAGTTAAAGACGAATGATACATCGATACGTTTTAAAATTTTAATATTTCAATTGTTCTTGTATTCTTACATAATAAAATTAGTTGCTCTAGTATTACTATTCGAAAGCGAATCTGGAGACTATATTGAACTAAGGGATGGAGGTTAGATTCAGTCAACAAAAATGAGATCCTCCTTAGGGTAAAAGTGTGTACAATATTTATCTTGATACGAAAATGAAAATATACGACAATAATCAAATGCATACTCATTCAACCTAAACTACAAATTTGAAGAATATAAATGCAATTGAAAAGCCCATCTTGGTCGAATAGTTAAGGAAATAATCGCATATTTGGTTAATATGTAAAGGGAGAAGAGAAGTTGTGAGCCTGAGGAAGAGATGGTCTTAATACAGTGGACATGGAAACAGGCATGATTGTCTAATCTTGTGTCGTTAATCAAGGTAAATTTGTCACGTAACAGATGGTTCTTCTTATTTTCCATCCTAGTTTAACATCTCACCTTATAGGTAAATTATATGCCTCATGTCATCCGGGTCTCATACAGTGGAGGAAATTGGTATAAAGCCACTAACTTTTAGTAGTAAGACAACTGAAATATTTATGCAAATACCGTATGGACATAATTTCATACAGGTTTCCTCATTTTGTATTTATTATATATGCAAATAATACGTAAAATCTAAGAAAACGCTGTCCTAGGGGTGGAAATCGGTATAAAGCCAGGTCAACTTCTGGCTCTTACAGACATAAATGTAAACAAAACACTGCAATTACATGGAGACGACGTGTCTGTGAGCATTGTTCATCAGTTACAAGTCAGCAGTACGTACAATGCCACGTGGAAAGCCTCTATCAAATGAAGAGAAATCAAGAATTAGTGCCTTCAAGGAGATGGGCCTTTCCAATAGACAAATATCTACGAAATTGGGGCTTCAAGATGTGTCATTGATAATTTTGTCAAACTGGGCTCACAATATGAAAAAAACGGGAAATATGGACGGACAAGAAAATTGTCTGAGCATACTAAACGTCTCATTTTACGTAAAGTAAAAGGTAATAAGACTATGTTTTCTTCTCAAATCCAGGCTGATTTGAAGTTGTCATTAACAGCCAGACGAGTAAGACAAATTCTGTCAGAAGACAAGAACCTAAAATTAAAAAAAGTCTTAGTAAACTACCTCTGAACAATGCACATAAGAAAGCTAGAATGACTTTTGCTGAAGAACACATGTCCTGGACGTCAGAATGGAATAAAGTAATGTTCAGTGATGAGAAGAAGTTTAATCTGGACGGGCCTATGGCCTTCAGTATTACTGGAACGACCTCCGTACTGAAGAGCAAGTTAGAATGAGTAGAAACTTCGGTGGTGGAGGCGTTATGATTTGGGCAGCATTCTGCTTTAAAGGAAGATAAAAAATAGCATGGATACGCACCAAGATGAATTCTGAGTCCTACACTGAGGAGCTTCTGGAGTCCTAATTGATACGAATGTATGAGGAATTTGGCGAAGATCTAATTTTTCAGTCAGATAATGCTTCCATTCACGTGTCTGCCAAATCAAAGGAGTGGTTCAGGAAGAAAGAAATACCTCTTTTGACGTGGCCAGTCAGAAGTCCTGATTTAAACCCGATTGAGAACTTATGGGGGATCCTGGCAAGGTGTGTGTATCGCAATGGACGGCAGTTTGGGACAGTGACTGAGCAGAAAAATATTATTCAGGAAGAGTGGGCTTCAATCTCAGTGGAAGAAATAAACACTCTCATCAAGTCAATGCCAAAGAGAATCTTCCAAGTAATTAACAACAATGGAGGTTCAACTAAATTTTAGAACTTTGTTGTAAACTTTGCGCTCAGTCTTTTTGATTTAGTCTGTGAAATACACAAAGTGCCTTTATACTAATTCCACCCATACGTGAGAATGGTTTCAGTTTTCATGGACTTTTTTGGACGGAAATGGATAATTAATTTTGACATTATTTGTGTGTGTGTTTTATACTCAATCACCTCCAAAGTTAATATAGAAAAATGCCAAAGAAAGAGTAAATAAACTTGTGTTAACCTTTTAACAAGTGGCTTTATACCAATTTCCTCCACTGTAGTGGCACGACCTATCGGGAAAGGAATTTCAAACTGTTTATCACACTTGCTCTTTTTTCCCTTATAAGGATATGGAAGGCTTTCCCGATTGAATGATCAGCTGAATCCAGGGCCACCTCCAAGAAAATACAAACAATTAAGACGAACACATCATCCAATCATATATTCATAATTAACATGGCGAATATGATATTGATTATTATAATTGTCAAATGAAATTCGAGGACTATTTGGGCCTTAAATTTCCAGGTGAGGAAAAATTCCTGAAAAAAACCATCACCCTGGAAACTTATCCCGACCGGGAATAGAATCCGGGCCCGCAGTGTACGAAAGCACCGATACCACCGCGGTGGACGATAGACAGTCTTAAGTCTGAAAAAAAGGGGAAGGAATGTCGGGACGAAATTTACTAGAAATAAAAATGGTGGAAACATGCCCAAAAATACTTGGCACTGAAGTAACTTCAAAAACAGATCCGGGAGCTGAACCGAACTACCTCGTAAGTCTGTGTATTGGTGATATGATTAGCACGTGGGATTTCCCTACCGTTATATGGTTTTGTCAACCTGGAGCCGGCGGTACCAGATTTCTCCACGATCCTGACTGAAGACCGTACCCATACCATTGCCGTATTTCCGTAAGGATTTTTTTCTTCCGTAGGTACTCGAACCAGAAATACATATAATGAAAATGGACAGCTAATGAAAATGAGGGAAATTTTAAGGAAGTGGCTGAATTCAAATACCTAGGAACAATAATCACAAATAGGAATGAGATGCACAAAGAAATTAAACATAGGCTCAATTCTGGAAATGCGTGCTATTATGCATTGCAGAGACTCTTGATGTCCCAACTCCTTTCAAAAAATGTTAAACTGAAAATATATAAACTATTATTCTAGCAGTTATATTATATGGGTGCGAAACATGGACTCTTACTTTAAGGGAGGGAGAAGGAGATTACAAGTATTTGAGAATAAAGTACTTAGGAAAATTTTTGGACCAAAGAGAGATGAACAGACAGGTGAATGGAGAAGACTGCATAACAGTGAGTCTTTATAGGAAGCTAGATATAATAATAACAGTTAAGTCTCGTAGACTGCGTAGGCAGGACATGTTGCACGTATGGGGAATGAAAGACTTGCATGGAAGCTTCTTGTAGGAAAACCAGAGGGAAAACGCCCAGTTGGCAGACCAAGAATGAGGTGGGAGAATAACATTAACTATGATTTGAGGGAAATAGATTATACAGGGAATGATTGGAAAGCATTAACTCAGGATAGGGATGTATGGAGAGCTTATGTCCGTGCGGGTTTCGATAGTGCCAGTGAGTAAGTAAGTAAGGGACTCGAACCAGAGAGCGTCCCGGAGCACTGCGTCATCATGGTGCAGAAACATTACTGAAAAAGTATATTTATAACTTTCTATGCCTAATGTAATCTAGAATTTATAACAAGACTAGCTGGGGTTTGGAACATGCAGACTGGTGTTCGCACTGGTTTTGTAAAAGCTCGGAAACAGCTGCCTCCAGGTAGTGGTCAGAGGGCTCCTTGGGTATTTGGGGGGGGGTACCATGACGTCAAACCAATAGTTTCCAATTCATGCATTTTTAAACTAAGGGGTTTACAATATAACGCACCACTGCTGCTATTGATTTGTCGAATGCAGAGGGTTTACCGTTTGATTTACATGCAATGCCCTATGGGTGCCTCTCATACATGAGTTTGATAGGGCGCACAGATTAATTGCTTCGTGTACAATTGTGTGTGCGTTCAGATCACGCCTTTTTCCAACTTACCAAACTTTATGCCTCTTTTGATCTGCGTTAATATTTATAAGATACTAGCTGATTACCCGGCGTTATTCCAGTATTTATTTATCACTATCGTCCTGTTATCAGTCAACTTAGCTTCCTTCAAAACTATGGATTGTATACCTATGCCGGTCAATTTGTAATTTTATTTTTACCCTGTCTCAATCTCTCACCCTCTAGGGGTCCTAGGTTAAACCTTCCCTTTATATGACATCTGGAATTATACTAATCAACATAGCTAATCCTGTTAACCCCTCATAGTATACTATGGTATTCTTATATCCACACATATTTTCCAAATTGTAACTTATATGCTTGCCTAGTATGTTAGAAATTTCTGTACACTATCCAGAGGTAAGGTGGGACATATATTGTTCAATTTAGTTTACTTTACATGTCTATCCCCTCACCCCTAGTGGTCTCTACCCCTTACATCATCTTTACGCAATTAAATTCGCATATATATGTATATGTATATACCATACCATATATATATATATATATATATATATATCTTCTTAGGTAAAATCCGTCGTCCTCAACGTCCCATAAAATATGTATTCTTTATGCCTGTAGGCCTTTCAGAACATCCGTTCCATCTTCAGCAGGTCCCTCTTCGTTACAACATCCAGTATAATGGTTGATGCTGCTGGTCCTAATGTGGTGTTGTCGTGACTAAAGCTTCTTTCTGACGATATCGTATAGTGGGTTGTTTAGCCTGGGAGTGCTTTAATTTATTAAAAGCTTCTTGTGTATATCCTTGATAATTTCCAGGTCTTCCAATATGTTGATTTTAGTAGGATTTCCCTCTTTGTGTACTATTGTAAGGGTGTCTTCTATTGAGTTCATTCAATGACCGGCGTTTATAAACGCCCTTACAATAGTACACAAAGAGGGAAATCCAACTAAAATCAACATATTGGAAGACCTGGAAATTATGAAGGAAATAGAAAACAAGCTTTTAATAAATGAAAGCACTCCCAGACTAAACAACCCACTATACGATATCGTCAGGATGAAGCTTTAGTCACGACAACACCACATTAGGACCAGCAGCATCAACCATTGTACTGGATTTTGTAGCGAAGAGGGACCTGCTGAAGATGGAACGGATGTTCTGAAAGGCCTACAGGCATAACGAATACATATTTTATAAGTTTAGGATGACGGATTTTACCTAAGAAGGTATATTTTAACTTATTTTATTTTATGACTCTCCACCTCAACGGTTTTAACAATGAATTTTACTAGTATTCAATATATATGGTGTGTATGTGTGTGTTTGGTTGAAATTGCCACTGGAATTTGATGGTTAGGCTATATTGGCACATGCATACACACATACACATGTATATAAATTAGGCCTAATTGTTATATTTTGAGAGACAGTAAACTGACATTACAATTTTCTGATGATCAACTGGTTTTAGCACAATACAAATTTGATATTGAATTCACGATAAAAAGGTTGAAAAACACATATGAATCATGGGGTCTCATAGTAAATTTACAAAAAAAACAGAATATTTGGCAATAAATAGCAATGAAAGAGAAAATTTAATATTGAAAGAAGGAATTCAAATAAAGCAAGAAAAAAAACTAAATATTTGGGAATAATTGTGGATAACATTCAAGGTGTAGGAAAATAGAACATAAAGCGTAGAATTGAATTGAGTAGCAAAATAATATCGTCGTTAAATTCCATATGGTGGGATAAACATATTTGGAAAGACACAAAAAATATATATTGATAAAACATTGGTGGAATCTATTGCGATATATGGAAGTGAGGTATGGACAATCACAGTGTACTACAAGAATAGACTAATAGTTCTGGAAATGGATTATTTACACAGAAGTGCCAGAAAGTCAAAATTAGAACATGTCACAAATAAGGAAATTAGAAACATAATGGAAGCAGAAGAAAGCGTAATTGATAGAATTGAGGAGAAAGAATTAAAATGGTTAGGACATATTTTATGAATGAAAGATGAACGATTGCCCAAACTACTATAGACCTATCAATGGCAAGCGACCAGAAAAAAGAAAAGAGGGAGACCAAAGTTAGCATGGAAGGAAAATATGAGGATAGTAATGCAAGCAAAGAGGGCTAAACATTGAAGATGCCCAAGATCGTAGGCTTTTGAGGTTTGGCACGGGAAGATGCAGCAGCTGTAAAAACCCGAAGCTAGATAGATAGATAGAGACAGTAAGCCAACTTTTTTATGGCCTTTGCACCCTAGTTTGACTTAACAGGTAAATCAATTATCATGCATTCAGATAAACCAACTTAATCTGCTCACCTGCCTACCTCAACCTCCTCAATTGAAATCCGTTTTAGGGCCGTGTCGAGAGATGAGTTGCGATGAAGTCCGTCATATTGAAGGTATGTTAATAACAAGGATGACGGCTGGCCACGACTAACATAACATCGCAGGGGCTCTTGAATCAGATGAAAGGAAATAAATGAGACGAGTGTGTAGAAATAGTGGAATTAAATTTATGTAAGGGAAAACCCCGAGAGAACATGTAGAGGCTCCGATTTCTGCGCCAAGAAACCGTATGGAGTGACCGAGATGAGATCTCGAGACCCCAGCGGTGAGACGTGAGAATCAAATCGCTTGTACCACGGATTCACCACCTGCCTACATATTATATATGTTATTTTATTCATATTTATAGACGCTTTAACATCTAAGTCCATATAGCATCTATTAACTTTGTAATGATACTATGAAATTACGAATATGATGAAATCGATGATTGTAATGAAATTCCAACCATTATTTGCCTTAACGACTGAGGAAATCAACCAAAATTCTCAGTCAGTAGGTCGGAAATGGGATTTGAACTCAGTAACTCCTTAATAAAAGTCTCAAACTTTGGTGTTCGGCGTTTAACTCTTTTTAAGCTCTTCTAACTTGTATCATAGCATTTACATTTTATTAACATATAGGCGCCGTGGAACCTAGCACGGTATTTATTTACCCACGTAACCACCACTTAAATGCAATAAATAATTATAAAATGATATATTAAATATATTTAGCCTCGGAATTTAATTATCTTCAACTCATTTTTCTCGTAAATATGAAAAAACAAGTGGGATTATTTCCTGTCATGACCACTCTGGTTACAACAGTTATTCTCAATACTATTAAATTCACAGTGTAAAATAACACAGTTATTCCATGAACCAGCGATAACCACAGTACTAACCAGCGTTAACCACATTAATAACTTGCGATAACCACATTTTAACCTACGATAACCAGCGATGAACCCACGGCTCTGTCATTAACACAGCTTTTCCGTCCATAATAACTAATTTATGTCCAAATTTAACCGAGTGTAAAACACAAATAAATGTACATATTTAACAGCATAAAAAATGGCGTTTCATGGGATTCACCCTAGGTTAGAGTAAGTGAATTAGGGGTTCACCGAATTAGATTAGGTTAGCTTTTAGGTTCGATACATTTTAAATGTGTTAAATACGTAAAAAAAAAACTCTTCTATGTAAATTCAAAATGGCCGATAGTTACAACGTAAAAACATATTTCCACTAGTACATTCCACATTACATTAACATACTTTCACGATGATAATTTTCGGGGATAAATGTTTCAAATATCACTTAGTAATGGGATAAATTGCATTAAAAATATCTTAAGTTGCGCACGTAAATACCTGTTAATATTCAACCCCACCAATATTTATATATTATTTTATTATATTTTAATATTACTTTTTATTTATCTCATGAAACGTGTATTAAAGGTTCAGTGATTTTCAGGATTTCTTTTAGGCTATAGCCTAACTTATATAATAAGTAAAGCACATATTTCGATGAACTGTTCTTTAATAATCATACTTAGACACTAACATCACTTTTTATCAACCCAAAATAAAGAAGTACTCCACTATTACAATTAGAAATTATTTTGTTCATTTCCATAAAATAAATGGTCACTACGTAAAAGTTCTTACAGTCCTACCGTTTAGTACGACAGGCTATTCTAGTATAAGTTCTACGGTCTAGTCATGACCACATTCAAAATTTCTCTATAGGCCTATATAATTATGTGTAAATTGTTTTAATTAATTTTTGTTTCATTATTTTCATTGATATTTATAATATTACTACTTATACGTATTTCCTTTATTTACCTTATTTTTTAAGTTGTCTGTTTTTCACCTTCATGTGTTATGGTTCACTTTTAAAATTACTATTGTTTTTAATTTGTACCTTGTCTTTGATAACAACCTGTTAATGCAGGAATATTTTTTATAAACAAATAACTTAAAACCGGCACGAATTTAATGTATTTCAAAAATTAAAAAAAAATCAATGTATTTATTTTTTCCAATGCCCTTCAATTATATTGCCTACACTCTCAAACCCGGATGTTCATTCTATGCGGACTTAAGTTCTGCATATATATATATATATATATATATATAGTTATAACATCTAATATACAAGCGTTTCTTCTATAAAGTAAATATTCTCTTTAAAAATTCGTACTTATTATAGTAGACACTAGATGGCAGTTGGAACGATATCCCGCTACCTCTCCTGTAAATTGAGAATAAATATATATATATATATATATATATATATATATACTAGAAGTCCCGGCCACACGTTGCTGTGGCTAAGGTATGCGTTAAATTAAGTTGTAGTAAACTAAGTGAAATTATTATTTAGGAATAAAAACGGAATCGTTATAGCCGGTATAAAAATCCACGGGATTGAGATTTGAACCTGAGGTCAAAATATGAAAACGATTGATGAGAATTTTCGTAGAGCTGATAAGAAGCACAAATCAGCATAAAATGTTGAATTTTATATGTTATTAATTTTATATTCAAGTTTGTAACAAATGAATAAATTACAAAGTTGTTAGTTGATAACATGTACTCGTAACATTTAATTTTATAAATGAGGTAGGATAGATAATTCTTAATTTTTAACAACAAAATTTATAATTTTGAATTATAAACATTTTAAATTTTAATTTAATTTAGCACTAATCGGTGCACAATACAATATTCTTGGTTAACCTGTCTCTAGCTAACACAAATAGATTCGATGTTTTTCCCACACGTGAGCATGCAACGTATAATTGCCCATGGGAAAAACATAGATTTTCCAAATCTAAACCACATATGGACATTGTTTGGCCTTGAGACTTATTTATAGACATGACAGCTAAACGAATAGGACCTTCATATGTTTTTAAATTGACATTCTTCTTAAATATAAGATTTATGTCACATAGGCCTATACCAATTTGCGGAAATTCACTTGATATCTTATCATTCATGGTCTCTAGAACTGATTCGCCATATTGTTCAATGTCTCTTCTCGGTCCAGTTAAATTTAAATTAAGTTGCTGTCTTTCAGCCAGATTACTTAAAACTAATACTTACACACAAAATTAATATTATTATCAATATATTGAAAATAAAATAAACACTGAACTCACTTAAATTATGAAATAATCAATATTTGTAATCAATTGAAATTCGCGGTTGCAACAAAAAGCACAGCCACCTGGATCTCTCTTTGTTAAATAATAAACCAATTACCTTTCCAAATTACCTTACACCGCCATCTGTTAGAATCGTATGGAACTCACAGATAATTATAACTCTTTGTTAAATAATAAACAAATAATTAGCAATAAAAATAATGCGACAATAAATTTAGTTATAAACTACCCTATGTCTCAAGTTGGATCAAACTGCACACAGTGTGCAAAATTTTATTAAAATCGGTTCAGTAGTTTAGGATTCCAACGCGGACAAACAACGTGACACAAAAATGTTATATATTAAGATATATATATATAAGAAAAATAAATGTTTGTGTTAGGATTCGTAAGTAGCTCAGTTGTATAGAGCGCTAAATATATTAAGTTAGAAACTCGGGTTCAAATTCCGACTTGGGCATTTTTTATGTCATATATATATATATATATATATATATATATATATATATATATTATTCACTGCTAATAGATTTTTGCATATTCAATAATATAAGAATCACAAACTCCTTCTTTAGACACAAGAAAATACACAAATATACATGGGCAGCAAGGGGATCAAAGTCTATAATAGATTATGTACTAATTAATAATAAATTTAAAAAGTCTGTAAATGATACCAGAGTGTACAGAGGAAGTGAAATTGATAGTGACCATTTTCTTGTAGAAAGCAAAATAAAATTATATCACAAACACATCAGCACAAGAAAATACAAGCAGACAATACAAAATAAGATACCAAAAAAGTTTAAAATTCACTTATTGGAAGACCAAAGTACACAAATATTATATCAAAATAGAATAAAGAATAAACTTAAAACAAGCACTGGCGATATTGAAGAGGACTGGATAAATCTAAAACAAGCAATCATGGAAGCAGCATATGAGAGTTTCGGATATAAACAAATCAAGAACGAAAAGAGATACGAACTTGGAATCCTGAATTAAAAGAAAATATTGAACAAAAGAAAAAAGCCTATAAAGTGTATTTACAAACTAAACAAGAGGAACATTACACAGAATATAAAAAACTCAGAGCTAAGGTTCGTAAATTGTCTAGAAAATATAGTAGGGATGATTGGGATAAATTTGTAAAATCCTTAGAACGTGATATTACAGGAGCACAAAGACAGGGATTTAAAACATTCAAAAAATTACAGATGGATACAAAAGACAAAATTAATGTTAATCTGATACCAAAAGAAGATTGGATCACTTACTACAAAAATCTTTGGTCAGAACCGAACACTCACACTGAAAAAATTACTTCGAATTTGACTTGTGAAAATGAAATAGAAAAACCAGACATAACAATGGATGAACTAGAAGAAGTTTTAAAGAAGGCCAAGAACAGGAAAAGTCCCGTTTAGTTGATTTAAATTTAGAACTTTTTAAGTATGGAGGAACTGCCTCGAAAGAGAAACTATTAGAACTTTTTAACAATATTTGGCATTGTCTTAATATTCCAACGGATTGGGAAACGGGTCTAGTAATTAATATACATAAAAAAGGTCAGAAAAACAAATGTGATAACTACCGAGGCATTACCTTACTCCCAACTGCATCTAAATTATATGCCAACATAATTAAAAATAAGTTATCAGTAAGTAGTGAAACATTTTTGGAAGAAGAACAACATGGATTTAGAAAAGGGAGGAGCACTATAGATGCAATATTTACCTGCAACAAATTATGGAAAAAAGGAGAGAATTTAATCTCCCACTGTACATACTATTTATAGATTATGAAAAGGCATATGATAATGTAAACCGAGATAAACTTTGGCAGATACTGCATTAAGAACATATACACTCACATGTAATACGAGCCATACAAAGCTTATATCAAAATTCTAAAATCAAAATTAAATTACCAGATGGAGATATAACAGAACACATAAACACAAGCAAAGGTGTTCGACAAGGATGTGGACTATCTCCACTCTTATTTAATATATATATATATATATATATATATATATTATATATTATATATATATAATCAGAATAGTGCAAGAATGGAAACAAACAGTAAATAGTGTAATTTCAATAACTAGGAATAAAATAATTCAAACAATATTATATGCTGATGATCAAATAATATTATCAGATTCCGAAGATAGCTTACAAATAGCAGCATATCAATTATTCAAAATTGCCAGCAAATATAATATGAAAATTTCCACTTCAAAATCCAAACAATGGCAATGTGTGGAAAAAACATACAACGGGTGAAAATTGAGATTGATGGAAAAATTATAGAACAAGTGTCAGATTTCTCTTACTTAGGAAGTGTGGGTATTTGCAGAGTATAAGAGTGACATTGGTTCAAAATTACAAAAATTTAATAAAATGAATGGGGTAATACGAAGACATTTTGGTAAACAGATGAGGACAGAGACAAAACTAAGATTACATAACATCACATCAAAAGCTGCTCTAAAATACGGAAGTGAAATTTGGATTTTAAATAAAAGAAACTCTCATAAACTTCAAGTAAGCCAAATGCGCTTCTTACGATCATTGTTAGGAGTTAATAGACTGGATCACCAAAGGAACACAATTATCAGAGGAAAACTTGGAGTAACAAGTTTAAATGAAGATATACAAAGATACCAACAAGAATGGAAAAATCATCTGAGGAGAATGGCAAAAAATAGACTTCCAAAATTGGCATTCCAATATACCCCAAATGGACATAGGAACCAAGGAAGACCAAAACATCGGTGGAAAGATCAAGACCATCTTCGCTAGGTTTACCGTACAGGCCACATGACCTAAAACGAATTTGTTCATGATGATGATATATATATATATTATTCAATGCCCCCATGTTGTCATTTTAACATTTCTGGTATTCTCTCTTGGCATTGGCTTAACTGTAACCCACTTCTGAAGTTGGGGCGCCTAGAAAGCGGAGTTACGTTACTCTGATGATATGATGAGTGATAAATGATAACGAAGCGACAGGAGAGTTATTAATCCAAACTTAATCTAAATTCTAGACCATGGGAAACCGCAGGAATGATTCCCTTTTTAGGAAAATTACTATGGTTTGACCGGGAACCGAACTCGGGACCTCATGAACAGTAGTCAGAAACACTGACCACTAGCTCATGAGGCTGTATATATATGGTCCATACATGACTAATCATACCCATTTTTACACGCTTTATAAACTGCTCAAAACAATTAGAGGAACACTATGAAATATGCAAATATTTTTTCATTGGATAAAGGTACAAACATGAAATTAATAAAGTACATTATTTGTGGTTATTTATTTATTTATTTATTTATTGCTCATATCAGTAAAAACAAATGAATAACGCTGACAATTAACTTTTCAAATAATTCCGCTATGTAAGCAATTGAATCTTGTGCTTATTTTTCAAAGTTAAACACTCGTTATATAGAGTTAGTATCGTGTATGACCTCCACGACATTGGCTGACACTTTGGCACCTTCGTGGCATGCTCCCAATAAGATTCTGGATTTCCTCTTGCGGGATATTCTCCCATTCCTCCTTCAGAGCATCTCCAAATTGCTGCAGAGTTTGTGGAGCTTGATGTCGGTTCCTGACTTCCTGTCTAGAAGATCCCACAAGTGTTCAATAGGGTTGAGGTCTGGGCTGACCGCTGGCCACTCCATTACCTCAATTTCATTCCTCCTCAGGAAATCCCTGGTGACAGCCGCAGAATGTGCCCTGGCATTATCCTGCATAAACAGAAATCCAGGACCTACTCCGATGGCAGCAGGTACGACATGCTCTTCCTGAACGTGCTCGATATACCGGACAGCATTCAGTCGCTGGGGAACAAGTACAAGGTCCGTACGATTGTTATACATAACTTCGAACCACACCATTATGGAACCTCCTCCGAATCTATCAATTTCCTGTACAGCCTCTGCAGAAAATCTTTCTTCTGGCCGTCCCCACACCCTCAATCGACCATCACAACGTGTAAGACGATACCTGGATTCGTCCGAGAAAAGCACAGACACCCACTGGTTCTGGTTCCAATCACCATGGTTTTCAGCATACGTACACTTTGCTGCCTTATGCCCATTTGTTAAGCGTGGGTTTTATAGGGCCTTTTTGGACGAATATTCTCTTTCCTTAATCTGTTCCTTATGGTTTGGTGTGAAACCCGGATTCCGAAAGCCATATGAAGGTCATTCTGCAGGTCTTTTGCTGTTTTTGTACGCTGTCGAAGAGCAGAAAGAACAACGTATCTGTCAGCCTGGGGGCTTGTTTTAAATTTACGGCCCTGGCCACGTCTTCTACAATACTGACCTGTCTCTCTGTGCCTGTTGTGTAACCTGGACACCACGGAAGGAGAAACCCCAAGCTCTCTAGCCACTTGTCGCAGAGATTGACCTTGTCGTAAAAGATGTAGAGCATGATACACTTCAAACTCATTTAAATGACTCATTTTGTCAGAGACTTCAATAAACAAGGCAATAATCAACATTCGTCACTATAGTAACATCAGGAAGCTTACCAATTAGAAGTGGCCAGTGCCTTCCAAAATAAAAAAACAATCTATTTTGTATTGGTGTAATTTCTCGTATTTAGGCCGGGATATTTAAAATTTTATCCAGTGATAAAATTAGTAATTCAATTTACATTATCACTTCAGCATCACAGCTTTAAAAACAATTACTAATTGAATTTATACAAGTGTTCCTCTATTGTTTTGAGCAGTGTATTAGCTGACCTGTGTCTATCTATCTATGTAAATGAATATTTCAACGCTTTTTCACCCACATAAAATAATTGGATTACTTGAGTTTTTGTATACTTGGTAAAGGACCCGTGACCATACAATAATTCATATTTATTTTCTAAATCCTGGCCAGAATCATCAGAAAATTCAAAAAAGTGTCTTTGTATTTATGATATAGGATTTTGAACACGTTTTCAAACCACTAGAAACATAGGATAGACTTGAAACTTTGTATACTTTTCAGGACCCTGACAATATATCATACTTTCATATTACTTTTTCTTAAATTCGTGGCCAGACAACCATAGGAAAATCAAGAAAAGTGGCTATGTATTTATGTAACGGAATCTTTGAATACGATTTTCACCCAATTAGAGACATGGATCGACTTGAAACTTTGTATACTTGACCAAAGGAACCCGTGACAATACAATAATTTCTCATTTATTTTCTAAAATCCTGGCCAGGATCATCATAAAATCAAAAAAAGATGTGTTTTTTGTATTTATGTAACGGAATCTGTGAACACGATTTTCACCCACTTAGAAACATTGGATCGACTTGAAACTTTGTATACTTGTTATTGTACGGACCCGTGATACTACAATAATTTTATATTTTATTTCTAAATTCCTGGCCAGAATCATCAGAAAATAAAAAAAATGAAAACTGGTATAATAGGTTACGGACTTGTCGAGTTTTGTACTCAATCGTTGGTAAGGTTCAGTCAGTAGAGCAGTGAACTCGTGGTATATAATTTCAGTAATTAATAGTGTTCACTGGTTCGAATCGGCTGGGGAGGTTTTTTTTTAGAAGAGTAATACTTTATCTCATACTGCAATAGTATGGAGTTTAAAGATTATTTACATTCTTATCTAATTCTGTAAAAATATTAATAACTGAAAAATAATAAATAAATAATAGTTTTAAAAAACTAAAAGAACACGCTTTGTTAGAAAACCGAACTCAAAAATGAAAAATAATTTTAATTTCCAACACGCTTGGGGTAAATTTAAGTGTCAGCGAAAAAATTATCTCCAACACATATAGAATACAACTAGAGTTATCAACAAAAAGAAAATAATTTTACCATCAAAAGCGTGGGGTGCTTTTTATGATTTTTACATGTTCTTCTTATAGACTTTATTTTTACCAGTACTGTTTTATTATCAACAATATTAATTGATATAGAGACACCCCACGCTTTTGATGGTAAAATTATTTTCTTTTTGTTTGATAACTCGAGTTTTATTCTATATGTGTTGGAGATAATTTTTTCGTTGACCACTTTAAATTTACCCCAAGCGTGTTGGAAAATTAAAATTATTTTTCATTTTTGAGTTCGGTTTTTCTAATAAAGCGTGCTGTTTTAGTTTTTTAAAACTATTATTATTATTGTAATTTTTATAAATAAATGGTTACTAAATATAAATTGCTTAAAGAATAACATCATCAGTACTTATTTAATTAGGCGGCTAAGTTTTTTCCGAATTAAAAATAGGCTATTGAACTATTTTAAGTTCCCAAAGTTATGTGTTTATTGGATTCCGCTCAAAAATATTTTGTTTGCTTTCTATTTAAGAGAATTAATTAATTTTCATAATGTAGGTGGGATTTTTCGGAAGCAGCTTTAATACAAGATTATTGGAAGCTCCTTTATGTCATATGGTATGTCGAATGAATGTTCTTCATCGCTTTTTTATCGCTCATTTTGATTAATAACATATCTAAACTGATCTATGAAAACAAATTAATGTCGATGAGACCAAATTATTAGTTATTACCGAATCACAGCAACTATTATTTAATAGTATGTATAGGCTAGATTTACAATACCCTAATATATTGTTGACCGTCGTTACTCTTATATCGATAACACTAGGTGAGATGTTTGAAAAAAAGTTTCTCACCGCATGCGAGAAAAGACGATGATCATTTTATCAATTGGACACGTTATACATCAACCGGCTAACCGCCATAAAAATATATTTTGATTCCATCTGTTGCATGGCTCATGAAGTAAGTTACGCACACGTTTAGCGCCAAATCTTTAAATAAGCGTTATTACTAAAGAAACCTGTAATCGGCCATCAGTCTTATCAGAGATCTATGTTTTGTAACAAATGGCTATGAAGCCAGATCTCTTCATAAATGCTAATCTGAATTTTGTATCAAGCAGCTAAGCGTTAAATGTTTCCAATCATAGATTGTTGATGCATAACTTGTCAAACAAACAAAATAACTTGCAATATCCAGTATTGTTAGTTACGCCCTACAATAAATAATGAAGTTTGACTTAAACTTAAAACGTATTTTTGTCGAAACTTAAGTAATGGCGCATAGAAGGTTGATGCATAATGCCGTCCAATTGGCAGTAGTAGAATAATCAGTCATTTATTTTTTTGCTACAGTATTAATATCGAAAATGTCTGGCTGCACGATCATAACTGCAAATTTATGCAACAATGAATAATTTGTTAGCACATGTTTTATCTTTGATTACTTGTAGGTCTATTCTTATTTCAGCTTGAAATAAGTTTAAAAACACTTTCAGCAGAGTATTTTGTATTGGTTGTTGAATATGTGACGTTATGTTATATGTAATTATTAAAATAATTAAGATATATTCAATAACGTTTTTATATTTCAATAATTGTTTACAAATTCCTTTCAAATTCTTGTCTGAACTAAACTTCGGACATGAACATCATCCGTAAAAACCTCATTTTAATGTTTTCTAATGTAAACAACTGGAAAATATGTTTTCTTAATTAATTAATGATTAGATTCCCTTCTGAAGTAGGCTACATTGTTCCGAATGAACGCATCTCTGGAGACGAACTAAAGCATGTTGACTGCCAGTTTATCGGACAAACAAAACTTATCAATTCAAGTCCATACATACAAATACCTATAAATTAAAGGGTTAGTTTTTAATGTAGTTAATTTTAATACCATCTATTTTTTGGTTTCTTCATATTATTAAGACATTGATGTGCCGTTACGGAGTGCTTAAAACACGTAAGTCTTGCTATCTCTTGTAATCCTTTTGCAAATAATTTTATTTTGTATTATGTTCTTTACTCTAATACTGTAATTTACAAGTGATCAAATTTTACAGGAGAGGTAGAAAAAACTTATTCAACTTGATAAAGTTAAAAAATTGAATCTGAAATTGCTACTGAATAAAGTCAGAAAATGGTAAAGAAATGGTAGAGTTGATCCGTTCTCACACGGGAACAAAAGAAGTAGGTATTTAAACATGGAATAACGAAGAAAGTAAGTTTGAAAAAAAATTGGAGATGATCCCTTTTCGAAATGACTCATCAATTATGACTAACATTTTTTTTAAAATACATTTTATCTATGTATGTGTCATTATACCTAATACGCTGAACACTAATGTCCATTTTCCGGTAATTTTAAAGGAGTGCATTGTTCTAAAATGAGACATAGGCCTAGTTCTCAAGTATAAAATCCAATTGAACATTGAAACTTCGTTGTTTACAAAAGTAATATTGGAATCATCTCAGGAATAAAGCAGTCATGTGACTCAGGATACCTCTATTCCAGTAAATAGCCTACAGGTACTAGATTATAGACATTTGCTTCTGGACTGAAAAATAAATCACACTTTCACTGATCAAGCAACAAAACGCAAACTTCAGAAGAGTTGAAGACAGGGGGAAATAAATTCTATCCGCTTTCGGAACAAATGTAATTTTATCCTTTTAATGAATAATGCGGATTAATTTTGATACACAGAGCGGCATACTCTTTACAAGATCCAAGAGGAATAAACGAAGGAAGAACGCGTTGGTCATGTAACAGATAGATCCTCCTCTACCTACCCATTTCTAACAGGTTACGAACTCGCTATGGTTCCGAGTTCGCAGGTTCTAACCCGGTACGAGTCGATGGAATTTTAAGGCCATAAAATACGATACTGATTATATCTTTCCTTCGTGAAGTAAGTGTGTTTTGTCCTAAGTTGTAGATCTACAGCACCTGAAATAACCTCAAATACGTTAAAATTAAAATTCCTACCCACAGATCTCAACAACCTTCAACTAAAACGTAGATTAAATAATTTATGGAAACGTGTTCCTTCTTCATCTGTTTAGAAACAGTTCTTGTAGAAACGTTGATAATGAAACACCTTTTTGAAAAATCCTCTACGAAGTTACTTACAGTCCAGCCACTGAGTCTCCGGCCCTCACGTTTAGGTTGTACTAGGAGTAAAGGGAGAAACTCGCTCTCTACTGCCAATAAGGAAATAGTTGAAGTGAGAGAGAACGTCTGCCACAACCAATCACTGCTCTTGACGACGATGCTAGTAAAGTTTGAAAATGCTGTGTTGTTGTCGGTTGAATATTTTCGATAATAGTGTGTTTCGTAGGGATAAATGAGAAATCTCATATTTTTGTTTCATTTTCAGTTTCGCACAATAAAATTAATATTTACTTCAAATATTTACGTTCTGGATAAACAGAGAGTGTCATAATTTGATATTCCGCGTGGTATATAAAACCACTGAATATCCATATCGGCAACACTCGTGAAAACGTCAGGGCCGGAAACTCGGCGGCTGGACTATAACCAAAGTTTTACTTGAAGTCGCCTGAGATGTCTGGTTCGATTATATCATTTTAACATCTTAATGTAGTAACCTCAAGGGTGATTCAAAATAATTTTGAATGTAAAGAACAGGAAGATTGATATAAGAATCCTCTGGGAAAATTAATCGCACACTCACTTCTAGTTTTGTATTTCGGCGTCAATAACCTATGGTGTTAAAGAGCTGTATGAAATGAAATAATACCTACCTGCTTCCAACTGCAGGCGTACTGAGATGTGCTCTTGCAGTCAAGTTCAAGTGCAGCAGAGCCTCATCATGCTAGAAACTACTTTTTCCTTCGCTTTTTAAGGGTTATAATTTCCAGTATAAATGACAATATATTTTGAAATATCTCAAGATATACAGCCCCGATAAAATGTGACAGAAACAAATAATGATGAATAACCATGGACGAAGCAACATAGGATAATTGAAAGGATTTCTCACACTTTGTCATGTATCACCTTGCATTTAGAGTTTTTCTTTCAATAGACATGTTGGTGAACAGGATATCCACTATGTTATTACACGCCAGCTTATGCTCCGCTTTCAAATGGGATGAGTCTCAATGGAGGGAAAGGGATGAAGTACCAATAATTATGTGCTACCTTTAGATTGGAGCTCGATGAGTATACTGGAACTGATATTATATATAACTTCTTTTTGCATTGGACTCTTCATATATATATATAGTCTTCAGTTCTCTGAAAGTCTAATGGTTTTAAGAGGATAATTTATAGAGTATGGTGAGTTAGGTTAGGATTCTATAATCGTAACTGTGGACCTAAAAAGTGAAGATCCTTTTAGGAATCTTCAAAATTTTCTGAAAATCTAAGTTCATTGGCCAATAAAAAAGCGGGTTATAAATCAATACTGTTATCACAGAGTATATAACCATTATCACAAAGAATAACTAAGTGTACATCACCAAGTCAAATTAAAACTTTATAAATAAAAATAAATTACCTATTTAAAGTAACTATTGTTTTGTGTGTAAAAATCCTATTTTTATTTTTTTCCAAATATCAGCTATATTTTACGACGTATTACCATAATAAAAACATGTCTTTCAAAGAAGCGCTACGTATTATGTCAGCTTAGTTCATATTGTTAGATTAATGCATTTGGAGTTCAAGTACCCAGACCTTCACGTTTTTTAATGTATTGATTGATGAAAATAGTATGATAATTAATTATTATTCATCATCATATCCTTTTTATGTTGTAATAATTAAATGTTGTAATCATTAAAGGATTATTACGGTATATATATATATATATATATATATATATATATATATATATATATATATATATATATTATCATGTCATATTAAGCTTGCATTGCTCAATGTCAAAAATTTAATTATAACATCGATAAAGCGTCACAGCTATAAAGTAAAAATATTCTCTTTAATTTGTTTACTTGTTATCGTCAGCTACTACGTAGATGGCAGTGAAGACCGAGTTCTCGCGACGTCTAGTAATAATGGAGAATGTAATATATATGTGAATGTATATATATGAATGTATATATATATATGTATGTATATATATATATATATATATATGAATGTATATATATATATATATATATATATATATATATATATATATATATGGTATGATAAGCAAAATAAATGCCTGGACGGGATTCGAACCCGAAACTCTGACTCTGTACCTCAGCGTGTTATCCATTACACCTCCAGGCGAATCCAATTCAAACACTTATTTTTCTTATATATGTATTATATTCTCCATTATATATATATAAGAAAAATAAGTGTTTGAATTGAATTCGCCTGGTGGTGTAATGGATAATACGCTGGTGTACCGACCCAGAGTTCCGGGTTCAAATCCCGTTCAGGCGTGTATTTTTCTTATCATGTCATATATATATATATATATATATATATATATATATATATCCAACCATCTCTTTCTAGGCCTTCAAACAATCTTTTACCATTTAATTTGTTCTATAAAATTGCTTGAGGAATCCTGGATCTGGACATACGGTCCACACGTTGATGTCAGTTCTATTAATAACTGGTGGATGTAATCTATTATGAGAACTATATTCATTTCTTCTGCGACCCCACCTGGTACAGTGTACTGATCGAAGCATGAACCTCCCCTCGATAGGTGTAATTCTACTTTCATCACTTTTTCGCAAGGTCCGTGTCACGCTCCCATAACAGCGAACTGGTCTTGCCAGTATCTTATACGCCTATATACGCGTACGGTTATATATTTGTTCAAAATAGGCTTCATTTCATTATTTATTGTTAAATTCTACAATCTTGTCGAAGACAACCGATAATGCAAAAACGATAATTTGAAGCTGATACAAATAATTTAATAGTAACTAGCCCACTGGCTCTATCGAACCCGTAGGTTCATGGCCGCGCGGACATCTCTCCATAAATCCCTATCCTGAGTTAATGTTTTCCAATCATTCCCCGTATAATCTACTTCCCTCAAATCATAGCTATTGTTATTCTCCCATCTCATTCTTGGTCTACCAACTGGGCGTTTTCCATCTGGTTTTCCTACCAGAAGCTTCCATGCACCTCTTTCATCTCCCATTCATGCCACATGTCCTGCTCATCGCAGTCTATCGAGGTTTAATTATTCTTATTATATCTGGCTTCCTATACATTTTATGTAGCTCACTATTATGTAGTTTTCTCCATTCAAATAATCTAATAATAATAATAATAATAACATTATTATTGTTATTGTTGTTATTATTATTATTAATATTATTATTATTATTTTATTATTATTATTATTATTATTATTATTATTATTATTATTATTATTATTATTATTATTATTATTATTATTATTATTATAAACCATTGCACTAAAATACATGCAGGGCCAAGTACTAGAACCCAAGTTGCCTTAATGAAGTTCAGCATCTAACCGCAATCAGAGAAGCTGGCATATTGTAAAGCGCTTGATTGAACGGCAATTAATGAGAGTACGTCGTAAAACATTGCTAATATTTGGAAGAATAGGGTTATTGGTTGAATAAACCATACATGTTTTAAATAGTGGGTAATGTACTTTTATGAAAATTCATTCAATTTGGTGATTAAACAGATAGTGTACATTCCTTGTAAGTAGGAAATACAATATATATATATATATATATATATATATATATGTGTGTGTGTGTGTGTGTGTGTGTATGTGTGTGTGTGTATGTGTGTGTGTGTATGTGTGTGTGTGTGTGTGTGTATTATAAGTGATAACCAGTATATAAAAAAAGAAAAGGAAACTTGATTTCGGTATGAGAATTCTCGAATAAGAATCTGAAACTAGTTCTGCAACAATATAATTGATCTTTAGTAGAAACAAAATTATCCTTTCGGATAATCATCCAGTGTTGTTCTGTTTTTAATACAATTTTATAACCTGGCTGAAGGAATTTAAACTTGCCATGTTGCGGCGGATAGTGGAAGCACTGATATACTTCATTTGTCACCAGTCTGCGGTCTGCGGTCTTCTTGGCCAAGTAAGGAGTGTTGTTGGTGTGAATGATAAAATATTAAAATAACAAGACTGGTTGCCTTTTCTACACTATTTATTATGAAAATATAATACAAAAATTACTATCTTGTGTTTGCAAATACATTGTTTGTGGTCAGTAATGATAATGGATTTTGTTTCATTACATGGAATTGATGTAACAGCTACTGCTTGCCTGTCTTGAGCAAACCTACTCTGATTTTACTGTGGAGAATATTAATAGGGATTGTAAACCAATGTTAATAAACTTATATTTACATTTTTAAAGATGGTTTGTATAAAAATCAATGTAATTTTTACATATTGAAGAAGATATTCCTGTGAAATCAAATAATAAAACAACACCAATATCATGATCATCTTTTAAACAAACATAATGACACGTAAAAAAAGGCTGAAATTACATGTTATATCACCACCTTTATAACCCCAAAGTTTCTGTAACACCGCAAGTTAATCATTGTATCACCTCGTTGTATTATATTATTGCCTAGACATCACATTCATTTACCTTTTATGCATTTTTAAAGACCCAAATGATTGCAATAGCGATAGGTGGGTATTCTCCATGTATGATATTTAAAAAAACTGGAAGTGAACTTAAACAATTTTGGCTCGTTTAAAGACAATACTTACTTAAGACCTCTCTGGATAAAGGATGCAAACATCAATTTCTGCGAAGATAATTTTCCGATTGAGGGTCTTTCCACTTTTTCAGCGGTTGCCCTTTTACCAGCCGGCTGCTGGCCCTTCACATCCACATGTGTCAATCACAGAGGTAGATGATCAACAGCCAGTGTAGGGGTGAAATGTGGTTAGCATGTCGAGTCCCCCAGCCGTTATAGCTGGTTCCTCAACCTGGAGCCGCTACTTATTGTAGCTACCCAATTGCCTCACGATGCTGGGTGGGCATCGGTCCCCATACTGGCCGAAATACCATGAGAAAATGTCTTCCCCCCATGGAGACTCGAACCAGGGCAAGTCCCGTAGCTCTGCGCCAAGGCTTCCTACCTTAACCGCTCGGCTACGGCGCGGGCATGCGAAGATAATTTTAAGATGTTAAATTGAACACATTATTCAGTGTTCTTTATGCAATATTCTCCAACTTAGTAATTTGCACACACATAATGCTAAATTTGTGACTCCATTCATCACTCGATTGAGCTTGAGTATAAAATGGTATTCCATCTAAAACAAGTTTCATATAATTTTTTTGCTTGCAGCCTTATTAGAGGTAGGTGTTAAATTCTACAGAATGAGGACTAATACTGTAAAATTAAATAATACATAAGTATATTTCGAAAGAGAAGGCCTTATCTGTGAAAACTATGTAAATAATATGTGGATTAATCAGCGATCCAATATAATTTATGAAATCTATCACATTTAAATATTGATTTCAATGATAAAATAATAAGTATAGTACACTAGAACATTTATGTTACTGATAAGTTACTTAACAATCATTAGGCATACAATTCCCTTTTAATACAAAGTTATAATCTTCACAGTAAAGGAATGTTACACTGTATCTGACTGTTATAGTGCTATACAGATTAGGCGTTTTGTTAAAAACACTACCATCATCGCCATCCGTACTACAGGCTTACTATAAATAAAATACATTACAGACTAGAAACTGTCTTATTTTGCAGAATGGCAAAAACAAAATTCAATTTAAATAACATGAATTGTATTTGATAACTAATGAAGAGTTTCGAAGAATTTAAGATACTAAAAAAATTATTGTAATTCTTCATAAGTAACAATCGAACGTGAAATAAATTATGTTGTATTGATATAATACAAAGTAAGCGACATTAAATAAAACAAAATATAATTATTTAATTTATAATAATTTGTTCTTGGCATTCTGCAGATGACGTCATTTACAAAGGTTAATCAACATAAATATATACTGGTCTTAGCAACACACGTATTAATAAGAATCGTATACTAGGCACTGCCAGACTCTATCATTCTCATCGTTTGTTAACAGCTGTTGCCTATGGAATGTACTATGCACATATTAATACCATCAATTGTTTTCATATCTTAAAGTTGTTAAAATGGTTATCTATGTAAAGGAAAGCTGAAAAAATCTGAAGAAAAAATCGTAGAAAAAGAAAGCGTCATAACAAGACATATGAAATCTTATATAAAATGAAAACGGAAAGTAAAAAGAGGAAACGTAATATAAAAACGAAAGAAGAGAATGGAGATAGCGAATGAAACGAAGAGAACAAGTGAGGAATATAGATAGGAAAGTAGAGAATAAACGAGAAATACAGAGAGGCTAAGTCAAAAAAAAATTAGCCTACATATGCTTGTGAAACTCGAGATCTAAAACAAGCAATAAAACAGAAATTATTAATTTTTGAAAAAAAAATTTTAAGAAGAATATTTGGACCAAATTGAGGAACTGATAACTGTTGGAGAATCAAAACAAATAACGAACTAAACAAATTAATCAAAAATAACAATACAGTAAACCATATAACATGTCTCAGGATTAGTAGGCTTGGACATTTGATAAGAATGGATGAGCAGAGACCGGTCAAGAAACTCTACAAATGGAAACTTAGAAGAGGCAGAGCTGTTGGAAGACCGAAGATCAGATGGGAGGATGACACAATGAACGATCTAAAGAAAATGAAAGTGACTAACTTGAATATGGTAAGAGACAGTTTGGAGTGGAGGAAGATTGTTGAGAAGGCCAAAACTTTCACATTTGAAGTTGTCGTGCCTTAAGATGATGAAATGAAAAAAACACGTTAAGGAAAATAATAATGAATAATAAAGAAAATGATAAATAGATCTGAAAAGAGAAGGAGAGAAATTGAGAATAGACAGCAAAAAGAGTGAGAAAGAGAGAGAGAGAGAGAGAGAGAGAGAGAGAGAGAGAGAGAGAGAGAGAGAGGAGAGAGAGAGAGAGAGAAAGAGAGAGAAGTTGAGAGAGGATGACAGAAGGTGATAGAATTTTCCAATACATAACATCAAATGTTTATAGATCTTCATTAGAACTATATTTTGATAGGAATGTTTTCTTAATACATTCCTAAATTTTTACCGAAAGTCTGTTAAAATGTAACAACATATTTAAATGTATACTTGTATTGAACCCATAATTTATGTTATTTTTAAAAATCAGGATGGAATTTTAGTGCCATTAAGACATATCAAGTTAAATAAGACATAGTTCTGTTAAATGACCTTGTCATTCCATTACCAACTTAGCTGTTTTTCCATCGTGGTGCCATTGAGTCTATAGTAAACAGTTGTCATTTCGATAACATTACATGTTTATTGCTTAACACTATTGCTGAACTCGTCTAACATTTCATTAAGAAAGCTTTCTTTAAGTTTCTTTTTTATTATTATTATATATTAATCTCCTGCTTCTTTTCTATTGCTTACTTAGAATAATATATCTCATCTATATTGCTCTAGGTTACTGGGCCACTTCATCGAGGCATTTATTTGGTAGAATAACTATGTATATTCCTTATGAAGGCCCAACTACTTTATTATTGCTTATGAATACCCGGCATTATCCTGGGATCGTAATCTTTTATGATTCCTCAGGACAACTCGCAAAATTAAAAATATTTATTACATTGCTGAGTGTTATATCCTTCGGATAAAAAGTAACGAGAAATCATGTCTCAATTAAAAAGGAAATTTGCACTTTTGTCAGAAAATATACATATTTTATATTGTTATAAATGTTTTCGAAACTACCTTATTTTATGCTGTTTTTTTTCGAGATTACATTGTTAATTTTGAAAAAAAATAATAATTACATAAAAATAGGTCTGTAGTTTAGAGATTTAATTCTTGCCTAAATCCAGCAAGTTTATTGAAAACAGAAGAACTTGGTAAAAATGTATATTCAATGTTTTATTTAAATAAACGGTCTTGTGTAGTTTAAACAGTGTTGGTATTCTTTAAAATGATTTATGGCTTATGTATTGAAATCTACTTTCTCAGGTGATGTTCAATTATTTCTCTAAATAGTGTATCGTGTAAGTTATCATAAGCCACATTGAATTGGAAAAAATCTCCAAAAAGATACAGGTCATACGTTGAAAATAAATTATATTTAAAAATACATACCGGTAAGTATTAAAATTTTAATCGATAATTAAGGCTGCTTCAAGTAACATAATAGAACACTTTTTTATGTTATTTATTTTGTAAATTTTGAATATAGGCCCAATTATTTTTAGATATGGATTCTATTTATAAAATGTGTTATTTCATGTTAATGTTAGGGAAACATTATTGCTATTTGAAAACTCTCACAGTAATTATACACATATGACATTTAAGTTAATTTAGATCAGTTAATTTTAATAATATAGCTAATTATTTTAACCAAGCGATTATATTTTTAACCATATACGAAAATGAATTATCTTTACAATTAGGTTAAAGCAATACGCCACAAACCGGAAGGTCGAGGGTTCGAGTCCCAGTGGGTCAGGATTTTTGAACTGACCCAAACCTGCTGGCAGCACCATGGCCCTGGGTTCGACTCAGCCTCTAATGTAAATGAGTACCAGACGCTTGTTCTGGGCTTAAAGACTGCCGTCACGCTGAGCTGACAACCTATCTGGCATTAAGAGCCGGTTGTCTAGAAAAATGGGAGCCTTTTCCTCTTACTACCCCAAGGACCTCCTAATGCCTGTAGTGGGATCACTTTACTTTTATTAGTATGTTAATAGGTGCATTTGTCTGGTCTCGAAGTATCGTTGCTACCTCGCATGCACCGGTCCCGAGTTCGATCCCAGGTTTAGAAACGTTTTCTGGGTGATGGTGTTTACTCACTTATAAGACAAATGCCAGGAAACTTGTAGATCCAAACACCATCTGACCATCATAATCATTATCACATTCGCCATGTTACGAAGTATGTATGTTTGAGTTCATAGTGTGTTTCCTCTTAATATTGTGTTGTATCGGAGGAGAACCTGATTGTGCTGATCCCTCATTCGGAAAGGCCCCCCATGTCCTTAAGTGTCAAAAAAGTATGTATGTGATCCCTCTCCAGACATTTCGTGCCACTGTTAGGCCGTGCGGTATGTGACATGTATAAGAACCTATAAAGTGAGAAGTTAAACTACAACGGAGAAGAAGATGTAGTATATTAAGAGATGTAAAGTTTATTTAAAATGCGAATAAAATTTTTCCACGATTTATATATATATATTTTTTTCCAATAAATTATTTCTCTGCAGTTTTTATATTTTCCTTTTTAATTTTATGACAGAAATCTCGTATACCTTTTTATAGAAACAAGTCTCCGACCCAGTTATTGCCAGTAGAATGTTACAAAACAGATTTTGTAAACAGTGTTCTAACTATAGTGCTTTCATTATTAACATACGTACATACAAAACATAATGCTCACCCATACAAACTGACATAAATTAATCAGCAGATTGACACAATTCAACAAGAGTTTTTATTGCTATTATTACAAATATTATTGCTCAAATATTTAGAATGAAATCATTTACAAAACACAGCTTACAATTGTGTTACGGTACATTTTCTAAACATAAATGGCTCTGTTGAACGTTTCGTTGTGTTTACTTTGTGTTTCCGAATAGGAATTTCGTTGTTTATTGAGGGGGCAAAGCAAAACTGCATTGAATTATTCAGTAAATTCTGGAATGACTACGGAAAACCAAATAATGCTAACATTAACGATTGATTTATTGTATTGAATAAAGGAAGTCCTAAAATAATTTTTTATCGATAATTTTAAAATATATTAAAGAATACAATTGGTAAGAAATCTCTGTTCATGCTCTATTTTTAATCACGATAAAATCTTCAAAAGTATATTTATACTAGTTTAAAGAGGCAAGTCATTCGTTGTTTGTCATTTTATAGTAGGTTGAAGGAAATTAGTAGTATATTTATATACTTCCTTTTTTTTAATAAATATTACTTTTTGTTTAAATTTGCTTGTATAAGTTTAAATGATTCTAGAGAATAGTTTAACATAGATCTAACTAATTAGAATGAATTTTTATAAATGTTGTAACCTATTGAGTTTAACTGAATCTAAAATTCTAGTTATTCGAAGAAGCTGTTTTATGGAAAATTGGTATTTTATTCTATTGAATTGCAGCACAATACTTGTTGGACACAAAGAATTTCCAATTTAGATAAGAAGCTATAATTTTAATATTCATGTTTGAATACCGTTGATGTTAAAATTATTTTAATTATAAAAAAATAATTTGTGGCTTATAAAACAGTAGACCTCAACTATAATAATCTCTGTTATAAATGTTGTTATATTATTAAAATTCAAAGCTTCATCCTCGGGAATTCTTATGGTATTGTTTTAAATATATAAATAATTTAAAAACAATACCATGAGAATTCCTGAGGATGAAGCATGTCTTAGAAATGCTTTGAATTTTAATAGTATAACAACGTTTATAAGAGGTTGTTATAGTTGAGGAGGATTGTTTTATAAGGCACAAAAAATGATAATTTAAATAAGAAGATACCTGTTATATGAAGTTGTGATGTTATTAGTGGACAATTTATTTATGCCATTACTATACCTACTAATAATTCTGAAACTGTAGTATACATTAACAAATTAATGTAACACCATCAAAATTGACATTTTCTTCATTATCTGATTATTCAGTAATCCACTTTTACCGTATATTGTATTCGAGGAAGCTCTTCATTTATGTTAGGTCCTATTCTATAAGATTTCTACATAATTAAATTGAATCGCTTTGGTTCACTGAATTTAACGGCATTTTAAGAGAGCAAGAAGGGATGAGGACCTAAACATCCGCGTCTTCTTAATAAATGCCGGCGCGAGATTAAGTATACTACTTTCCATTGACCAGTATCCATATTATATTACTGTGACAGGGCACTGGACATGAATGAGCGAAGAAAAATATCTTGCCTTATGATGGACAAAAACGAAACCCGGTTATCTATTTTCTCGGACAGAGCCTTATTTTCTTAGTTACTGTTTGCAAAGGAATTGTGGTTCTAATTCAAAAATTTCCTTAAATAAACCCTAATGATAATTATTTTTAAGTTTAGCTATTTATTTATTTATTTATTATTATCACAGATAATGTCTGAATTGTATTAGAATTCTGAATTATTTTTATTGCTTTGTAATGAAGAGGCCTGCTGGATAATACTAAATTGAACGGATATTCGGTATGATTGTTTCACAATCTGGCAAGATAAATTATATTGTGTAATAATGTTCGTATAAAGTTACAACTAGAAATATTATTTGAACAAACGACAAACTATTCAGCTACCATATATTATTAAAAACCTTTTTACTTTCGATGTTTTATAAAAAGTTTACGTCAACATTTCATTGCTTTTGTTTTGTATTTGGGCATTTTCGAGATTGAAGTCTAAAATAAGATTGACGAATAATATTAAATTCTATCTAATATTTCAACATTATTAAAGAAAAATGTTTTTTTTATTGCTTCAACTTTTTACTTTCCTTGATATTGGTGATATTTTATTACATGTATAACATTTTGAAGGCAATTTGGAAGAACTCATGAAGAGTGGTATCAATATCTTCAATCCACACGAAGAAGTAATCGATTTACTTTTCCACAAACTTGTTTTAAATATTGATTTGTTACAGTGCGTCACAAAAATAACAAAATATTAGCATTTAAATGTCCTCCGAGTATTAATTAATATAATTTCAGCTTTATTAACGAATAATAGGCCTAATTAACTATTTTTCTTGAAGACATCGATTTTTGTTTATACATATAAAACTCTTGTTGAACACACTTTTTCACATTCCATATAACGTAATAAAGTTTCTTTATATAATTACAGCGGTGCACTTATTCTTACACACTAGATGCAGTAATACGTCACACTATTTTGAATTTAAAAATTCAAAATTTCTTAATTGTAAAACCACGAGAATCTATAATTCAAGATTCACCATGCATCCCTGGAAGCATATCTTACATTATTTATCATATAAAGTTTACCTTTGCGAAAGTTTGGATAAAGAAACCAAATTATTAAAAGTAATTTTCGTAGAATGTTAAATCTGAAAAAAAAATATATGTATATACACATATATCGATATATATATATATATAACAATTTTGTTTTTACGATCGCTTCAAAATCTTCAAGCTTCCGGTCGCAGTCTTGAAGAAGAGTCTGAAAACTTACAACACGTAGACCAAGAGCCTTAAATGCCGAAAAAATAACTTCGATATTCAGAGATTAATTAGTGACTTTTTTATAATTTTCACAAGGAATTTACATTAATATAATTCATTGAATGAAAATGTTCAATTAATGTAGTCGATATGGGCTGTTATTCGTATTGGAGTTGTAACATAAACGGTTTATTTTAAAACACATTAGGAAGTAACATTAAGAGTTTTGTTTAATAATTAAAACATTTTGTCTGTTCATTCTTACCTCTTATAGTTGCTTTTGTCGAACGTACAGTATGTTTCAGGGCTTCTTAGCCCCATCGTCAGCGATTACAGACACGAATTTTCTCATGTTGTCGGCCCTGATTCTTGATTCCTGCTCTCTAATTTAGTAGCAAATAATGATTATAGTTTAAATAAACTAATAAAAACTGATAAAAATGAAAATATTTGATGATGGTAAAAAAATCATGAATATATCAAATAAAATGTGAAGACTATGATAAGATATACATAGGGAAAACAAAAAGAAATTTAACCATTAGAACTAAAGAACACATAAGGAATGTAAAAAAGGGGTAGTAAAAATCTGCAGTGGCTGCTCATGTTTGGTCAGAAAAATACAAAATAGATGTAAACACAAAATTATTAAAACAGAAAACCATATGGGAAAATCTATATACAGAAAAACAAGGAAATAATTATGAACTTTGAAATTCCCGCAGAAATGAACCTCATTAGTAAATTCATTGGACCAGAGGCAAGAATCAGGGCCGACAACATCAGAAAATTCAGTCTGTAATCGCTGACGATGGGGCTAATAAGCCCTGAAACATATGTTCGACAAAAACAACTATAAGGGGTAAGAATGAACGGACTAAATGTTTTAATTAAATAAACAGTTGTTGAAAAATTCCATATCTTCAAATAAATAATAAATATACAGCATTTTCCCAAAGAGCGATTCAAATAATATAATGAATTGCCTATGTTTACATAGTAATCAATATTAAAGGCGTATAAAACGTTATCGTGTGAAACTCTCGCAAAAGTTATACTGAATATGAGTTCTCTAACGGTGATAAACTCTCACTAATGTTGTAAGTAGCAGATTGCCGCAGGAATGTATTGAAATGACTAGATAAACACTCGACAAGTCTTGCTAGTTCCAGTATCATTATTGAAATTATGATTTCATTTTTAACTTCGTTTAAAATACAAGTAGGCTAGAAAATGTCAGAACATTGCAGCATACCAAATAAGATAGTGGCTTTTATGATACTAAATACCTACTTTTCTAATTATATATATAAAGGAGTAGATATAAAGAGGTCTTTGTGTCTCATATCTAATCTTAAATAGTAGTAGAGCTTTATAGAATATTATTAGTAATGACAGCAGCAGTAATCTTCTGCGTGCTATACAGGGTGCATTTTAATTACACCGACAAATTGCAGGGACTGATTCATGACTGGAAATAGAGGGGAAATGTCCTATGAATAAGTGTCCATAAATTAATAGTTGCCACGGTAGATGGCACTGACGAGCGACATTCTCTCGGCCCTGCTGTATGGCCTGCTAGATTACCGGACTTACAATCTCCTGGATTTTTACATCTGTGGACATGTGGAAAGCATTTTGTGTGGTGAATCAGTTCCTGGTGTGCTTATCCTTCAATAGCGTGTCCATGTCGCCTGTGACGCTATTCGGAGAGAGGCCGGGACATGCGAAAGATTGGGGCAATCCATGATACGACGTGTGAACACGTGCATTGCATCCCATGGAGGTCACTTTAACATCTGTTGTGACGTGGATGCGATTATGCTATGTACAGTGTGCCGGGAAGATTATTTGTCGTTGCACGCATATCGTTCATTTCCGGGCACATGTTTATTGGACTTTTTCCCTCCATTTCCAATCAGGAGTCAATCCCTGAAGTTTTTCGGTGTAATTACCGTTCACTCTCTATTCTTACTCTCCATGTTCAGTATATGAATAATTTTGTTACTGTTTCCAGACGGTAGTTGAAATTGTCGAATATGTTTATTATATTCATACGGAAATAAAAATAAAAACACCTTAACGTGTGCTTTAAATTCAATATATTCTTAACATTTTTTTTTAAATTCAGTGGTATCATTCAGTGGCGTTTAAAAAATATGCAAAATCTAATAAGGCAGGAAATTGTTTTAAATGTGAAATTATTTCTAACAATAAAATTGTTTAGTGTTTAAGCTTCTTGCCAATATAAAGAGTGCGCTATGGTCATTACTTCTCCTGGAAATAAGCATTAGTTTGGGCTAGTTGATGTTTAGACATAAAACACAGATATTTCCTGAAGCGTGAAAACTGTTGCGATTTTATGTATGTAGTCACCATTGAATAATAAATCCTAACAGCGCACCAATTTGCTTCATACTTCATAAATTTCTATTGAAAACTCGTTAACTCTAATAATAAAGGATGTCATATAATTGAAAATTATAAATTAAACAGCGTGTATTTTGATAGTGAACTATATATTCAACTTGCTTCACATTAAGATTTAAACATGTTTTATAGATTAAGTTATGTAGATAGGAAATAACACTAAGAGGTTTTTTAATATTGTTTATTTTTTATTATTTCACTCACCTCATACTTCATAATTCATAGCAGACCCTGGGTTTCTTCACATCTTTTGTGACATTCTCAATGCTGCGTCACGTTCACAACTGACGTCCAACGGCCTTCTATCCTGCAGTCTGCAGGATAGAAGGCCGTTGGACGTCAGTTGTGAACGTGACGCAGCATTGAGAATGTCACAAAAGATGTGAAGAAACCCAGGGTCTGCTATGAATTATGAAGTATGAGGTGAGTGAAATAATAAAAAATAAACAATGTTTTATTATAGATGTATATTTTTCCAGACTAAAAGTAATTTTCCTTTAAACAGTGGTACTCTTCCATAAAAATTTGCGTTAATGGTGCTAATAAGGTAAATAAAAAGAGATTAAGAAATATATAAAGACAGTTTAATATGAAATGAGAAACAGAAGATGAAGGGAAGTAAAGTAAAAGACATATTACAAAATCGATAAGACAAAGAGACTGGTTAATGCTCGCAGGAATATAAACGTATAGGCAGCTTAGAAGCCACATCAAAGCGACTGCAAGAAGTAAAGTCCCTTCTCTTCATATCTGAATTTCAACAAATGTGGATGTTAAAGACTAGTTTACCGTATTTGTACAGTGGGGCCTACATGCAATGTTTGTAATGTCATTGCAATGCCTTTTATATCAATTTTTCATCAATGGTTTGCCTTTATTAAATATTTTATCGTTTCCAGGAGATATGTGCCCATATTTATATGCTATTCGTAATTATTTTTTGTTATGGAATCGCAAATTTACTATCGGTAAAAAATTGAAATTGTTATCCTATTGCTTTTTATGTTATTTAGTTTAATACAATAAAATTCACTAAAATGTATACTTCTTTAATAAAGTGGGTCCTATTGATTATTGTTTAATTTTTTGTTTCTCGCTATTTGATAATTCAATAGTCTAAATACTATCAAAACATAACGCAGTTAATGAAAATTCAGTTATAAATATTCTTCTGAAATACGTTCCATAATAAATACATAAATTCATCATCATCACAGACTTTATGGATTCGACCTTTAGGAAGTTCCATCTCCAATATATATAGTTTCTTTCCATTGCATCTTAGATACTCGTTTCTTCTTTATTTTCTTGGAATTGTGTGATTTATATTGAAGTTCTGTTTGTTGACATGCGGTGTGTAATATGTAATTCCCATTAATAGTGAGTGGAGAACATATTTTAATCGACTCACCTCATACATTAAAAATTTATAATCCCAACGAAAGATGGCAGCACAAGAGGTGATGTCACTAAAGAAATCAACAATCACGGAATTTCATCAGTGGACGCCATGACTGAAGAAGTACATGATATTGTCTGAAACCGTCGGTATCAAAGAAGTTTGAAAATGTATGAGGTGAGTCGATTAAAATATGTTCTCCACTCACCATTAATGATATAACCTCATAATGTTTACTTCCTAATATTAATTTAAATATATGTAATTCCCAGTTCAATATATAATTTTGTATTTTTTTAAATGTTGTAAATGTTTTATAATAATGTTTTGTGGTCTCAGAGAGTGCAATTTGCTAGGAGTCCAAGAAATTGTATATCTGCTGCTAAAATTCTCTTTCTATATGAGATTTTGAAAGTATAATTGTCTGATCAACACAAAATGTAGGCAATAATTAAGATTTATGTAAGATTAAATGTCCCTTTTCTCACTTAAATAAAATTCTAAAATATTGTAATTAGAATCTGTATCTACATTTATGTGAATTCTTTGTTTCAATAATGTAGGAACTAGCACGAGACTTACAAAAAGTTAATGAACGAAATCAAAACAAATATCACTGTACATTTAAAAAATATTGCACTATTTCCCTAGCTACTATATTCTTCACTTAACTTGACATGCGTATTTTTGAAAATTTTATACGGGTACATATCGTAATATTCCGTATTTTCAAAAAAACTTCTATAACATGTCATCTACTTATGTACAATATTTTCAAACCATGAATAAATTATTATACCAAGTGACAATATCTACATTTGCATTTTTCGGAATGCTAAAAGTCATGTACATCATAAAACAGTGAAGGGAATGTTAAAACTTGGAAGGTTTTTACTTATCCCTGGCATCTAAAACCCTGGCACCTGTCCCAATATTATTTATCTATAGTTTCCTAGAGCAAAACAAATATTAAAAATATACATACATTTGCTCTTAATATACAATTCTATGATGCACATACTTTCACAATATAATGTACATCGTATAAAAGAAAGAAAATTCTTTAAAAGTGTTCTAAGAGTTTGGAATGTTTTGAGTATGGAATTTTCCAAAAGAGAACATCCAAGGACTCTTAAGTCAGCATCAACTTATAGCAGAAATGTTGTTACAATATATAAAGAGTATATTAATATACAAACTTGAATTTTTAACATTGTGTAAAATAGCTTTTATATTACAAACCATTGTGGTCATGTATTGTATTACGAATAACAGTATATGCTATTCATTATTTCCGGTAATAAATGTTACTATCATAAATAGCGTTATATCAATTATTATAAATTACAATATGGTCGGATTTCTTGTCCTTATATTAAGAAATTTCACTAGAGACTTTTAATGCATTTTAAACTCATAGCATTTTGTATTAACTTTGAGTATTGACTTAGGTATACACTCGTTTTCTATATTGTATAAACTACATGTGCAATAATATATTTTATAAATACATTAGGATGTTATATACCGGTAATAGCTAATCAGTAAAATGACTAGACTTTCTCACTAGCTAAATAAATATCTGTTTAATTGAATCACTAAATTCTAGAAACTATCATTTTACAGCTTCGTTGTTTTGAAACGCTTCGATCTTTTAGTAAACCGATGTTAATGATAAAACAAAAACATAGATAACGTGATTATTATACTGTTTTAGCATCTTACTTAAGTACATGAAGCTTCTATAAAGACTAGAGTTACATTTGCTGCTAAGTGTGAGCCTACAGTTCTTTTACTTTAGTATAAAACTATTTTGGAGAATTCACGCACTTCTGGCTATTAAATTTAGGAAAAATTAAGTTAAAAATGTTTTAATTATACGCTCATTCTGTGAATTTTCCCTCATTGTGAATTAAAATTTTTCAGTATAAAATATATCTAGAAATATCATTTTACGGACAATGGTTGTTGAAAAATATTAAATTTTATTTTATAAAATGTGTACGTTTTAATGTTTATTCCAGTCATACATTAGAATCGCTTTGTCCGAAGTAATGGAAACCAGAAACTGTCGATAGTTCAGTTAAATGTATAGTGGTATCAATAAAGATATAATTTTACTACTAATAATAATAATAAAAAACAAAAGCTTCGCACAATTATATTTTGAAGTTAAAGTGTAGGTACAATTCCATATGCTTTTTAAAAATTATTTTACCTTGTTCCTTTAAACTCTTAGAATTTTAACAAAAAACAAGATATAATGTTTTTGTTGTAATGGATGGGCTATTTTCGATCATTATCAGAATAAGTTTTAAAGGCCGTTAAGCTGTGTTTTAAGCTGTGCGTTGATGTGAAATTATTGTACTGTAAAAATTTTGGCAAGACTGCAATTAAATCAAATTCTAAATGTTTAATACTTGAAAGAAGTGCCAGAAATTCCATGCGCTGCTTATATTGACTAGTATCAGATATAATTTTTTTCTGTAAATATAATATAAAGAAGATTAGAGAAATTAGGTCCGAAAAATGTTATGCTTTAAATAAAGTATTAAATTTCATGTTAAAAATGGCCTATTATTGTCTCACAAATTTGTAAAATAATAAAGAAGCTGTAGTGCACGTGAGTGAATCCAGCGAACTTGCAAGGAAAATGTAGGCTAGCTATACTTGGGTGCTTGACAAATGATAGCATGACACGTGTACATTTGAGTGCTCGTGTATTTATAAATATGAACATAAGATACTTACTATATTATATGTAATTCTAATAATATATTAACATTAGATAAATATCTTCTCTGTTTTAGCTAGGCGTTTTGTTACAAAACATGAAATCTAAAAAGATTAGACGTGTCATATTTTAGCACGCCATAAAAATTCTCCCTGGACATGGAAATCACAACACTCGAAATTTGTGATCGAAGTACCTATACTGTACATAAGGGCTGCCATGTGAATATCTGGCTTTTAGAAACAGAATTTGGACGTAGATTAATTTCAACAAGAGTAGCCGATACTTAGAGGCGCAGGTGAAGCCGTCATGAGATGAGACGTAGGGGGAGGTGGTGGAGATAATGGAGGGCAAGACGCTGCCATCACAGGTGACGATGCTTCGTCGGGTCCAGGAACATTGCTGGTGCCGTCCTTAAAGCACGCAGATTCGAGGTGCTTGTTGAGGTAGGACTTGAGAGCGAAGGACTTGTGACAGCGGGTGCATGTAAAGTTCTTGTCCGCTGAGTGCGTTTGCATGTGCGCGCGCAAGTTGGAGCGGTCGGCGAACGCTTTGCCACAGTGTGCACAGCCGAACGGCTTCTCTCCCGTGTGTGATCGGAGATGTCCCTGGAGGAGCCAAGGTCGAGAGAACAGTTTGCCGCACACGCCGCACGCGTGAGACAATTTGTGCGTCAACAGGTGCATGGCGAGCGCCGGCATGCTCACGTACGCCTTGCCGCATGTTACGCACTTTTTCGCGGCTTGTGAGTCTAGACTTCGATGCGTCTGTTTGTGGCGTGATAGGTTTGAAGAGGTCGCATATTGTTTCCCGCACTCCGTACACGTGTATCTAGGACGAGTTTCCGCAGTCGAAGAGTTTGAGAGAGACGCAACACTCGCTGTATTCAGTGATTTTCTTTTTGAGCGCCCGTCACTCACAAAGAACGCTTCATATGTGTATGCCACCGTCTTGCTCGCGGACTGATGCCCTATCCTGAACACTGGAGCTACCCCATGCTTCTGTTCTTCCACTTGTGTGTTTGATTCTTGATGTGTGGTTTGGACGGTGGACGCACTAAGATCAAGGATTGCGTGCGCCGCTGTAAGATCTTCTTCTGCCGGACTCCGTATTTGTGGTGGTTCATGTGTCTTGATGGGCCTGTCGTCTAGAGAATATGGTCTGTATATATCTTTCTTCTTGGGCGGCAGCGATAAGGCGGCTCCAGTACTTGTAAAGCACATTGCTAAAGACTTTCTGTTCCTCGGCGGTGGGGGAGACACGGGAGATGGGGGCGGTAAAGAGAGTGACAGCGATTCGCCCCAAGGCCGCCTCTCTGCTCCCAGATCCAGATGGTGCTGCTGTCGAGCTTCTGCTGCAGTCTGCAGTGTGGCGTAAGATGGTTGTCCAGTCTGATGATACAATCCGTCATCATGTTCCCTCTCCACTCTGGGCAGGTACGCTGTGAAGTGGAGAGAGGAGAGGTCTTGGACATAACCTGCAAATACAAATGAATATACATTAATATAACTATATTTTTATACATTTGTAAATAAGATTATAATATCAATAATATTACCATTATACTATTTAATAGAGGCGTGACAGAACGGATTATTATCTATTTAGAGTGATTAGTGTTGACATTGCTAAGGTCAATAAAGCATTGCAATATGTGTTTCTTTTGATTTACTTTTCCAGTTTTATTTTCCTTTCATGGATTTTAAAAGTCAATGTTCGTGGTAGAGCAAAATCATTTCTGGACCTTACATATTTAGACAAGGACATTGGAGAGACTCGTGTATGCATATTGTGTTGTCAGCAATTCTGACTCACCGTTTACTATATACAGCACAGCCGCTTAATTGTAATATGCAATCCTCCGAAAATCACAGATTTATCAATATCAACATTTGAACCTGGCAGAACTAAAATACAACTTCTACATTTTTCCATATGATTATCACGCTTGGTGATTTTTTTAAACAAGTCGAATTTTAAATCATGACCTTCGCTGGTTTTCTATAAATGTATTACAAATAGTTGAGGTAAATATTTATTTTTAGATAATCTTTGTTCTTAAAGCATATCAGCTCATACCTGAAGTGCAACCAGGGTTAGATTTCTCAACGAATCTGGATTCCATCTCTCTAAAATAACTACTTATACTTAGCTTACTTTTAATTTATGGAGAAACTATTGAGATGCTAGAAAAATCTCTCTGCACATGTCTTCAGATACAAAATAACGTTTATTAACGGGTTTCTGAATATGATAAAATTTTACGTGGGAACTTGACAATAAATAGAATTCTGTTACAAGCTAACTATGTTAATGTATTTCATTCTCTATGCCAGTAAATTCCTGTATTCACTACATTTGCCTCTTGTTATCATGATTTATTTTTAATTACATAATCTACAAATCTAGTAGACTTAGCTACAGTTATAAATTTATAAAATTATCCTAACGTATTTTATTTAAAGAAAAATTATTATTTTTATTTTATATTATGATTCTTTATATATTGTTATTATTCGTTTTCAGTGATCTAATTTAATTGCAACTTTAAATTTATTGAAGAAAAATATATTTACTGATTATGAAAAAATATCTTCACGATAATTGTATATTTTATTTTTAAAGTAATGGAATTAAGTGATCGCCTGTAAGTTCATAAAGACGCTTTCAGTTAGTCTCCGGTTGCGAAATAATGACGAATATAATATTACGACTATAACATAATAAGTGTAAAGATTATTATGTATTAAGGTTGTCAGTTTTTCATTTATAGTAATAATAATAATAATAATACCAAAATCGTAAAAATAACAGCAATAATAATTTTATTTATTTACAGATTTTTAATATGTGCACATCTTTCTGAGCCTAAAGTTTTTTTTTTCACCACTCATCTCTGTCCATTCACTATATGCCCTCCAATCCCCTTGTTCTCATTCTAGTTCTTCTTTCTTGCATCCACGAGTTTCGAGGTCCTCCTTTCCTTCTTCTTCCAGGTGGACACCATTCCGATGTTTTTCTGGGTAACCTTTCTTCTTACATTCGTCGTACGTGCCCATATCAATTTAATTACTTGTATATTATATAGTCCACTTTTGAATATCTAATATTTTTTCTCGCATGGCAGCGTTTCTTATTTTTTTTCTAATTTTGAACATCTTGCTGCTCTGCTTATGAAATATAAGCAATACTACTACTACTACTACTACTACTACTAGGCCTACTACTACTACTACTACTACTACTACTACTACTACTACTAATAATAATAATAATAATAATAATAATAATAACATTATTATTATTATTATTATTATTATTATTAATAGTAGTAGTAGTAGTAAGAGAAACTTTGAAGGACTGGGAAATAGAGGAAGAAATATGTGTTATAATAGAGACGAATGGAGGAGAATTATAAAGCGAAATTGAAGACAAATCATTGGTGCCGGAAAAATTTATCAACATCGTTAAAACTGGATATATACTATATATAGGCCTATATATATTTATTTATTTATTATTGTTATTTGCACAATACAAACAACATAGAAATACAATTATATTCTACATTCTTAATAAGTAATATTACTTATTTTACTGATTAGTTAAAATATTGCGTCCTCCGCTGTGGATTCGTGGAGGCTTAGCTGCCTCGAACGCAGCAGGGTTAAATCCCCGGTCAGAACAAGTTCCTCACGTCAAAGATTTTTAGAGATAATTCCTAATATGTTCTTTGCCTCTAGTTCCGAGGCTCACCCGGTCGGTGTCGATGGATTTTTTAGGAGACTTTGTGTTGTAGGTTCCGTCCGAGTCTGAAATGTTCCGGGCACATAAAAGAACCTCGAACCTAACTTAGTACCACTGAGCAAAATTCAACTGATCTTTCCAATCCAAGTAATATCTTAGTTACCTATTGGATGTTTGAATGTGGCGATGCGCTGACCACATATCACTTAATGACGTCTTTAGGGAAATTAGAATAATTAAATTAGCTGATCAATTAACTCCCACTAAGTGAGCACCCACATGTCCTCGCTGGACGTAAGGGGTATATACTTTCTTCACCTGTAAGACAAATGTCAGGAAACTCAAACGGTCCTTAAACATAATCTGACCAACACAATCAACATTATCACATTTGCCATGTTTATGGTATGAAACGTCCACAGCTGTGGTCTCGAGGTAGCGGGCCCGGGTTCGATTCCCGGTCGGGACAGGCTCCTAGGTGAGGTTTTCTCAGGGTTTTTCCTCACCTGTAAGAGAAATGTCAGGAAGCTTAGAACCCAACAGTCCCCGAAAACCATCCGGTCATCATATTCTTCATTATCATAATCATCATCCTTCACCGGTGTGGAAAGCAACGGGAAGCTACCATACTTATAATCCCCTAGTAAAGTTAAAAATCATGGCATGAAAATGCTATGATTGCAGTGAAAGACCTGCCCTCGGGCAGAATTACTATAGAATAGATGGTATGAACGTTTGAGTGAATGGAATGTTCTTGTACGGAAGAGGCCCTGGATTGATCTGATCACTCAATCAGAGAGATCCTCCATTCCCTTGTGTAATCAAAAAAAGTATGTGTGCGATCCAAAGTAAAAAAAACCTCTCTAGACATTTAGTGCCACTGTAAAGACCGGTTAAATATACCTATAACGTGACTGACATTTTTTTTAATTATCCAAAACGTATAAACCCTATTTCACCTAAGGTACATTAAGGTTTATATTTTGTCAAATTTGTGTCGTTATATAATTTTTTTATCTAAAATTAAAGTTTTTTTATAAAAAACATTAATAGGTCTGTAGTTCTTTTTCTCATAATCACTTCTGCAATGGATGGTTTACTTAAACAGGCGATGTTATTTAGAAGACATGTAATTTCAAATCTTTCATTCCAGAACAATGGACAATCAAACATAATATGTTCTACACTTTGATTGCTAATTCCACAATTAGAGCTTGCATTTTCTATGATGTTGAATCTCTGTAGATATTGGCCAATATGTAGATTTTGACTGACTAAATTACGATATGTAAGAAGTTAAAACGATGCATAACATAGGAATTAGGACAATTTCTTATACCCTCCCATCTATAAAATGTATAATTATACTTACCTCTATATAGCAAATAGTAAGTTTGTAATGCAGTTATTGATATTGAACATAAATTATACCTTCATCTAATCAGTCATTTTACACTACATATTAATACAATGATATAACGGAGACAATACTCAATGTATTATTGTTTTATAAAAAATGTTGTAATTTTAGGTCAATTTATTTACTTTTATACGTAAATTTTTAAATAATCTATGGTTAAATGTTTGTTGGAAAAGTCAATAGAGTTAATAAATAGTGCTGAAAATTGTATAAATAATGTAAAGGTAAAGTGATCCCACAACAGGCCCGGAGGCCCTTGGGGTAGTAGGAAGGTTAAGGCTCCCACTTTTTCTAGACAATCGGCACTTTACGTCAGCCGGGTTGTCAGCCCTGCGTGACGGCCGCCTTTACCCCCAAGAACAAGCGTCTGGTACTCATTTCCGTTAGAGGCTGAGTCGACCCCAGGGCGTATAAATAATGTAAATGGAGGGATTGGAGAAGCAGTTGGAAATTGAAATTTGTGTTTAGATAAAATAAAGGATTTCAGACAATCCGTCAACTGGCCTGTATTTTGCCAGGTAAAGAATTCAGAATCGATATTTTTGACGAATATTTAATAGCCAGTGGCATACGCACCCATTACATCTATGGAAGTAGAGTGAAGTTTCTTCAAGTAGAACTGATAAAATCAGGGGGAGAAAAATTGATGGACTAGATACGCCGGTTGTTTAGTATGATTTGGGAAAAAGAAGCTCTTCCAGATGAATGGAAAGAATCGATTATCGTACAAATTTTTAAGAAAGGAAATAAAAATGATTCGAACAACTACAGGGGCATCTCATTACTTTCAACTTCGTACAAAATTCTAACAAATATATTAGTAAGCCGACTTACACCCTATATTGATGACATTCTAGGAGATCATCAATGTGAATTTAGAAGAAACAGGTCTATAACAGATCAGATTTTTAGTAACTTATAACAGAAAACAAATGGGAATATAATGATATTGTACATCAACTATATGTACACTTCAAAAAAATCATGCAATTCAATTAAGAGGGAGAAGTTATATAGTATCCTCCTGGAGTTTGTAATTCCTAAAAAAGTTAGTTACACTTATACGAATGTGTCTAAATGGCACAATGAGTAGGGTGCGTGTACGCAAACCGTTTTCGGACTTTTCTGAAATCCAGAATAGGTTGAAGCAAGGAGATGCACTATCTCCTCTACTATTTAATTTTGTACTAGAGCACGCCATCGAATATTTAGAGGATGAGGAAGGCTTACAACTGAATGGTATTAATAAGCTGTTAGTTTATGCTGATGATGTAGTACTACTGGCCGATAGCGAAGAGATACTAAAGGACAACACGCACACACTACTGAGTAACACTAAGAAATTTGGACTGGAAGTAAATATCAATAAAACTAAATACATGGTCACACGTAGAAATACATTATATAATGGAAATTGACAGCTAATGACAAATAAGGGAAATTTTGAGGAAGTGGTTGTATTCAAATACTTAGGAACAATAATCACAAATAGAAATGAGATGCATAAGGAAATTAAACATAGGCTCAATTCTGGAAATGTGTGCTATTATGCATTGCAGAGACTCTTGACTTCCCAACTCCTTTCAAAAAAACGTTAAGCTGAAAATATATAAAAGTATTATTCTACCAGTTATATTATATGGATGCGAAAGATGAACTCTTACTTTAAGGGGGGAAATGAGATTACGAGTATTTGAGAATAAAGTTCTTAAGATAATGTTTGGACCAAAGAGAGATGAACAGACAGGTGAATGGAGAAGACTTCATAACAGTGAACTACAAGTCTTTTATAGGAAGCCAGATATAATGAGAACAGTTAAGTCTCATAGACTGCGATGGACAAGACATGTGGCACGAACGGCGAATGAAATACTTGCATGGAAGCTTCTTGTAGCAAAAACCAGAGGGAAAACGCCCAGTTGGTAGACAAAGAATGAGGTGGGAGAATAACATTAACTATGATTTGAGGGAAGTAGATTATACAAGGGATGATTGAATAACATTGTCTCAGGATAGGGATATACGGAGAGCTAATGTCCATGCGGCCATGAACCTACGGTTCGATAGTGCCAGTGAGTTAGTTAGTAAGGGCCTATAAAACAGAGTTAGCTGACAATCTCCGATCCTTCACTTTTGATAACTTAAGCATCATTATGATGGTGTATTGCAATGCCAACTAAGGTATGTTTAGCTAATAACTTTTCATATTAATTTAATAGGAATGATATTGACCTAGTGATAATGATTTTTTTATTATTCGATGTTACTGCCAAGAACATGAAATGTTTTAGAACAGTTACCCGAAATGTAATCATTATTTGTTAGACAATTTATAATTAATTAATCAATAATTATTAACTAGTTAATTACTACGAAATTTATTATTTTCGTTAGATCATTTGTTTACAATTTTAGCTCATTTTAAGATAAATTTAAGGGAAATATTATGGGTCATTTTTTCAAACATTTTAAGGTCATAAACATCCGGGCCCTAATAATAAGTCTTTTAATTTGTGATATTCCATGCTTCTATAGTAATTATGCCCGAAGACAGGTCCTTCACTGCCGTCACAGCATTTCATGCTATGCTTGTAGCTTTACTAGGGAATTGTAGGTGTGGTAGCTTCCCACACCGGTGAAGGATGATGATGATGATGGCCATATGATTTCAGGGACTGTTTGGGCCTTAAAGCTCTCCTGACATTTGTCTTACAGGTGAGGAAAACCCCGATAAAACCCCCACCCAGAAAAACTGCCCCGACCGGGGATCGAACCCGGACCCGCTGCGTGACAAGGCAGCACGCTACCCCGTGACCACAGCGGTAGAGTGTGATATTAGTGATGCAGAATAATTTATCATACATTGTGAAATTTGTGTAGTGTTATGTTTGCTCTGAAAGAGGAGTTTGGACAGCTTGTCGTGTTTATAGAATTCTTAGCTTGCGAGAGGTGCACTACAAGGCGGCAAATATACCTCGTCGTTTCAGTTTTCTACTATTTTAATATAAATTTGATTGCTAATTTGTAATTTGTTTTAGTAAGGAAGGAATGGTTAGTTATACAGTAAATTTGCAATTGGGGAAAAAAAAGTTAAATTTATATATATTTGTTTTCTAAAATTCTGGTTTTTATTAATACCAATAGCACAATCAGATGAAAATCAGGGCAGAGCGGAAATCAGGAAGATAATTTTCTTTCTCTCATTTCCTTCGATATTATATTCACTCTTCGCAGAAATATGAAAAATCTAAGGTTTTATAATTTTCCAGATTATGTAATTTCATTAACATCATATAAAATAAATGCTTCCACTAGAGCGAAAAAAAAGATTGAAGACATTCAATGGTTGAATAAAATAGTTTGATTCTAGCTGGGATTGGAGAAGATGCGTCACCGAATCATGTCTAGATGAGAAAACAAAACCTGAAGAGATGTGTAAATTTCCTATTCCATCTCTATTTTACTGTAATATATACAACCCGTACAATCAAGCCAATTCGTTTTTTTTTCTAAGTAGGCCTATATAATCTATTCTAGCTACCATTCCTGGATTTTTCTTACACAAACAAGTCAAGCTAGTAGAATTTCAGAATCAGTACATCGTAAGCCAATATATTTTTATTTAATACACAAGTGATCTTCTTGGTGATGTAATATTAAAATATATATGTAGTCAATATGCCCATTTCACCAATTAATGTTTTAAAATGGTCAACAAGTTTCTACAGCCAAGCTGTCATTCTCAAGACCAGATATTGACTCAGTCAATATCTGGTCTTGAGAATGACAGCTTGGCTGTAGAAACTTGTTGACCATTTTAAAACATTAATTGGTGAAATGGGCATATTGACTACATATATATTCCAATATATTTTGTTAAATAAAAATAGCATATGTCTAGGAATTTATTTTTATTTATTTTTATTGTCATCATTTTCCTGCCATATACTCGTATGGCACCTGGTGACGGTTACGGTCTCATGTCATCTTCTTCCTCTTGGATGGTACTGACAAAGAATGTTTGTTCCATCCATGCGCTGAAGGTGTTGCTGTCAATTATTCCTGTATCTATATCGGATGATATTAGAAATTATTGAAAATTTTTTAAATTTTGTGTACCCAGCTGATTTACTTTACAAACTGTGACTCTGCTTGTATATATTTGCCGTATAGTATATAGTTTTTTATCCATAAGCAAGAATGTTTTATAAACCGTTACTCTTGTATGTATCTGCGCTAAAGACGTTTTGAAAACTGCATTAATGAATCCCGTGGTCTTGTTAAAGTATTGTAGCTGATATATCAGTTTAATAATAAAATTCACATGGTAACCTAAGGTGTTTGTATGAAGAGACTTGTTCAACAATTTCGTTCTAGGCACAGACATTTTTACGAATAGGTTCGCATAATCTCAAGCCCGTGACTTTTATTTTATTTTAGTTTTTATTCCTTACTGTTCTGTTAAAACTATTTTTTTAAAGAATATTAATTCCTTCTTCTTGTAAACCCATATCTTTCCCTTAACAGAGATTTAGGCGCTCTCCCCCTACAGGGAAGAATTTAGTTACACTTGTTTTCGTATAGATATCATTTGAGTGGTCCGTGGTAGCGTTCTGCCTCATACTGACATCTAGGAAACCAAGGTAGTACTAGGACGGGAAAATTCGGTAAATTTTGCTTAGAGGCCTTTTCATTCAGGCTTAAGGATCTTTTACGAGCCTAAAAATCTTCAGACTCGGGACCCACGGCTTAAAGTCCCTCCCGGTGGACTTGCACCTTGGATTTTCATCATCATCTTTAAGGTATGGGCCTGTTGGCCCGTTCCGCTTCCCATTGCACTATATGCTGCAGGTACAGGTCGTCTTTCCAACGATGTTTTGGTCTTCCTACATTTCTTCGGCCTAGAGGCCTATAATGAAGCAGCTGTTTTGATGATCGATTATTTGGCATTCTTTGTATATGTTCAAACCAATTACGTTTATTTGTGTGTATTCTCTCGTTTATATTATATATTTGTAATTCGTCTCTGATATCTTGACTTCTCTTTCGATCTCTTAGAGATACACCTGCAACTGATCTGACAAATCTCATTTCTATTGTCTCAATTTTATTTTTATCAGAGATCGTTAAAGGCCAAGTCTCAAACCCGTATGTTAACGTTGGAACGGCTTCTGTTTTGTAAAATTTTAATAGAGTTTCCATTGTGGTCTTATTTCTCAAATATCTTCTTATTGAACCACATATTTGTTGAAATTTCCCTAATTTCTTGGATTTTTCCATCCTAAAAATCCATCGACCCCCGCCGGTTTTAAACCCGCGACCCTCGGGACCAGAGGCAAGGCCTACTTATTTTTAATTTCGATTGGAGATTCTGATTGTTTAAAAGCTGGAACATACTAAATTTACACTTTGTTGGCTGCAATATACACTTTTAATTATTTTATGTGGTCTCGAGGTAGCGTGCTGCCTTGTCACGCAGCGGGCCCGGGTTCGATCCCCGGTCGGGACAGTTTCCTGGCTGAGGTTTTTATCGGGGTTTTTCCTCACCTGTAAGACAAATGTCGGGAAACTTTAAGGCCCAAACGGTCCCCAAACATCATATGGGCACCGCAATCACCATCATTCATATTCATCTTAGATTAAGCTTAGGATTAACGAGTCTCTTGGTGCACCACTATCATCATCATCATCACCCATCATATCATCGGGACAACGTAACTCCGCCTTCCAGGCGCCTCAACTCAGTAGAGGGTTACAATTACGCCAATGGCAGGAGAGAACACCAGAAATGTCCAAAAAAGGACAACCTGGGGCATTAAAAAATTATGAATTAAGTTAATATTTATTTATTTATTTAGTTAAAAGGCCTAGAGTTAATATTATTTATTTTTTTAATATAAATTATATTTTGTTAATATTATTTAATTATTGGTTAATGTTTCTATTTTGATGAATACTTCTAATTGGAATGGAAGGGTCTTTGCATTACAGAGAGTTTATAATTACAATTTAAATAAAGTAAAATGTATTTGAGATAAAATAACATATGGTAAAATATTCCTTTATCATAACAATAACTGCCCAGACAAATGAGAACAATAATGGTAATTAATGTCAGACTGGAGAGAGTTGTTATATTTTAATGACACAGGGTACTGTAATCTACATGTGGTTAGAAAGCTAGGTACGGTGCGGCATGATTTAGTGCGGATGAGAGAATTTTGAGCACGGATGTGTGTGTTTTGAAGGGGGGGGGGAGGTTCATAAGAGAACTAAGATTCGCATTCCCCCGAGTTCATATATCCACGTGAGGTTGCAGCATCTGTGTGTAGATAGGATTCCTTGATTCCTTCTGTTGTAGTCCTCGCTTGTTTACCAAAAGCTTCCATTCCCCTCTTCATAACGTGAAGACGCACTGCCTCTCTAATATCTACTACTCTTCTGTTCAACTTGCCAAGGAAAAATCAATTTTTCTTTTTTTATATACATAAAGACAGCTTGCCCATTTGTGATATGAGTTTTCTTCAGAAGGAAGCCAAGAATAGCTATTTGGCACAAGACCAATAATGGTCTGCCAATATAAAATAAACGACTTCCATCCAACTTAAGTAAAGAACATATCCTATCCTATCTCATATGTTTCTTTATTCTATAAGAATATATTTCTTTACTAACATTATAAATCCTTAGCTCTAATTTGAAGTGTATTTTAAGGAAAATAATATACCGTACCTATTACAGTTCTACATTAACAATACTTAAACTTAGTTACCACTTTATATGGTTGATAACTATTTAGCATTTTTTAAATTCTGAGAACTATTTTTTAAATCTTCCTCTTCGTCTTCTTCGTCACGGTTTAGGCTAATTTACTAACTAGCCTGTTCCGGCTCCAAATTGCTGCTGTTTCCATATTTTCTTTGGTCTTCCCAAACTTCTTCTTCCTCGTGGTGAATAGTTGTATGCTGCTTTTGGTATTCTATTCTCAGTCATCATTGCTAAGTGTTCTTTCCAGTTTGTTCTGTATTTCACTATTGTTGTGTTTAATTTCTCTACTTTTAAGTGTTGTCTTATTTCTGTGCTGTGTTTTTTGTCCGTTCTTTGATATGTCTGAGGAGTTTCATTTCAGCAGCTTGTATTCTGGCAGATTGTTGTGTTGTCACTGTCCATGTTTCGGATCCATAGGTAATAATAGGAGCTGTCATTGTCTTGTATAATTTGTAGATAATAGTAATATTAAACTTTTTCATGGGCTTCAATATCTTCGGCGATAAACTTTCGTCTTGTGAAAATTCACTGAACATTATTTTAATTGAAATTTAAAAGATGAGTAATGATAAAATGGATCACGACAATAAATTGTAACCACTAAACTTGTTATGGAGTGATTTAAACTCTGGATCTCCCGAATATGAGTATAGAACGCTATTTGCTGTGTCAACGCTTGCGGGAATAATTTTTGCACTAGTTGCATTAAAATATAATTTTTAAGACTTTTAAGTCCTAAAGGTAGCCTATATTTTTTCACTAATAACAGCTTATAGTTTTAAGGCCTATGAACAAGAATAAAAACGAACTTTTGCCCATCTCTTGATATAAATATAATCATTTTATTCTATTGTGCATCTTTTATTTATTAGTTGAATTTTCTTACTTCAATTTAGTCATTCAATGTAAGTAAAAAATCTAATTAATAGTAGTATTAAGAATTTCTAGGTAATCAATTGTTGATAAGAGTTAGTTGTTATTGCATGCATAAGTTTTATTTCCGAGGAATGTTTAAGAATTTCAGACCTTGGTGGATTAAGAAGTTGTTGCAGCAATACTTTTCAAGATTTTTTTCACATTTTGGTCCAACATTATTTACATAACATAATTAACATATTTTCTGCTGTCTGACGATGGTCAAATTAATTTTGCATAACACGACCTAATTTAAATTTGGTATAAATATATTTGGCGTTCCGTATTGAGGAAATATTTCTTATAGGCCTAATATACGGGGTAATAAAAATAACGTTTACAACGTTTCAGGGATGATAGAGGAGGTAAAAACAAACACTTTTTTTATCTGACAAAACTTTAGAATAACTTAGGCACCATTTTGCCGCTAGATGGTCTTACTTGTAGATGGCTTAACTTCCGTCACAACACGCACCGATTAGTTCTGTTTGTGCTGCTGTGTCTGAAACAAGTTGAAAGGGTCATCACGGTGTCCACGAAGACTTGCTACGATAAGTACAGTAAGTACGTTTGCGTCTACTATCCATTCTCGTGCTTCAGCATGCCTGCAATGTTGAAACATATTTACGTTTGTATTACAAAGCTGTTTCCATTTATTGTAGTGCACTGTGCACAACTGATACATCACAGATGGCTGAGTACACTCTAAACGAGCTTACGGACATGCATCTTCTGTATGGAGAGACACGTGCAGCACGGCGCCTTTACACGCAGAAAGGTTTCCGATGAGGAGATTGCCAATTCATCTTCTGTTTCAACGAATTGATGTCCGTATGCGTGAAACTGGACATGTTGGACCAACCAGACGAGGAGCTGATAAATGGTAACTTCCTCTGGAATTCTTTCTGCGTAAAGGCGCCGTGCTGTGTCTCCCCATAGGGAAGATGCATGTCTGTAAGCTCGTTTAGAGTGCACTCAGTCATCTGTAATGTATCAGTTGTGTACAGTGCACTGCAACAAATGGAAACTGCCATGTAGTACAAACGTAATCACTTTTCAACATTGCAGGTGTGCTGAGGCACGAGAATGGGTAGCAAACGCAAACATACTTACGTATTTATCGTAGCATGTCTCCGTTAACACTGTGATGACCCTTTCAACTTGTTGCAGACACAGCAGCACAAACAGAACTAATCGGTGCGTGTTGTGACGGAAGTCAAACCATCTACACATATGACCATCTAGCGGCAAAACGGTGCATATGCCAAAGTTCTTCTTCTTCTTCTTCATTTCATGTGATAGACCTAGTGGTCTGTTACGGTATCAATCCAACGTTTGAAGGGTCTGCCCAAAGATGTCTTGCCTGGTGGCTGGTAATTTAAGATCTGACGTGGTAGAGACTTTTTAGTAAGGTTAGTCCTCACAACAGGTTACTGGCCTGAAGTGAGCAAGTCCAGTGGTGGGGTTGCCACCTTAGGTCTCTGGACAGGCGCGATTATGATACAGCATTTACTCTGCATCTTGATGGAACGGTTATACCGCCGTGACTCGGTCCCCATAGCCCCGCTTGTTTTAGGCAGGTTGCACCACGAGCAGGTGGGGTTGGGATTTAGATAGGAGAGGTTATATAGAATGCACTTCACTATCTTTTGCAACCCTGCCAAAGTTTTGCCACATAAAAAAAGTGTTTGTATTTAATTTGTGAGAATTTTTGTTTTAATTCCATTTTTAGTGAAAGATGATTTAGCATTCAATAAGTAGACTATGTCTGACAGCTGATATGAATATGTATTTTTGTAACTGTAATATATAACAATTCCCTCTTTTATTTAATTCTCATTTAGTAAAGTTTTACATCTAATGCTATACAGTGTAACATCTGAGATATTTAGGTTATCCATACCATTAGTGTTTGTGTTTTCAGTGTTATGTATTTTTTAAATTAATAAATAGATTATAATTTTATTGATATTATGATATAACGACTATGATTAAATTAATCGAAATAATGAAATTTTAACCCCAAATTTATCTTGACGACCGAGGAAACCATGTAAAAATTGCAGCCAGATTGATCGGAAAAAAGGTTTGAATACGGGACAGATCTCAAATGCTATCGCCTGAATGAACTCGTTCGGGAATTAAACCCTTTTTATATTTTATTGAAAATTTTAAATAAATAAAAACAATATAAATGAATAACACAAAAAATCCTTCAAAATATCCTAGGTAAAATACATAGATGAATAAATAAACTAGAATATATAAATACATTTTATAATAAAATGAAATTAATAAAATTGTAGCTCTAACCTTACGTGTGTATGTATAAACAGAAACCAGAATCTCGATATGGCGATAATTTAAAATACGGTGCATTCGCTTATTAGCATAATAAAAGAGATATTTATATATTCTGAATTAATATGCATTTATTGATTAAATCATATTTTCCAAAAAGTTGCAACTGTGATTTCTTTCCTAACTCATATCGCATGAACTTCAACATATCTTTAATTAATGGAAGGGAAATTTCCTACCATTTTCTAGTTCGACCCACGTGTTGATGTGACATTGTTGACAATATAAATTATTATCAGTTATCCTACCAAATTTTGTATTAGAGACATATTCCCACGGTAAAATATCCGGTGGTGTTATGTATGTTGATCTGAGAGGACAAATTATGTTATTAGATTTTTTGATATTAATTTTGCAAGGAATTGTTCATCTAAGAATGTCTAACTACGATCGTAAAGTGAGATGGAGCCCTAACATGCTGGAAAATTGTTCTGCCAGGGATCTGAAGGACAGAAAAACAGTTATATCATAATAAATCCAATGTGTATTTTAAATTTTTTAAACATTATATCTGCGTAACGCTCTAACAACAATGTATTATACATTTTTAGATATTGTACTTCAAATGATACCAAACTTTTCCCCTTTGAGTGCGTGCTTTTGGCGTTATAGCTATTAATTTTATTTTAATTATGAAATTACAAATTCTTGCGAATCTAAAGTTAAATTTATCTTCATAATGTTGTTACATATATATATATACGCACACACACCCGTAGCTATTTTAAAATAATGCCAGAGCGCTAATATTATTTTTAATTTATATTTATTTTCTTTTGTAACGATAAAATATTATTAAGTGTTAGATGATCTAATTTACAAAAAAAATACGTTTTACAATGATAAAAAATATATTTGTAATGAACTACAAATATTCAGTTCGACAATAAAATAGAAGAGTATAGGTGAAAATGGTACGAACATGTCTGTAGAATGGATACCAACAGATTGCCTAGGAAAAGTCTAAAATATCAACCAAGAGTAGGGAAGGCGAGATCGGGGACGCCCACGAACGACATGGGACACAGCAGCTATAATACTTGGAGCCGGAACGAACCAAAAATATTGAATCCTTGCAAGAAGAAGAAGTAGAATGATAAACTTGATTGAGGATTTGATTAATTCTACCGAATTATTATTACTGTACTGAACTTTCAACTTCAATTTGTATGTATTTATTTTAAATTCTGTTGCAAACTCAAGCAACTTCAATTTGTATGTATGTATTTTAATTTATGTTGAAAATTCAAGTAAGCCACTTGTATTATCCATGCTAGCGGACTTGGATGTAATAATATTATTTGTTCTATTTTTATAGAATTGAAATAACCTAATTGCAAGTTATATTAAATCAAAAGAGGATAATGCTGGGTAAAGATAATGTATCACTGAAAACCATTCTCAACTCGTGGGTAATATTATGTTTAAATCATTATTAAATTTATTTCTAACTAATCCTTTAAATTTCTGTAAATTTTATATACTTTTCCCGTTTATCGGGCTTGAAATTGCTTTTTGAATGTAATAAAGAAGACAAGTTTCATACTTGAAACTTTTGCTAGAACTTTATAATGATAAATGAACTGATTGCTAATTTGTGGTTTGAATATTATGGAATGAGTGCAGCGTGTGAGTGCTTAGGGGAATTGTGCACTAAGTTACACACAAGATCGTAGAAAGCAGAGTTAGAACCTTCAACTACAACAAAACAAACTTGTAGTAATTATGAAGAAACCAGAGGAGAGAGGGGGGTCGACAAAATGTAGAGATGTGAGTTCTATTGAGGAAATCTGAGAGATTTCACTTTATGAGAATAATCCTACTTTGTTTTCACTTATCTCAATTCGTGTTCAGGGGTGAACAAGTATGAATTCTTTGCTAAAAACTGAAATTCACCAACCTGATGCAGAAATCTAAATACAAGTTATATTTTATTCATATTTTCATCGAATTCCGAAAGAATTAAGCTACAAAGTTTGACGTTATTAAAATATTTTATAGGATTTTTATATATTTTCATTGATCCGACCTGGTAGACACCGAAAATTACTATTATGTAGGGGCACGCCGTAGCGTAGTGGTTAAGGCACTGAGCTACAAGCCGGAAGGTCGAGGGTTCGAGTCCCGGTGGGGTCAGGATTTTTAAACTGACCCAAACCTTCTGGCGGCACTATGGCCCTGGGGTCGACTCAGCCTCTAACTTAAATGAGTACCGGACGCTTGTTCTGGCGTAAAGGCGGCCGTCACGCAGGGCTGACACCCCGGCTGACATCAAGTGCCGATTGTCAAGAAGAAGTGGGAGCCCTAACCTCCTACTACCCCAAGGGCCTCCTGAGGCCTGTAGTGGGATCACTTTACATATAGGATATATGACACGCCGTGTGTAGTGGTTAAGGCACTGCGCTAAAAGCCGGAAGGTCGTGGGCTTAAGTCCCGGTGGGGTCAGGATTTTTAACTGACCCAAACCTTCTGGCGGCACTATGGTACTGGGGTCGACTCAGCCTCTAACGGAAATGAGTACCAGTCACTTGTTCTGGGGTAAAGGCGGCCGTCACGCAGGGCTGACAACGCAGCTGACATCAAGTGCCGATTGTCCAGAAAAAGTTAGGGCCTTAACCTCCTACTACCCGAAGGGCCTCCTGAGGCCTGTAGTGGGACTACTTTACTTTTATATGTATAAGTGCGTTTGTGTGTTTTAACTGTCTTCTAGCTGCCGCAGTTTTTTATTTTTCGGAACTAACCTCGACATACAGCAATTTAATTAAAAAAGTAAGGTGCAGCCCGTTAACCAGCAAAATAGTATCATTAACCTGAAGTAAAAAAAAGGTCTAATTGCCGCAATGTTCAGTTTTTTACAACGAAACTCGCGACATGATATTGAAATAAAGCGAGAAAGATATTCTTTAAACATAAATTAAATCCGACCGTTAGAAATCGGAGTTTAAAAAAAAAACGCAACATTAAATACAATTTAATTAACAATATATTAGTAGGTCCACCGCTGTGGTCTCGAGGTAGCGTGCTGCCTTGTCACGCAGCGGGCCCGGGATCGATCCCCGGTCGGGGCAGTTTTTCTGGTTGAGTTTTTTATCGGGGTTTTTCCTCACCTGTAAGACAAATGTCGGGAAAACTTTAAGGCCCAAACGGTTCCCGAAATCATATGGCCGTCATCATCATCATCCTTCACAGGTGTGGAAAGCAACGGGAAGCTACCACACCTACACAATTCCCTAGTAAAGCTGTAAGCATAGCATGAAAATGCTATGATTGCAGTGAAGGACCTGCCGTCAGGCAGAATTACTATGGATGGATATATTAGTATACAGGGCTATTCAGAAAGAAGGAACAGACTTCAAACATTTATCTCTTCCAAACTACAAAAAATACAAACACAATTCAAACGTTCCTGGAAAGATAAAATTTGAAGGTCTGATCACGGTCACATTGGCGCTGTTGTCATGTTCATTGTTTGTATTAAATGGCGACACAACAGGACATTGGATTGAAATAGGAGGTACATAAGATAAACTGAATTACCAGTGGCCTCCCAGGTCACCCGACCTAACTCGTATGATTTGTATCTGTGGAGTTAAGTAAAAGACCATGTTTTTATCCCCCCTTATGCCTGACACTCTTGAAAATCTGCGACGTCGAATTGTTGAAACCGTGAATTCGATAACTAGAGACTAGCTGATTCGTGTGCGGCAAGAAATGAGCTACTGTTTTGATATTTGTCGTGTAACACGTGGTGCTCATATTGAATGCATAAAATAGTGAAATTTTAACTTTTCTCTTTCCAGGAACGTTGGAATTGTGTTTATATGTTTTGTAGTTCGGAAGAAATAAATGTTTTAAATCTGTTCTTTCTTTCTGAATAGCCCTATATCATCATCATCATAGTACATTCACGAATTTAGGCCATTTGTTGACCTATTTTGGCCTCAAGAGAAACACCATCCAAAAGTCTTTTGAGTGGACGTCCTGGCCTTCTTCTTCCTGCAGGTTGATATCTTAACATTTGTTTGGGTATTCTGTGATCTTCCATTCGATAAACATGTTGCATCCATCTTGACTTATAATCAGAAATTTTGTTTTCTAAAGATTCCATGTGTAATTCTTCTAAGATGTCTTCATTTTTTTTGTGATCTAGTAGTGTGTATCCTGCAGTCCTCCGAAGATATCTCATTTCAGCAGATCTAAGTCTCTGTATATCCTTCTATTTCAACGTCCATACTTCGCTACAATAGCGCTATATACATATTCATCCATATTAATTCTGCCCGAAGGCAGGTCCTTCACTGCAATCATAGCATTTTCATGCTATGCTTGCAGCTTTACTAGGGAATTGTAGGTGTGGTAGCTTCCCGTTGCTTTCCACACCGGTGAAGGATGAGGATGATGATGATGATGATGGTGATAAGGATAATGATGATGGTGATGGCCATATGATTTCGGGGACCGTTTGGGCCTCAAAGTTTTCCTGACATTTGTCTTACAGGTGAGGAAAAACCCCGATAAAAACCTCACCCAGAAAAACTGCCCCGACCGGGAATCGAACCCGGGCCCGCTGCGTGACAAGGTAGCACGCTACCTCGAGACCACAGTGGTGGACTATATATATATATATATATATATATATATATATATACTTGTTGAGGAATCGCTTAGTTCACGCAGTTTCTGGATTAGACTCTATAATATAACGAAGTCCATTAACATGTAAAATAGCTGTATTAAATATTAAGGTTTAATTTGAGTAGGCTATAGTGGCATTTTTACCTTGGCTTCGAAGATTTTTTTTAAATACAAGCTTTCCATTTTCTACTTTGCCCTTGATTCTTGCTTTCCACAAATTCGTATCTTCACATTGTCCTTCTTCCATACCCCTCTTCATCATGGCATCATATATTCCCTCATACCATGTTCTTCTACTTCTCCGCTTCTTCCTTCTGCCTGGTACTATCCAATCTAACAGATGTTTAGGCCACTGGTCTTCCGACATCCGTTGTACATGCCCATACCACTGTAGAGCTCTCTTTGTTATCCTATCGATAATAGTTTCTTGTACATCCATTTCTTGTCTGATATATGTATTTCGAATATGTTGTAGCCTGGATATTCTCATACTTCTCCGTAATCCATCCATTTCTGTCGCCAAGATTTTTTTCTGCATCCTTTCATTTATTGTCCAGCTTTCTGATCCATATGTAAGTGTACTTTCTATTCTTGTCTGTATAATCTCTTTCTTGTTTTTGTGGTCAAATTTCTATTCCATAAAAGACCATTCAGGAATCTAATCGCCTTCCTTGCACAATTTACTCTGTTAATAACATATTTTTACAAGTACCAGATTTATCTATTATAGATCCAAGATATTTAAATTCTTCAACACGTTTAATTATCATATTATTTTATTTGTAGGTGTTCTGAATTCTCCGATTACCATATATTCTGTTTTGATATAATTTATCTTCAGTCCAACTGCCTCAAATGCATCTACCAACTTTCTAATCATGTACTCTATATCTTCTTTATCTTGTCCTATTCGAAGATAGGACTATTTATATGATACTCTAGATAAGCTTACTGTTTGCATATCAGTAATTCGTTTACAATTTAAAACACTCGATGATCACAACGCGAGTGATGATTAATTAAGGGGACCGAATGGTGAATTTCAAATTTCTTTTAGTTTTCATCTGATTGTTTTGAATTTGTTATCACATTCATTATGTGCTTATAGAAGCGTTTCTGTGAGGTTTAGTGTTTATAAGTACAATAGTTTCAGAATTATGATTTTTTAAAACTATTTTCTTAATATTTCCTAAAATTGCTCCTTACGATGCATTTTTAAATATTATCTGTTGAAATTTGAGATTCAGAGTCTTCATGATTCTACTAAACACATATGCTATGCAAAAAATATTCATAAGGCGAGGATACTGCTCATTTTTCATTTTTTGAAAAGAAAATATTTTTTTCACTCTTTTTTTTTCCCCCATCTCAATTTAAAAGAACATACGTGTCTTAGACTAGTAACTGCATAGCAAATTTGAATTAGCATTTATTGGAGAGTCTAACCACAAAATATGACTTTGATAGCAAAAATATCGCATCGTAAGGAGCATTTTAAGTTTTGGAAAATGTAAAAAAAATGAAAACCGAAAAAAAACGCATTTTAAATTTGAAGTAGTAATGCTAACCACACGTGCGAGGGTATTTAAACTCTTACGTCACGGGGTCAATTTTACTCCTACAATAACATTTCTATATGAAAATGATCCTAAAGAATCAGATCATTAAAAAGCAAATAAACAAAAAAATTCATTTTTTACCATTATTTTCAAAGTTTTCACCATTCGGTTACCTTAAAATTATCTACGCTTTTAATAAATAAAATAAAATTAAAAGGCAAGATGTATGGCGCGATTTCATCTAAAACATGTTGTACTATAAAAAATTGTTAGAGTGCTATGCACACAATAAAATGACAATTAAAATAATAATAATAATAATAATAATAATAATAATAATAATAATAATAATAATAATAATAATAATAATAAAATTTCCCGAATGATCGATAGCAGATACGTATTAAAATTTTTATTTTAAAACCCTTAGGAAAAGGCCATCAGGAAGCCCTAGGAGTAGTAGGAGGAAATTATCCGTATGAATCTCATACGGATGACAGGACCTGGATAATAGAGATTTTAAATGACACTACAAGTAGAAATCAGGAGAGCGTTCATTCCAAGTAATTGGTCCACCTTTCACCCATCAATCTAACAGAAAAACATTGATTCATGTGGCGGAGGCTGGATAGCTACTGCGCAAAATAACCAAGAATCATGGTCAAAATTTTTGTTAGGGATATCGCAAAAACATTTACAACTGCGCATCATCTGATAACGTAATAACAAATTTATTCTAACCCATTCTACATGAAGACAGCGCTGATTAATGTGTGTTTGATGTTTGGTGTAGATGGCGCTGAACAGGGGCGGGAGTTCGATGTCTCTATAAGCACAGTTGAAAGGAAGTGCTGCGTGTGATAGGAAGTGAATTCAAAGTAAAGTGTCATTTAAAAGAACGGACATACATTTTAACGTGGAATTCATTGTTTAGGACAATTTCAAACATAGAAAACGGCTTAGAATCAGGTAGGGAAATATTTCCTGGAGACGACGGAAAACAAATGTACCGCAATTTTACAGACTAGTGTAGAAGTCAGAGAAATAGTATATAAGAGACCTGCATGATCATAAAAGTAAAAGCGCTAGGGTTAATGAATCACGCATTCTGCGGGCAAACTGTAAAAGAAAGGCGTGTGAAGAAATTACTTTACAACCCAATTAAATAATACGAACAGAATTATCGTGGGCTGATAATTTTAATATTCAGAAAATGGAGACAATCGGACTTTGATTAGAGTTGTACAGAGCCAGAAGGAACAGATGCCCACTCATCCTCGCAATGTAAACGAGGCATTGGAACAGTTAAACAGTTCAATTATTTTAATAAATCGAGCCGAAACATTTTGTTTTGTAGACATAGAAAATAAGGCAGTAAGTTTTATTTGTGAACGAAATTTGCAGTTTCTGTGTAATAGTGTGCATGATATATTAGTGGATTGAACATACTACGTTTCACCAAAACACTATCATGAGGTTTATACTATACATAGGTTTTATATACACTACATTGGTGTGCGTTCAAGTTGCTTTTTGTTTACTGTTATCGTAAAATGAAAAAGCTTACGAATGCAAGTTCAAACCTATTCGCGATTTGTGTGCTGGTCATTTTAATCCAGAAACCATAATTTTAGATTTTGAAGTCGCTACTTATAATGTAACCAAAAAAAAAAGTGTGGAAAAACTGCACTTGATCTAGCGTGACATATTTTCAAAGTCCTATACAACAGTGCGCAAGCGCCAGTGTTTATAGAGCCAGTGATAACCCACAATCGAACCACATATCGATTATCATCCTCGATTACTATCCGTAGTTATGCAATTTAAATGACCAATATTTGCAATAAATCCCCAAATCTATGTTAAAAAATATATTAATATTAAAATTACCAAACGTTTATTAAAAATGGGTATACACTCACTCATCACTCCCTAACGCTGATTCGACCAACGATAACCCAAATAGCGATAGAAAAATCATAGACTAGGTAATATACTCTGTGGATAAAATAGTAGTTAGCATCACAATATTGTCTAACAGTGTCATAATATTGTGATTTGCATATTTAAATAAATACTTTAAAATTGTCTTATAATGTCAAAAAATTGTTTGAAAAGTTTAAAATATTAAACAATGTTAGTAAATACAGAAGAAGAGCTAAAGTTTACAAGGATATAACTGAAAAATCAAGCGCCAATAGAAGTGCAGTTGAGCCTAACCATTAAAGGCTGGAGTTTTCATTTTGGTCTGACGTGTTATAGGAAGGTACTCCACCTGGAACATCGATCTGAAAATATTTATGAATCCTAATTCCGAAGTAGAAACATTTCTGATATAAGTTAGGTTTAAAATATGTAACTCCATGCACAGTACGGGATGTGTTTGTTAATTTGCATAGCATTTCTCGTAATCACAGTTAACGAGGATTCCTAGACTATGTATCATACTATAAGCTATGAATGTGAAAATTGGTAAATTCTCTAACAAATTGTGATCTAGTGTGCTAACAGATGAAATCATAACAAATGGTGCGGAATGATTTCATTGTAATATAAAATAATTTTACAAACTTCAACCTTCTGTCCATGAATTCACGGAAATGTTAAAACAACTGCATAGTGAAACGTATCTTTCTTTCAACGCAGTTACAACAGAAAAGCAAACGTAAGTTACGTGACGAAGATAATCATCGTGGTGTTGCAACTAAACTATGGAGGAAATACCAAAGTGATCAATTATCATCATGGAGAACGATAAAAAAAATAGGACTTCGGTTCCAGCCCGTCGTAATGTTGATAAACGATATACCGGGATAATCACTGGACATGTGGCTGCTTTGTCATTTTTAAAGGTAAGTTGTTGTACATGTATTAATTTTATTAAAGGATCTATTAATTTATGGACTTAAAATATTTTACCTACTTTCAATCCGTCGTTTTGTGGGGAAGAAAGTATGAAATTTTGTGGGTTAGCAGTGTTTATTTGTGTAAAATCAAGCCGCCGCGCTTGTGACAGAGCGCTCTGAATGAGGAGCGTCATTATGCATGAAGTGAGATTGTCTACGAATAGACCTATTCAGTAAAATGCCCTTTAAAAAACATAACTATAGCCTTTCGCCGAAAATTCTGTACACCAGTCCCGTAAGTAAGTTTGGAATTACATGGGATCCGCTCATGAAAGACATAGACCAACATTTTGAGGAAGAACAGCAATTGGTGACATGGACGAGCTGCATGTGGATTTTCATCCCCTAATTCATGCAGACTTTCTTCTTCTTTCTTTCCAGGATTAGGCCAATGCGACCTGTTCCGGTCTCAAGTCCATCGTATTCAGACTGTGAAAATTATTAATGCCATCTCGTGCCAATTGTGCTTCATCTATAACTCAGAAAAGTCCAGATTTGGGCTATTCTAGCCCACTCTGCTATCATCGTGGTTACTTTGAGTATTCGATCGAAGAACAAGTGACTGCTGGCGTTATTATTGCGTCATCATTGCCAACGTGATAACAATCGTTGCCGCTATAGTCAATTACCAACATTTATTTATCATAAGTAATGCCACGAGTGATTTCCAAATTATCGATAAATTCACGACTCACGAAGTGAGTCGTGAATTTATCTAGAGAATTTGGAAATCAAGAGTGGCATTTGTTAGGACTATTTAACGAATAAAATTAAGCTGTTTACTCACAAATCATTATTTAACTATAGTTATTTTAAAATATTTATATATTTAATGTAAACGGCGATGTTTGAAAACAAATGAGAAACGATAGGTACGCTTCTACTGCTTCATTTGTTTATCACTGCAACCAGCTCATGCTATTTATTGCCAAAGGAACGCAATATTGTAAGGAGGAGCTTTCTTTAATATGGTAATTATAACACTGATAAATATTTGGTGAAACACGACTCTGATTGGTTGTAAAACAGAAATCATTGAAACGTGATTGGTCATTGACTCCCATTTGGGGCATGAGTTAAATAGTCTACTTAAACACTATTTTAATGCAACAAATATCCATAAAACGATATACTAAATGTATTTAGGCACGGAATTTAATTAACTTTAACTCATCCTACTCGTTTATATATATATATAGGTTTATATAAAAAAGTAGAACTATTTCTTGTCATGGCTTAAGTTTCAACAGCTCTGTCCATAACATTGCATCCTTGTCGATAAGAACAGGTTTCAACAACACAGCTCTGTCAATAACAACTGGTTTCAACAACAGAGCTCTATCGAAAACAAAGATTTTTGTTCGTATTTTACCGCTTTTATGTCAGTGTTTTACCCTCTCTATTTATTAATGTGACAGGTTAGAGTAATTTAGTTACGTTAGGTTAGTTTTTAGATATTAAGTTCTATAAACATTTGTTGCGACTGAATCAATGTGACCGGCGCAAATCATTTTTAGCGAGTTTCATTTAAGCGAGATTTTTTTTTTGGGATTCAGAAGTTGATTCTTATGATCTTACTTTCTTGATTATTAGCGTGTTTCTGTAATAAGTTAGCTATTTTTTTTTTTGCAACGAATGATACGAATTGTACATTGTAAATATGGATTTATAGGTTAGCTTGAGCTCAGCTTCTCACTTTATTTTAGGGCATTTCTGTGATACTTTTTTAGGAAAAATCTCTCTCTCTCTATATATATATATATCAAGTAATTATCCAAATAATGCAGTAATAAAACGTGTTTTTCCGTTTTTATTTAAATTTATGCTGGTGGCATAGTGGACTAAAAACCCTCAGATTTGGATCACACTTTTACAAAAAACTACTGTTGGTAGAACATGACTTGTGCAGGGCAATCATAAAGTGATACAAGGTCTGTCTCCGGACAATCTGATGAGGACCATTAACTTGTATCGCTAATTTTCTCGTGCTGATAGAATGAATACTAAGGCCATAACTAAGACACCAAGCATTTCCAGACTCTGTTGTAATGAACATTTTTATTGTATAAATATGGGGAAATCATTATCGAAACTGTGCCAATTATTTTTTAATCAGCCTGTACAATGTGAAATACAAAACATTCCACGTGTGAAAGACAGATGTATCGTATGTTATGTACGCCTATGCAAACAAATACTAAATTAACAGTTTCCAAGAAATCTCAAGAAATCTCGTTCCATGTAGTTAACATTAATAATAAATCATGTGAACATGAGAATTGATTTTCGAGGAAACTTCAAGAAAACCACAGAACAAAGAGAATATATCATTTCTTATTTCCGTTTGAAATGCCTTACTAAAAACTACTTTTTACACATACTTTTGAACAATTGAATAGCTTGATGGAAAAAGTGACTGCCATAAAATATTGAATATCCACCCTGTACACGGTTGCAACCCCCTATATTCAATATTTGAATTTTACATGAAAAATGCCTCGCGTGCCTTTAACGACTATTTTCCATCTAAAACTGAACTTGAGGGAATAAAATGGGCTTAAAATATTGTTCTGGGCGAATTATTGTATTATAGCCAGTGTTTCGATTTTCAATTGCATATATTTATTCAATCTACCGCTGTGGTCTCGAGGTTGCGTGCTGCCTTGTCATACAGCGGACCCGGGTTCGATTCCCGGTCGGGAGAGGCTCCTGGTGAGGATTTTTTCGGGGTTTTTCCTCACATGTAAGACAAATGTCAGGAAGATTAGGGTCCAACGGTCCCCGAAAATCATCCGGCCATCAACATCATCCTTATCATTATCATCCATCATCGATGTGGAAAGTAACGGGAATCTACCACACCTATAATTACTTAGTGATGCTGCAAAGCATAGCATGAAAATGCTGTGATTGCAGTGAAAGACCTTGCCCTCGGGCAGAATTACTATAGAATATTTATTCAGACTGGAGAACGAATTTTACATGCTGCAGTGTGTAAAACGTTAGTATTTTAAAGTGCTATAAATATAAAAATAAGTAGGCTACAAGAATATGTTAAAACGTTAAAGTTCGTGTTAATTTAAAAGTTCCGATTTCATGAACGTGAGCCAATGTATTTCTTGCACCCTTGTAACAACTTTGTGTAGGCTACCTAATAAACCATTAAGTTTTAATAGGCTTTAGTAATAAATATATCATAGTGCCTGGAATATGGTTCGATTCGACTGTTACTACATAAAGCGTGTAACACTTTTCAAAATCCAAACTTCAAGAATAAGAAAACAAATTGATTTTATTACATAAACATTGGTATCAAATTATTATTAACTAACTCGCTGGCAGTATCGAAACCGTAGGTTCATGGCTGCGTGAACATAAGCTCTCCATACACCTCTATCTTGAACTAATGTTTTCCAATCATTCCCTGTATAATTTACTTCCCTCAAATCATAGTTAATGTTATTCTCCCTCCTCATTCTTGGTCTACCTACTGGGAGTTTTCCCCCACTGGCTTTTCTACATGTCTTAAATGATTAAGTTGTTTTCTCATCATATTCTTGATTTTGACTATTGGGCGTTTTCCCTCTATTTTTCCTATACGAAGTTTCTATGTCCCTCTTTCTTTCCTCATTCGTGTCACATGTCCCATCGCAGTCTACGATGCTTAACAGTTCTTATTACATCTGATTTGCCATAAATATAATTATCTGAGTTATCTAGTATCCTCCAGCCACTTGTCAGTTCGTCTCTTTGATTTTCCTAAGGTAAATGCACTTTGAAACATTTACGCAAAATACTAATCCGTTTTATTAGCGAGATCTTTGATAAGAAGGTGGATTACTATAGAATTACTTCGGGTAATTTCGACCCTTGTTTTGAATTTGTTTTTCTTCTTTTAATTAAGGGGTTTGAATTTTGTTTAATTACAGTGATTATCATTAGTGTTGTAATAATGAAGTAACATTATTTTATTAAAGTACATGGAAACATCTTCATAGTTTATAAACTTTTTTACATTACAAGAAAGGTCCACTTTAACTTCCATATTCGGATAAAATGGATCCCAGGGTCCACCTTAGCTTTTAGTCCATTTTTAAGTTTATTTACTCTATTATTTTACAGAGACAGGCACAGATTAATCTGAAAATATTTGACTGATCATAAATTAAAAGCGTTGATATGCATTTAATGTTTTGAAAAATTATTGTTGATTATGACATTCACACGTCATTCAACTGCAGAAAGCGACGGTCTTAGGATATAGTAAAATTACAAGAATATTAAATAAAATTAATTAAGTGAATGTTTTTGCAGATAGCATCCGCAGTGAAACAAATATACGTATTCGTGTAAAGTGGACCCAGAAGGTCCACATTAACCGGATTACTTTGTTATATTTAATTATTTTATACAGTCATTATGCCACACAATATCAAATCAAACCCGTCAGTATATTAAAACAGCATCTACATAATATAACATATTTAGGAGTTTTTTCAACATTTGTAATATTCAATAGCAGAAATTAAGAATTGACTCTTAGCTTGAAAAACTTTTAAAATGGCCATTTTGATAAATATCACAAATAAACCCATTTTCCCACAAATGTAAAAGAAACTGACCTTGAACCCGTCAAAGTTGATGAGGGGAAAAAGTTAAGATATTTTCTGTTCGAGGCAACCCTAATTAAAGAATATATTAACAGGGTCCACTCAAACAAAAGGGTCAACATTACACGAACTTCCCTATATCTCTTAAAAACTTCAATTGCTTTGTGAAAAGCGTGTATGTTGATCCGCCACTGAGCACAAATGGAATAGATGAAGTGTAGAGCTAATTCTCTAGTCCTTATTCCACTTGGCTACACTTTTGCATTGTGTTGAAGGAGAAGTTGGATTCCGGGATCTCCTTGGTTGGCTTTGATTTGCCTTTGCTCCCCAGAGTCCAGTCGGCAAACACTCTGGATCCGCCAAGAAGGAGCCAAGAATAAAACGTATCCTCGCTTTCTACAGCGAGAAGAAGGGAAAAGGCGAGTATTTACTCAGAAAACTTACCCTCTCTCTTTTTATCCCATCCCCAAAACTCGTATAACTTAGCTTTAGTTGTCTGTTCCTTTATTCTCAACTTCTTTTTTATCATCCTTGTTTCTTATTCTCTGCCGCTCCAAACAAATAGTTTAGGATTGTCGTGCGGGAGACTATAAGTCGCACAGTTTTCTTCAACAAAGCTCTACGATTGAGATTGCAAAGTTAATGTCTCTTTCCCTAGAATGTTATGCCCCTTTCTTCCAGCTTTTTATACTTCTCTACTTACATGATCACTAAAAACAACTTCTTAGTTAACTGACGTCACCATCCAAGTGTATCTGCTATATTTCTGACAGATAAGCCAACAATCAAGTTTTTCACAGATTTTTTTTCCCCAAAAAAAGTTTTGATCAAAGTATCAAGTATTGACGTACCATACAAATTGGAATTTGCTCTATTTGTTATTATTCTTGGCTAAAATTATCATTGCCACAATCTTATTATTATTCTCTCCCGATGGACTAGTGGTTGGTCATGATCAACTCTGGTTCGACTGGGGCGGATGTCTTTTTAAAGACGTAAAAATCCTGATTATAGCCTCCTTAGAAAGAGAAAAGCCGTGGGTCTTATTTCGTAATTTACAACACTTTTAGAAACAGAAGCCTGATATATGAGGTCTCTGAACAATATTTGTCAGGCCTTTCACGTCCAGATTTTAATTGCGTTGCTAATGACCTGGTATGTTAAAAAATCGACGTAAAATAAAAGCAAATGTTACTTAGACTTACCGATAATGCTATTAATTGAATGAGCATCTATATCGAATGAAATGATAAAATGTTAATACATTATTTAGGGAAATGGTAGGATAAAGTAAACCAAGAACAGCGAGAATATTGTATCCGGAAAACAATGAAAAACTGGAATTTAAGAAAATACCTATTATTTTAATGGAGGAGAATAGGCCTATATTTCAGTAGGCCTGCTTTGTATCGTATATAATATTATTTCGTGTAATTACATATAAGTTTTTGAATAACTTTATGAATAACTTTATGAAAAGATGTAGTATAACCTGACCAAAAGAACAAAATTACGAACAATTTAAATAAGGCCTAACAAGATAACTTGGATGTCCACCGCTGTGGTCTCGGGGTAGCGTGCTGCCTTGTCACGCAGCGGGCCCGGGTTCGATCCCCGGTCGGGACAGTTTTTCTGGGTGAGGTTATCGGGGTTTTTCCTCACCTGTAAGACAAATGTCAGGAAAAACTTTAAGACCCAAACGGTCCCCGAAATCATATGTCCATCGCAATCATCATCATTCATATTCATCTTAGGTTAAGCTTAGGATTAGGCACTCTCCTGGCGCACCATTATCATCATCATCACCCATCATATCATCGGGGCAACATAACCCCGCCTTCCAGGCGCCCCAACCTCAGAAGTGGGTTATAAGTACGCCATGGCAGGAGAGAAACCAGGAATGTCGAATGATAAACCTGGGGCATTAAAAAAAAGAGATAACTTGGATGGCTTTGAAATTCTCATTAAAATAACCAAAATTTTAATTCCGGAGCTGGTGCAATTAAATATGAATGTATCCGTCGTTAAGAAAAATGCAGAGTTATATTTATATTCCCAAGAATTATTTTACCATTAACCATTATTTCACAGTTAATTAAAATTCAATGTTGGTGGACTGTAAAAAAATACAGTGAGGTTCACTCGATTTTTGCGGCCTCTAGCGTGGACATTGCATGGGGAGCGCGAGTTAATGACTCAATGCTTGTAGTCACTTTTCCCGCTATCGGCCGCAGGTCGAGTGAAACCCACTATAGTATGTCTATGCTTTTAAAATGCATTACGAAACACTGTTGAGGTCACTATGTAACAGTTAAAATATAGTCTAAAATTAGTGCCTGAGATGTCGGTCATCCTCAACAAAAATAAGTGCTGTAAAATTGTTTACGCATTTTATATAGCTTAGGCCTATTATGTTTTCCCATTTCATAGTATAATCCATGGGCACTTTTTCTCTTCCTAGTAGACCAATTTTTTTTTCGTTATCTTGTAGATTTGATTAATTTAACCATCTCATTGAGGTAATGGTGTGCGATTATATCAGAACAGATCATCTGCTATGTGATTCTGATGAATAAATTTACGTGAAACCTTCATAGGGCGTAAAATCATTAAAAAATATTAGAGAACATTATAATTTACTTATACGTCTTAGTTCAATGATTTGAAATAAAAAAATATGTGCCTAATTCTAAATATTTAAAATAGGAAATTTAAAGTCATTTTAAAAGAATGGTTGTTGATACATTTTAAAATAAGCTGAAACTTACATCAATAGAAAATTCCAAGATGATACTTATCCCCTGACCTGCACTTAGCTGAATGTCGTTATCGAATAAATATATTTATTTTTTAAGGTAGAATATACCTCATAGTGAGAATTCCTAAAATAAGTAATAGGCCTATTTATTTTTGTTTATCTCTGCCGTTTTAAAATAAAAGAATATCTGTCTTGGTTAAATTTATTTCAAGCATTTTTGTAATAAACCCGGTCAATGGGAGGAATACCAGGTCATCCCCCACCCCACCTCGGAATTTGAATTATGGTGGATCTACTTTCTTTCTTACATGGTTAGACCTAGAAGTGGAAACTTACCCAACTTTCTTCTGACTAAATTCAGGATATTTTTTCCATATGAATAATCTGCACTCTTAACCGTTCAGACAGAAGAAAAATAGAAACTGCAGAAATTAAGTTCTTACGTTCAGTAGAAGGTCTGACAATTTTGGACAGGAAAAAAGAAGATATTAGGAAAGAATTAAATATGTTTAATTTAACAAATAGAATTGATAATATGAGAAACGACTGGTATGAACATCCCCCAGCTGTTATTAAAGTGCAAACCAATAGGACGTAGGAGTGTTGGACGCCTATTTACTATATGGGAAGATTTATTAAATCCCACTTGATGTGAAAACAGGTCAAAAGGCCTAATTTTATGAAGTAGAAGAAGGAGACTAATCCGCACTAAATAAGTTTAGAATATTATAATAAGTTTTTTTTCCTTCCTACCTTTTCCTTTAATCTTCATATTTGCATTTGATTCTCATATTTATTCACTCAATTAGCTTGATATGAAATTTTTCGTGTGCCTGGTCTCAGAGATAATAATTGAATCTTTGTAGGTAGGTAGTTCCAAGTACATATGGACCTATATTGGGTTTAACAGAACTGTACCCTCAACATTTTATAGGTTAGGTCCTTTTCAGATATGTTATCTGAGTGTTTTAATACAAGATATCCATGTTCTTTAGTAACTCTCTGCAGAGTAATGTACAGTCTTCAGACCGTTAAAGGATGGTTCTTTTAGATTACAAAGAAAAAAGTAACCATCACCTGCTACGTGTCTAACTCTTCAACAGCACATTGCTCTGTATAAATCACTTGAGACCAATGATTACTTGTATCAAAATGCTCATTAAACATCCCTGAACAATCTGCGAATATTCTAAGTAATTTTGATCCATTCTGCATATACACAATTACTGCTATGTGGTAATTTTTTTCTGCTTCTTAGCTGTCTGTTTCCTTCCAAACTCTGAGTTTACATTTTTTAATGTTATAAATCTAATACGAACACTTTATGCCAAAATAGTATTAACAATGTATTATAGGCCTAAATAAAAATTATTTCTGATGTTTGATATATATTTTTTATAATTGATTTATTGTAAGCAGCTCAATATAATTTTAATTGTAAAACTATTATTTCTATGTTTTAAGAACTGCTACTTGGTATTTTAATTGTGAATATAGGCATATTTAAGTACTAGGAAGTCCATACTCATAAAAAATTATATTGGCATGAGGCAGATTTTCATTTTTATTTATTACTGTTTGAAGTAGGTAGTATTTATACACAAGAATCTTAACAATATGCAAATGATTTAATATATATATAGAGAGAGAGAGAGAGAGAGAGAGAGGGAGAGGGAGAGGGAGAGGGAGAGGGAGAGAGAGAGATAGAGAGAGAATTTAATCTAAATTATTCCTTATATTTTCAAACTAAATTTATTATTGAATCAATGTGTTTAAATATTGCTTTGTTTATGTGTTCAGTGTATTTATCATGGGTTCTTGTCCATAGTGTTCGATAAAATAATTACAAATAACTTTTATGGTTATAATGCTTTAGATCTGGTGTGATTGTATTCGAATAAAGGGAAAATTTTGGTTATTTATAATTTAATCTATCTTTTATCCTAGTAACATACACTGATACTTAATTTAGATTGATTTGACGATCACGTATTCTCTGTACAATTTACTTAATTTAAAATATAGGCTGAGTTTGTGTGTGAGTGTGTGTCTCAAAGGAAATAATAAAAAGCAGAGAAATTCGAGTTAGTTTGGAATCTTGAATGTAATCAGCACATCTGGAGCAAGTAGCAACTCTAGAGAGGTCCTATGAGTGGGAGGCCCGCGTCTAATGAAAACCCCCGCCGTTTAATTAGTCCAAGGCAACCCAAACAATCGAGATTAAGACTGGTGCAGGCTGGAGAGGTTGTAAATTAGAGGGGACGAGGAAAATGTAAATGACTGGCATAACTAGACTTCCCTTCGCGTACAACGGGAGGGAGAGGAATCCTGCAACCGAAATGAGCTAGTCTAACTTAGGTTATGGATCTAGCAGTGTTATTGTCTCTAATTAGAATTATCCTCACAATACCGGGATATACTGTGAAAATCGTGAAGTTAATACCGATCGACTAAGAATTTTAAGCCAGGGTCTCTTCCATTTCAAAGGAAACCATTTGAATAGAAGTGAAGTATTAACTTGGAGGGGTACGAGATTCTCTTGGATTATATGGTTTCTCAGCCAGAACGTACGGAAGCGAAATTTGTATGCTATTATTTAACCGTGTGAGATTTTCGTCACAAAGATAAATGGTAAACAGTGAGAAAATGATCATAAGTAATGCCACGAGTGATTTCCAAATTATCGATAAATTCACGATTCGTGAAGTGAGGAGTGAATTTATCTAGACTATTTAACTCAAGCCCCAAATGGGAGTCAATGACCAATCACATTTCAATGATTTTTTATTTACAACCAATCAGAGTCGTGTTTCGCCTCGAATTTATCAACTAAAGTTTATCATATTAAGAGAGCACCTCCTTTTCAACATGCTGAATAGGTCATAGCATTATTTTGCAGTGACTGAATCCACAAGAAATACGGCTACCAGATTGTATATATAGTGCAAGAATGTCAACAGATAGAGCATGTAGGAGATAATATAAAGAACATTTGTAGCAATTGATTGTACCACAAAAAAGAAACCACTGTTTACACTTTCTTAAACGAATTATATTCCGGGAAATGACGTTGCAGAAAAAATATAATTGACACATTTACATCATAGGACATGAGAAATTAATTAATGCCTGTAAGTACTAGTAGTATTCAAATGTTCTGAAGCTCTTAATTTGTCATCATTCGCTTGTTAATACCTATATTGTTGTTATGAATTTCTCCACTAGGGTGCATTCTTACAATATTGTGATCCTTTGGCAATAAATAATATTATCTAGTTGCAGTGATGAACAAAAGAAGCAAATGAAGCGTACCAATTTTTTCTCATTTGTTTTCAAACATTGTCGTTTACATAATCAATTGAGTTGGTGTTTACCTGATGAAAATCCATTTGATTTGAATGAATCCCCTTTGTTAAATTTAAAAATTTAAATAAATATTGTTGTATTGTTGCTTAGATCATTTGGAACACAATTCATAATTTGTTAACATGTCTGAAGAAGGTACAGTGTACCGAAACAGCTGTCACTGAATTATATAATAAATATGAAAATCAAATAAAACTATATTGTCGTTTACGTTAAATATATAAATATTTTAAAGTAACTATAGTTAAATAACGATTTGTGAGTAAACAACTTAATTGTATTCGTTAAATAGTCCTAACAAATGCCATTCTTGATTTCCAAATTCTCTAGATAAATTGGAAATTACTCGTGGCATTACTTCTGATAATTTGGAAATCAAGAATGACATTTGTTAGGACTATATAACGAATAAAATTAAGCTGCTTACTCACAAATCATTATTTAAGTATCCATCCATAGTAATTCAGCCCGAGGGCAGGTCTTTCACTGCAATCATATCATTTTCGTGCTATGCTTTGCAGCTTTACCTGAGAATTATAGGTGTGGTAGCTTCCCGTTATTAAATATTGTTATTTTAAAATATGTATATGATTAATGTAAACGGCAATGTTTGAAAAAAAAAAGAGAAACGTTTGTTATGTTTCACTTGTTAATCACTGCAACCATCATATTGTTTATTGCCAAAGGATCGCAATATTATAAGAATGCACCCTAGTGGAGAAAAACATGAAACACGACAAACTGTATATTAATTAATTTCTGATGTCCTATGATGTAAATATGTCAATTATATTTTTCTGGAACGTTATTGCCTGAAAAATAACACGTTTAAGAAAGTTCAAACAGTGTTTTCTTTAATATAATCAATTGCTACAAATGTTTTTATATTATATCCCGCAAGCAATATCTGTTTACATTCGTGCACTGTATATACAATCTGGTAGCCATAGTACTTAGAGAGTCAGTCACTGCAAAATAATGCTCTGGTCTATTCAGACTGTTAAAAAGGAGGAGCTTTCTTTAATATGATACATTTATTTGATAAATTCCAGGTGAAACACGACTGTGATTGGTTATAGATCAAAATTCATTAAAACGCGATTGGCCATTGACTCCAATTTGGGGCACGAGTTAATTAGTAAAAATATAAAAATGCCAATTTGTTTAACTATCTCAGTTTTATTTTAATTACATATATCAATGAGAATATTACCTAATTACCACACTGACCCAAAATAGCCATATTTTCTGTGTAAACTTTGAGGTTCACATTCATTATTTTATTAATTTAAGACTCGTGTCCCCGTTGTAGGGGTCGAGTTTTAGACAAAAGCCTCCAGCTTTCTCGGTCATTCTATATCTTCAATAATTTCCATTAATACGACTCCTCTTTTCTCAACACTCTCCTTAACTTGTTCTTCCAATCCATATATTGGCGGCTTCTTAGTATCTTCCCTTCTAATCTTAATTCCAGTGCTTGTCTTGGTATCCTTCCAGTATTCATTCCTTTAACATGGCTGCACTATCTTATTCTACTATCTTTCATCTTGTATTTCGTCCAACTTAAAAATTCCTCCTACTTCAGTGTTCTGCATTCTATGTTTCCTGGTTTCTTGAAGCATGCTTTCAAAAAACTTCATATCTGTTCCTCGAATTATATTTAAATCGTTCGAATCCTCCTTAAAGCATTTGCTGTTTTGTTTTTAGTAGAGGCACTGAACAAAAAAAAAATTAAGCTTGAAAATTACTTGTCAATTACCTCTCAGTATTTTTCTAATGAAAATCATATTTCTGCTCAACTGAGGATATTGACACATGAATTCTGAGACATGAAGATAATTTTGATAATATCGATGAGTGCAAGAATATGCTATCTAAATATAAAACTTATACATGCACACTAATTCAACACCTTTACTTTAGAGTAGCCTACATTATAAAGAAACATTTTAACATTACCTAAATATTAAAGTTAAAGTTAGTAATTTTGTATTTTAAATTTCTTTTCATACTTGAATATAACTATAAATAAAAAGCTTAAATATTTCATTGTTAGTTATTGTTATATTATGTAGGCCCTATATATTTAGCTGGGAGCCAAAGGGGTAGTATGTGGTCACAAGCGTATATACCTTGTTGACGGATATATAATACTAAAACTCGGGAAATGCCAATAACTCCTACTGAGCCCAACGCACACACGACCTCGTCGTGGCCAGTGGTGCAAGGGCGAAAAGCGAGTTTCCGACGCTTGATATTCAGGACTGGCCAACTAAGAGAGACAACCCTGACAGAAAACATCGGTCTTCCAGGATAGCTGGGGGTGGTATAGGGTTGATACCCATATCCCGTAAAAATTTAATCGTCACGAAACCAGAAGAAGCACAGTATGCCGGACGGAACTTTTCATGACGACATGACAAATACATAAAAGATATGAAAATTGGAACATGGAATGTTTTATCCCTATATAGACCTGGTGCCTTGAAAGTGCTACTGCAACAATCATATTTACATAAACTAGATTTACTAGCATTGCAAGAAGTGAGGTGGATAGGGAATGGGATTTTAGAAAAGAAAAGCCACACAATTTTTTGTAGTTGTCATAAAAAATACCATGCTTTTAGAATAGGATTTGTAGTTCATAAGAGGGTCCATCCATAGTAATTCTTCCCGAAGGCAGGTCCTTCACTGCAATCATAGCATTTTCATGCTATGCTTGCAGCTTTACTAGGGAATTGTAGGTGTGGTAGCTTCCCGTTGCTTTCCACACCGGTGAAGGATGATGATAATGATAAGGAGGATGATGATGATGGCCATATGATTTCGGGGGACCGTTTGGGTCTTAATATTTTCCTGACATTTGTCTTACAGGTGAGGAAAAACCCCGATAAAAACCTCACCCAGAAAAACTGCCCGATCGGGGATCGAACCCGGGCCCGCTGCGTGACAAAGCAGCACGCTACCTTGAGACCACAGCGGTGGACCATAAGAGGATAAAGCATCTAATAATGGATTTTAAGGCAAAGTCACTTAGAAGCTGTATCCTAAGGATTAAAGGTCGTTTCTTTAATTATAGTTTTATATGTGTGCATGCAGCTATAAATGAGAAGAACGAAGAGGAGACAGAAAGATTTTGTGATGATCTTGACAAAATTTACGACAAATGTCCTAAAAGAGACATTAAAATAATTTTAGGTGATTTGAATGCGCAAATAGGCAAGAAAAGCATGTTAAACCTACAACAGCAACAAATAGTCTACATACAGGATCTAATGATAATGGTATTAGATTAATTAATTTTGCCTCATCTAGAAGTATGGTGATTGCCAGTACGGTATTTCCACATAAGAATATCCACAAGAGAACTTGGAAGTCTCCTGATGGAAAAACGTTTAATCAAATTGACCGTGTAGTCATATACACTAGACATTTTTTTAAATTTTACTGATATTAGGACTTATCGGGGGCAAATGTAGACTCGGATCATTACTTAATCATTGCATGCATTGGAAGCCGCATCTCAAATGCAAATATACCACTAGAAATAAATATTCAAGGTAAATGGGAAAAGACGCAGGAAGAGACAACACAACACCTATCAAGGAAGATAGACGTAGGAAAAGTAGAAGCTAAGATAGAGACAAAAACGCAAATAGAAACGTTAATAGAAAATGAGCGACTGGAGGAAGCTACTTAAATGTTAGGCGAAGTACTAAGACAAGCCACGAATCACCGAATCAAAAGAAGAGCAAAACCCTGGTTCGATAATGAATGCTACAGACTAAGAAGAGATACCTTAGATACTTTACAACAACTGAAACAAAATACCGAGAACCACGCTCTTCTACTCACATACGCCGAGAAGAGGAAACACTACAAGAGAATAATAAAAGAAAAGAAAAGCGCCTTCTTGGAGGAAGAGGGCAGGATGCTAGCGGAGGAGGCCAAGAAAGACCCACATTTAGCACTCCGCCCAAAGAAACAAGCGCAAACACACTACATTGACATGGGAATATGGGAGTCGCATTTCAACAACATACTCAATAAAGAGAGACCAATCTGCGGCAAAAGGAACCCTCAAGAAGTATTAACACCAATACCCACAAACTGGATACCCCTGACCACAGAAGAAGTTGGATATGCAATATGTAACTCCAAAAACAAGAAAGCAGCGGGCCCGGACGGAATATACAATGAATACATAAAAGACACGGTACATCTGTTAGACCAGGTTTGGACAAAAATTATACAACAAATGCATACAAACAGCCTCCATACCTGAACAATGGAGAAAATCAATTGTCAAGGTATTATATAAAGGGAAAGGAAACCCGAAAGACCCCAACAAATATAGAGGTATCGCTCTGGAAAATTGTCCCTTCAAAATTTTCACCAAATTAATAACAGGACGAATAAGGGAGGAAATAGATGAGCATCTACCAGAAAATCAATTCGGGTTTAGAAAAGGAAAGTCAACTCTAAACACAATCGAACTCTTGTTGAAACATATTTGGGAAGCATTAGAAGACAGAGAGAAAATTTTTAACCGTCTTCATAGACTTCACGAAGGCCTTCGATCTACTAGACAGGCAACTAGTGATAGAAAAACTAAAGGAGACACTAGGAAACAACAACATATGGACGAACCTCATCAATACACTGCTGAGCTGGAATGAAATATATGTCTCAGATAACATCGTCATGTCAAAACCAATCATTCAAACAAATGGAGTACTGCAGGGCGATCCACTTAGCCCCTTACTGTTTATACTAGCAACCGAAGAAATCCATAGAATTACCCAAAAAGATGGTATCTTCTCGTGCGCATATGCGGACGACATCGTAATCGGTTCCAGAGACATAACAACACTTCAGGAAACAATAAACGAAGTGGAAAAATGGTGCTCAAAGAACAAGCTGGACATTAATATATCAAAAACGGACACAATGATCTTCAGAAACGGAGGAAGAGCCGCCATAAATGAAGAGATATACATAAGGGAAACTAAACTGAAAATAGTACCAGACTTCAAATACCTAGGCATCACGCTACAAACAAGCGCGAAATGCTTCACAAAACATATCACAGAAAAGACAACCCAGGCAATAATGGCAATGCATGAAATAAGAAACATTAGATCCCTCACCTTAGAGACGGCAATGCTGTTATTTAGAGAAAAAATTCTACCAATACTGACATACGGCATAGAACTCATATGGACACATTTAACAATGAAGAATCTTTCCTCTCTAGAAAGGGTGAAAGCGAGATATATAAAGGCAGTATTAGGAGTGTCAAAAGTAAGACATTCAAGACTCGCATACCTACTGGCGAAGGAAACTTTCCTCATCGACGACCTCAGAACAAGCATACTCTTACCCAGCACCAGCGCATCTGAGCAGCTGCTAGCAACATTGAACAGAAAAAGAGAAGAAATACATCCAGAATTCTACAGCACCGGGGCAATGGTGGACCGTGCGTGGACAAAAGAAAATTTCGAAATGAGACACGTCATCACTAGGTTGGCAGTCCATGGATTCCACCACCTGATATGCAACAACACAAAATTTCATGAAGCAAATAAAGACTGTCAATGTACGCTATGCGAAAAATCGTGTGACCGATATCACATTGAGCTATGCACAAAAAGAACAAAAACAATGTGTGAATATGCAAATATGTAAATTTAAAATGTATTCTATTTTCATCCTGGCTATTTGGCTGCTATAAAATTATTATTAAAAATAATCCATGGAGAACAGATGAGAAAATGTAACTGTGGAAAACTAGTAAATACAGACGTTAAATCTAAGATATATACAGAGAATTGATGAGAGGCTAAAGGAGATCACTGATAGTGAGTGTATTAGTGACTGCTGGAAGGCTTTCGAAAGGATAGTAACAGAAACGGCTACTGAGGTGTTAGGCAAAGGTGATACAATCAAGTACAATCACTGATTTGATGCTGACTGTGAAAATGCGACTATTATTAAAAATGTGACTTACAAGAAGATGCTGCAAAAAAATAAATGCTCGCAAAGCCGTTGAAGAATATCATCTGGCAAGACTTGAAGAAAAAAATCACAAGATGAAGAAAAAAGGAGAGTTTTTTGATAAAGAACTGAAAGAGATGGAACAGCTGCGAAATAAAAATGAAATCAGAGCATTGTATAGAAAACTAAATAGAAACAAAAATATATTTCAACCAAGATCAACATTATGTAGAGATAAAACAGGCATTGTAAGTGATGATAGAGGAATTTTAAATATATGGACTGAATATTTTAATGAGCTTCTGAATGAAGAAGTAGCCGACCAGTATATATCAACAGTCTCTAACAGCTTCAATAACCAACTGTGAAATGACCGAAATTGTAGAATATCCTCAAACTCATGAAGTGGTTGAATATGCTATTACTAGGTTGAGGAATAATAAAGCACCAGGAAAGAATCCGATAAAGGTAGAATTAATTAAAGAGTCAAAGACAAAGTATGTATAAAAGCTATATCAACTATTCGTTAAAATATGGAATTAGGAGACTCTACTAGAAGATTGGAATTTGAGCATAATATGCCATATAATGCAAGGAAGGTGATTTATTGACATGTTCCGATTGTAGAGGAATTAGCCTTTTGTGTATTGCTTATAAAGTATTTTCGAACATCTTATTTAAAAGTTGGTACCGTATGTAGAAAATATGGTTGGAGATTATCAATGTGGTTTCCGACAGGGACGGTCCACAGTGGATTAAATACATAACCTTCGCAGAATGCTACAAAAATTCAATGAGTATGGAATAGAAACACACCACTTCCTCATAGATTTTAAGGCGGCATATGATAGCATAGGCAGGGCGCAATTATTTGCAGCAATAGAAGAATTTAAAATACCTCTGAAACTCATTGCATTCGTTAAAATAACAATGAATAATACTAAATGTCAGATTGAGATTAATAATGCATTTACTTAGCCTATTCATACAAACAATCGGAGTACGACAAGAGATTATCTTGTATGACTACTTTTTAATATTGCCCTTGAAAAAGTGATGAGGCACATGTCTTAATATATGGGCAACCATTTTTCATAAAACAGTGCAAATCCTTGCATATGCCGACGATATAGATATAATAAGGAAAAGTCAATTAGCCGTGAAGAATGTATTTATTAGCCTGGAGAAGGCAGCCAAAAGAATGAATCTTAAGATTAACCAGGCTAAGACAAAATATATGCCGGTGATTAAAGGTAAATGTGAAGCTTATCCATATAAATTTGAACTAGTTCATAGCTTTATATATGTTGGTTCAGAAGTAAATTGTATAAATCACAATTCGGCTGAAATACATCTACGCATTACTGCTGCAAAAAGAAATGTTTGTATGGACTTGGGAAGATGATTAGTTCTCAGTTCATATCTAGAAAGATAAAACTACTCATATATATGGTTCTCCTTAGACCAGTGTTAACATATGCATCAGAAACTTGGATCATGTTGAAATCTGATGAGGAATTATTAGGACGTTTTGAAAGGAAGATACTCAGATCCATTTTTGGTGCCGTGAAAGAAAATAATTTATGGAGAATGAGCTACAATAATGAATTGTATAAAATGTATAATCAGGTGGATATTCTGAATTTTGTACAAATTAATAGATTGGCCTGGGCTGGACACATTATTCGTATGGAAAGCAAAATTATTTAAAAAGTAATTTACAATGAGCAACCTCTGTTGGCCAGAAAAGTTTGAAGACCTAAATTGAGATTGGAGGATACTATAGTACAGTAAAACTAGTTTCATCAGGAACGTGAATAATGCTGGAATCTGTGCAATGTGAGCATATTTATTGGTCCCGGTAAAAATAGTCATTTTACGTTATTTATTTGGTATAAAACTGAATCTGTCCAACGCGGAATCGAAAGGATATTTATACACAATTCATGAAACAAAATGTTCATAAGGCGGAAAGATAGAGAGAGAAATAAATTAGTTTCCATTTCATTGCATTCCCGTTAGGCGAATTAATAATAAGTGATGATTCCTGCCACCAGTTGAAGTAGAGTTCCTACCTGTATCCGGAATTTTCTTTCGGCCTCACTGCACACTTTTTTTTGCGAAATACAGGTTCTTTTAACAAATTTTGGCATGGGACATCTGTCTTACGAATAACCAGTACGCTGTAAAATCTTAAATTAGTTTAAGATCTGAGACCGATTGTGTACGTATCTTTCACAGATAGCATTCTGAATTTACAGAATAAAGATGGCTAAATCGTATGTATCAATGTCGTTAAACGAAAAAGTGATAGTGATTGAAGTTAAAGAAAAAACAAGCTCTTAGTATGCGAAATAATAACTACGTTTAAATGTGGAAAAAAACCAAGTTTATGAGATTAAAAAAAAAACAAGGCGTGAGAGTGTTTTCAAGTCTAAGATAAAAAAATCTCCAAATTTCCGGACCGATGCTCCAAAGTTAGGCTCTAGCCGTTGTTATACCTCTACGGAATAAATATTTCAAGGCATCTTCAGGTTGGTTGTGGACAGTTTTAAATGACACAATGTAGTGTGGAATGAAATTTGCGAGTAATCAAAGGATGTGTACGAAAGTAAAGTTAGTGAGTGGAAACCGAAACTGTATAATTTCAGGATATGCGCCTAAGAGACATTTTTAACGATGAGAAAACGGGACTGTTTTCTCGCGCGTTACCGTCGAAGTCGCTCTTACGTAGGCTACTATACTTTACTTTCCAACGGCAGTGGAACTACTATCATTCCAAGGTAGATAGAAAGACATATATAGTGCTCAATTATCTAATATTGGTTAATAATTTGTTTTTTATAATGCGGAATGTTGTCTAATGTGGAAAAAAAATTGGTCCCACGCGATTCCGCTTTGAAAAAGTGAGATTCATGAGATATACAGCAGGGTAAACCAAGTGGGATTACAAACACAATGATGATTTCATGAAGGAATTACGTTTAGAACCAGATATTAAGTACATAGCCTACATGAATACCAGAAATTAAGTACATAGCCTACATGAATACCAGAACATCTGGATGAACCATTTGCGACGAATGAGTTCCGACAGAATTTCCAAAGCCATGCTGCGTTATTGTCAAACAAGGAAGAGATATCTGAGCCGTCCAAGGAAACGCTGGATACAAAATTTATCAGTGACAGTTTATCTGTGTATATGTATGGGAATATGTGCCGGCATAAATTTCGAACGCCTAGAGCAATTCCAACCAAATTTGGTACACATATAAATTATGATCAAAAAATGTGGCCGTAAGCTGTAAAATATCTCTAACAGTCCTACGGGGGTTTGAAGAGTATTGGATTGGAAATTGATATGCAACTATATGTCCCAGCATAATTGTAAACTACCTAGAATTAGAGCCGAAAATTTCATATGCACTCCAGCTCAAGTCTCTCCCTGAAATTCCCGTCAATTTGGTTCTTATGGAGGCATTTTGAGTATTCAGTGGCGTGCGAGAGGAATGCAAGTTAGAGCGACCGAGAGTCCCGTTGGATCAGATTTCCCGTTACCAGTGAAGCCTTCATAAGCAAAATAATGTATAGGTTAGAATGACTTCGAATGCTAAAGAGAATGTATGAAATAAATTACATTGGTCAACATGATTTTTGTCTCATGAGTACCAATAGTTGTACTTACTGCAGTTTTTATCGTGTTTTCAATTATGTATTCGGAATTTCTCCATCACCCACAGTTTTTTATTTCAATTTCAATTAATGGAATTAAATATTTTTTTTTAATAAACGTAGATTTCTTCCCGGAAAATCTTGGTGCAGTGAGCGATGAGCACAGGGGACATTTTCGTCGGGAGATTTCAGCTATGGAAAAGATAGGCTATATCAAGGCAAATGGAATCCTAAAATGCTAGCCGATTATTGTTGGACCATCAAGAGGGATGCTCCACAGGCGAAATATAGCAGAAAATCATCATTTCTTATTTTTTATGTGAGTCGGAATGTTCTAATATTGTGTAGTTAAGAATGTAGAAAATATTAGTGTTTTAAATTATAAATGCTTGTTCTCTCCGAAACCTTGCTTGATGGAGGAAAACCGATATCATATTTGAATTCAGGAGAAAAAATACAATCAGAATCACATATTGTTCTTTGTGAGATAAAAAAAGTTTATTTTTACACGCTTTATATTAGCTTGACCTGTATCTATGTAACTGAATATTTTAACGCGATTTTCACCCACTTAAAATCATTGGATCGACTTGAAACTTTGCATACTTGTAAAAGACCCGTGACAATATAATAATTTCATATTTTGTTTCTAAAATCATGGCCAGAATCATCAGAAAATCAAAAAAAAAGTGTCTTTGTATCTATGTAACGGAATTTTTTAAAATGATTTTCACCCACTTAGAAAATTTGGATCGACATGAAACGTTGTATACGTGTAAAGGACCCGTGGCATATAATAAGTTCATTTTTTTTCTAAAATCCTGGCCAGAATCATCAGATAATTAAAAAGTGTCTTTGTATCTATGTAACGGAATTTTTGAACACGATTTTCACCCACTTAGAAGCATTGGATCGACTTGAAACTTTGTGTACTTGTAAAGGACCCGTGACAATACAATAATTTCATATTTTGTTTCTAGAATCCTGGCCAGAATCATCAGAAATTCAAAAAAACGAAAACTGGTATAATAGGTTGCGGACTTGTCGACTTTTTAGTCAATCGTTGTAAGAGCTCAGTTTGTAGAGCGGTACACTCTAGTGGTATATAGCCTAATTTCTGTAATCCATAGGTCGCTGCTTCAAATCCGGCTGGGAGGTTTTTTTTAGAAGAGTATTACTTTCAGCTCATACTACAATAGAATCAAATTTAAAGATATTTATATTTTTATCTTATTCTGTAAAATATTAAAACTAAAAACTAAAAAATCAATAATAGTTTTAAAAAACTAAAACAACACGCTTTATTAGAAACCAAACTAAAAAAATGAAAAATAATTTTAATTTCCAACACGCTTGGGATAAATAATTTTACCATCAAAAGCGTGGGGTGCTTTTTATGATTCTTACATTTTCTCCTTAGAGACTTTACTTTTACCAATATCTGTTTATTATCAAATATATTAATTGATAGAGCACCCCACGCTTTTGATGGTAAAATTATTTATCCCAAGCATGTTGGAAATTAAAATTATTTTTCATTTTTTTAGTTCGGTTTTCTAATAAAGTGTGTTGTTTTAGTTTTTTTTTAAACTATTAATTATTTATTTATTGCTCAGTTTATTTGATGGAAACTAAATTCTACAAAGTTTACACTTTGAATATATCCTAAGCCTGTTTAATACATGTGAAAAAATTAAATACGCTCTTAGTACTATAAATGAAATGTACTCCGACAACACTAAACATTTCTAGAATTTACATAAATTTATTTCCATGCGAAATTGTTAAGAAACTTGTAAATTGTGAGGTTTCTTTCATCTTCAATAAATGAAAATATCAGACATTAGTTGGTCAGTACGGAATAACTTGACCGCCAAGGAACACGTTGCCCGCGCTGGACGTTCTGAGGAAGATTATCGCTCCCCATCAGTGTGGGCGGGGATACTTTTGTTCATTTAATATAGTATCCATCCATAGTAATTCTGCCCGAGGCCAGGTCTTTCACTGCAATCATAGCATTTTCATGCTATGCTTTGCAGCTTTACCAGGGAATTATAGGTGTGGTTACTTTCCACACCGGTGAAGCACGATGATAAGGCTGTTGATGGTCGGATGATTTTCGGGCACCGTTGGGTCCTAAGCTTCCTGACTTTTGTCCTACAGGTGAGGAAAACCCCCGAAATAACCTCATCCAGGAGCCTGTTCCGACCGGGAATCGAATCCGGGCCCGCTATGTGACAAGGCAGCACGCTACCTCGATACCACAGCTGTGGACTAATATAGTATAATATTTAATAATACATCTAGGCGCTCAGGCTGTATTTTTTGACAGTCGCATTCGGAAAATTGAAGTTCAAATTAATAGACAGATTATCTATTAGGCCTATTGTTTTACTCAGTCATGAAAAACTAGGTTAGAATTTAATTATCACGAACCATTTTATCGTTTCATAATTTCATATCATTAACATTAAATTGATATAGTTATACAGAAAACATACGATAAAAACAAAATCAAAATACAGCCTACTGATATGTAAACAAATATTCTAATTCTTGATAAACTTAAAAAAATAAATCTTAAATAACAAATAGGCCTAGATATAAATTTCAGCTACAGCCTAAAAATGTGCAATTATTGATATATTCCAACTTAAATTCTACCCCCCGGATTTTATGATTTCAAATTAAAAAAACTACATCAAACCTATTCCTAATAAGCCTAATCATTATTCAATAGCAACTTCTTTGTCATATTATCATACATTTTTGTAATGTTACTTATTATTTTGACATTCTAACCATTTTTAAACTGTAGAAAGAAATAATAAAATACCGAGTTTCCCCAATTAATCAATATAGTACAGGGCCTACTTTACTTTTCAAGGACTGAAAATGAGATTTTACAGCTGAGTTGAGGTATAGGCCTATAGCCTACGGGCGAAACGTACCGGCGGCTATGCCGGGATTTTCAAACGAATTCGTAAAATATGTTTAATTTTTGTAAATTATATGTAATATTATGCCTAAACTGTATTAACTAATAAATAAATATTAACATGTGCTATTATATGCCATGGATTTTCAAACTGAGCCTTCCTATGGAGGCACCAGAATTATTCTGGGGGGCGCGAGAACTTTAAATAAAGTTTATAAAAATGTGATAGTATAGGACCCATATGTACATAATTGAACATTTTATAATGCTACACATATATTTTATTCTGCATAAATAAAATTTTATCGTAATAATTAAGTGCATACCTTAATACTATATTGGCCTAAGTTTTCTCACTTCCTTTATTTATTACTTTTAACATAGGCCTATGTGTAGGGTTATTTACCGCCAATTTTAATAAGAACAACATTGTATTCAGGACGTCCTGAGTTCAATCCACTGTCGAGCAATCTGCTTGGGGTTTTTAGCGTTTAGAGCGGAGTTGGAGTTTGTTAGTACTTTCCATTTTAACTTCGTCAACCTTTCATCTGATCCTATGTAAATATGAAAGTTTGTTTATTTGTTCGTACTTTATGCGCGGCCATGCCGTTGATCCGATTGTGAAGGTGTTTTTTGCAAAATGTTCAGGAGATTCCCGGGGTAAACATAGGCTATAAGAGAGTTGAGATGCTCAATTTCTAGACCCTTAAAAACACCCTTTGTAGTGAAAAACGTGAAATAGTTCCTTTTTTTTACCCTTAAATGACTTACGCTACCTATAGGCCCTACCATAACAAATACACAAAAGTAATGTACACAGAATTGAAATCTCAAAAAACACTACACAAAAGTCCGCGATAACATATATAGGCCTATGTTTATCTTTAATAGAAAACACACATTAGCCATTTTTGTCTTTCATTGATGCCAAGGAGATCGGGATAAGTAGATTCCGGTCAAGCATCCGACTGTCATGTTTTTTTTTTGCAAAATGTTCAGGATTTTCTCGGGAAGGTCATAGGTTATAACAGAGTTTTAATTCTCAAGCCCTTAACCCTTAAAAATCACCTTCTGTAGTGAAAAAAGTGAAAAAATGTCGCTTTTTGTAAGCTTAAATAGCTTACGCTGCTCAAATCATAACAAATATGGCTTACACAAAATTATTGTACACAGAATTGAATATATCAAAAAACTGTACAGAAAAGTCCGCGACAGCATATGTTTAGGTTAACTCACAATAACCATTTTTGTGTTTCATTGATGTCAAGAAGATCCGGATAGGGGCCTAAGTAGATTCCCGGGCAAGCATAGCAGCGCACGGCGGGTATTTTTTATGAATAACTCAAAATAACGAATTTTGTCTTTCAGCTTATTTATGTCAAGTACATCGGGATGAGTAGATTCCCAGGCAAAGCCGGGTATCAGCAGGGGGGTATCTAAAAATAACGATAGGCCTATAGCCTGAATTTATATTTATTTTTCCTTTTACTTATTCACTAAATGCAAAAATACAATAGGCCTATCATTTATTTAGGTGTAGCAGCGCACGCCGGGTATTAGCTAGTTATATCATAAATTCAAGGGCAGTTGCCTTTGCATAAGACAACATAAGTAACCTAAGTTTGCATAAGTACAAACAATATTGATACATACGCAATCTACTGATAGGCCTACATATGTATTGGTTATTGGCAATACTAGAAATATGAACAACGATGTTCAGATAGGCCTAGTCCTATCTCAAAACAAAATCGTGAAGAACAATGGTGTAGCCTAGATAATGAATGGAATAGAATAAAGTGTACTTAATGAAACAGGTGGATAGAGTAACAATTATTATTTTAAAAATGTTAATAGTTGGGAGAATAACATTAGACCTAGCCATGCTTTGAGGGAAGTAGATTATATAGGATATGATTGGAAAACATTAGTACAGGATAGGGGTTTGGAGAGCTTATGGGTTCGATAGTCCAAGTGAATTAGTTATTACTTTAAAATAGAGCAAATAGCCTATATTAATATTTTATAAAAGGCTAAATTATTGTTCAAATAGGTCTACTTTCAGGTAAACTTGTAATTTTTCACACATTTCGTAATAATGGCGGCTCCGTGGAGCGAGCGCTGTTAGACGGTCGCCTCTCGCTGTTGGAGTCTCGAGATCGAGTATCGGTCACTCCATGTGAGTTTCATTGTGGATGAAACAGAGCTTGGGCAGGTTTTTTCTCGTTTTCCCCTGCCACAAATTACCTCCATAAATATGGGGCTTCGTCTCATCTCATTCCTCGACCCTATCCTGAGTTGGACACGAGTTGACAATATATAGGCCTATATGCCTAGTATTCATAATAGTACAGGGTGTCCCATTCAAACCTCCCACATTTTAAATAATTAGGCTATAACTAATAAAGTATGCGGAATTCTGAAATGAGGCCGGTATTAAACGAAACAGAAACTCAAAGAATTTCCATTGCCACACACTAAAACACCTCTATATGTGCACCATTAGTAGCATGAACAATATCAAGTCTGTTTTCGATTTCGTGCCACATTCTGTCCAACATGCCCATTGGTACTGTTGTAATTGTGTCAAGGATACGGGTTCGTAAATCATGAAGATCTTTTACTGGAGTCGCAAACACGCGGTCTTTTACATACTCCCAGAGGAAGAAGTCCAGTGGAGTGATTTCTGGCAAACGTGGTTTTATGTTATTATTGTCCAACATGCGACAGAAGAAGTAACCGCAACAATGAAAACAAAAATTCTTTGAGTTTGTCATAATTCCGCATACTTTGAGAGTTAAGATTAATAAAAATGTAGTAGGCCTAGACCTAGCCAATGTTTTTAATTTATCTAACATTGAAATATAGGCTATATTAGTATATTAATATATTTAATCGTCTAGAATTATATTTTTATTGTGTAAGTCTTATAAAAATAAATAAATTTCAATGTTAGATCAATTAAAAACATTGGCTAGGTCTACTACAAATGTATTTATAGATAAAAATAGCTAGGCTATGTCTCATAAATAACAAGTTATTGGAAAAAAAGGGTGAAACCACGAAAAAAAAAAAGGTATAAAAATAAAATATCATAATAGACATACTTGACTTAGGCCTATGCTTGGTGTATTCTGTTAATAATTTAAGAATATTTCCTTTTTCTATTTTAAATGTGAATATGCATTGCCTTTAAAAATACGTGGGTATTCATTTATCCATTGTGTTTGTTTGAGAGTTGGCCTACATTATTAATGTTATGATGTGTATCAATTCCTGATGTTAAATTATGAGGTAGATGGTATGAATATTGATACAAGGAAATGTTAGGAGAAATTGTAGTCTTGAGTTGTGCATGTTAATCATTTCCCGCCTTCTTATTATTAATGTGACCTCAACAAAATTGTGTGACTGTTATCTCAATATATTCACGTAATCGTTACCGTTTTCCTTTCAAATGTGAGGAATCGAATAAAGAAGGATGTGATGAAGAGAATAATTTTCACTACAGTCTAGCAGAGTCCATTCTTCTTTCATCAGCATTAATTAAACTTAAAATGACAAATGAATTTAATCTTATTTTAAATTAAATTTAAATCGCGATCTCCATACTTTCCTTCAGAGCAAAAACAGGGGGTACAGTTTATATGCATTGTTTTTTATAAATTATAATAATTATTAAGAAAAATTAAATAAGAACATTGGCCATTTGTAATTGAGTTCCTTATCTCATCAGATAATTTATATCTGACTTGCAACTGCTGTAATATCAAGTTCATTCCCTGATTGTCTACCGTTCTCTTGTCTGAGATTTATCAAAACTTATATAGGCTACCTAGTCGACCCTATAATGAATATTAATCACTTTCTTTTAGACACGTGGTATGAATAATTACAAATAATAGAATGCAAAGCTATATTAATGTAAATTACATTTTAAGTCAGCATGACATTTAAACCAATTTTATAATTCAATTAAAACATTGAATATTTACTTATGATATGGTAGGCCTATAGGCCTATACTAACGAAAATTTTGAATTGAATATAGGGTTTCTCTGCAAAATACGTTGATAGAAATATAAATAGGTCTACCAAAACGCATTGCGTTTATAGCCTAATAGACTAATATTTTAAAAAAATATGAATGAACTATTAACACAATACGCCTACATAGAATTGTTTTATTACAGACCAAAGTCTGCACATAAATAAAATAATGAATTAACAAAAGAAAGCGATTCCCGTATATTATTTTTCATTATTTTTTCTAAACTTAGTTTTTCCGTAGCCGAGCGGTTAGGGTAGGAAGCCTTGGCGCAGAGCTACGGGACTTGCGCTGGTTCGAGTCTCCATGGGGGAAGAAATTTTCTCATGGTATTTCGGCCAGTATGGGACCGGTGCCCACCCAGCATCGTGAGGCAATTGGGTAGCTACAATAAGTAGCGGCTCCAGGTTGAGGAACCAGCTATAACGGCTGGGGGACTCGACATGCTAACCACATGTCACCCCTACACTGGCTGTTGATCATCTACCTCTGTGATTGACGCATGTGGATGTGAAGGGCCAGCAGCCGGCTGGTAAAAGGGCAACCGCTGAAAAGTGGAAAGACCCTCAATCGGAGTTTTTCCTAATAGGCCTATTAAATTTTCCAATTTTTTATGTGTTTTTTCTTAATATTTTATCATAAACTTTAATGTTCTTAAAAGTAATTTTCTAATGCATATTTTCTTAATAGTTATTCTATATTCTTAATTCCCTATCTTATGATATTAGCCTATTATATTATTACAATAAATATAAAGTAGGCCTATAAGCCTACTTCAGTCTTGGAATCTGTTACTAGGGTATTAGGAGAGTCGCAAAATTTTAAATTCCAGAACCTGCCAAAAATTATTTTTACTACAGGAGAGCAAACTCATCTTAAATGGAATTTTGTATTGTCAGAGAGACAACACCGTGAATAAATGAATGTATTAGATTATTTGCGGCCATAGGCCTAAGTTATTTCTCATATAATAGGAATTAGGCAACAAATTTTAATTTCATTTTAGAAATGGATGTGTTTTCTTCTACTTTAGGAAATTGTCTTTAGGAATAATTATTCTTTTAATAAATTTAATTTAGGGTTTTTAAGGAACTCTGGTCTGTAGGAAATAATTAACTTTTAGGAAAAAACAGTCTCGCAACAAGAAAAGAAAATTAGTATGTTAATTTTTCTTTAGGGGAAAAAAATAGGAAATATTATCGCATAATGGTAGAAGGAGATAATGTCCAAACAAAGGAATAAAGTTTTTTTGTTTGTAGACCCTGATTGGCGCCAAATAGGCCTATCACCAACAACATTGGCAATGCGGCCCTTTAAATCCAGCCTGTGCCTCCTTCATGGCAGCTGTCCAATCATTCGTATCCTAAGACTTGAATCTACATCCTTGTGCCTGCCTGCCTGCCTTTGTTTGAACACCCTGGACATCGTCAAACTATCTCAGAATGGGTTTGTCGACCTTTTTTCCACCACCAGGTTTATCTTCTAATAGTTTTCAAGGAATTCTGATCTTATCCGTTCGTAGAACATAGTCTAGCCTATTACAATATTGTAAGTTTTATTTTTTATTACATCCATTATCACATATAAAAATAAACTTGCATTTATTTATTACAAATAACGGGATAGACTATTCCTGAACACCTTAATCTAATACTCATCTCCAATCCGAAATAAACGAAATAGCAATATTTTGGTATTTTGGTCACAGAATCTGAATATAGTTAATGATATGCCGGGTTCGATTCCCTATCAAATCATAGGAATTTTCCCTTAAAGGGAATTATTTCTGTGGTCACTCATGGTCTCAAATTTAGGTTTAACTATAGTTTTAATGACTCTGTTGGTTCTTCATTTGCATTTATTATTCATCATATCATCAGGGTAACGTAACTTCACCTTGCAGGCCCCCAACTCCAGAAGTGGGTTACAATTCCTTCAATCCCAGGAGAGGATGCTAGAAATCTTTAGAGAAAACCTGATCGTGTAGGACAAAACAAAAATAGCAAAATAATATGACAAGGAGGTTGAATTAGATTTCATTTAGTTAATTTTTATAAGATTTCTTAAAATTTTAATATACAAAAAAGTACACCACTGTGATCAAGGGGGTAAAGTCGTTACATTCGATTTGATCTCCAAGAAATAAAAGTATCCTAGCAGAGTTTTTTTTTCCCCCCCCCCCCCGGAGCTTCCTCTTATCTTCATGACAAATACCAATAACTTTGAAAACCAAATAGTCCCCAAGTGACTAACATAATCACAATATTACAATTCTTTTAGCATCAATGTAGCCTGTTAGTGGACGGTATGCCTTGTCTTATTATTTTTTTCTTGGATATATTCCTGACATGAGTTCACTACACATCAGTAAAGACCCTCCATGTCCTTGCGAGGTGAAAAAGTATGTAGCCTAAATTTTTAGCAAGAATTTAAAAAGAAATATCCACTTGTAGGTGACATCCATATATGGCCTAAAAGGGCGAAAATGTGAAATTTAATGCAAATGGAGAGCTTAAATTAAGCCAGATATATATATGAAGGGGTATAGGCCTATATGACATAGTGGTGTAAGTAATTTTTCTTCATTTCGAGAAAATCCGTTTTTTGTTAGTCAGTATAGGCCTACAAACAATCAAGTTAGCATAATCATGGATCTATACTTTTAATATTCTTGTTTGAACACCGTTGAGGTTAAAATTATTTCTATTATATTTCTTTTACTCCTATAACACAGTCGTCCTCAAGTAGGCCTATAATAATTTCTATTATAATCCTCGTTGTATCATCAGAATTCAAAGCTCTTCGAAGTCGTGCTTCATTTTCAGGAACCATCATGATACTAATATTATTTATATGTATAAAATATATAGGCCTAAATAATTTCAGTATGAAGAAGGTTCCTGAAGATGAAGCATGGCTTCGAAAAGCTTTGAATTTTGATGATATAACGAAGATTATAATATAAATTACAATAGTTGAGGACCACTGTGTTAGGCCTATAGGCCTGTAAAGTTAAAAAATATATAGGCCTAATTGAAATAATCATGGATAGGCTATATTTATTGTCGTAAGTGGTGGTATTAATTGTTGATGTATCTGAAATACAATGTGCAGTTTCTTCTTTACAGCCTTGTATTTTACTCATTTAGTAAAAAAACTGATTTACACTATTATGCATATCGTACCCCTTCACATATAAATGTAGCCTATAGATAGCCCTAGTTAATTAAATTAATGAATTCATTCGATAGACGCGTGTTACCGTAGACTTTTCAATTGTATCTCAATGTTGATATTGTCTGCGTTATTACGCCTATGTCTACGTCACGGAGCTAGAATGGGTGAGAGAAGAAACATTTTCTAAAATATTATTGTTAGTCCCGTATGGGGAAAATATAATTATAAAGGCCTTGGAGGGGATACTATTCAAATGGAATTAGAGAACTGGATATGGATGAAAAGTTTAATTGATAAATCTTATACATGAGAGGTCAATCATCCTCAACAAATACAATTTAGGACGGCTGACATCTCAGTAAAGTGTTTTACTATTTTAATGTTTTATAAAATAGCAACTGTGGTTCATGATGGATATTAAAAAGTGTGGATATGGGTGATGCTAACTGTATGCAGACGGATAGAGGCGGCCAATGAAGACCTTAGGGTAGGCCTATGCGAAATTGAAGCTGCCGATTTCATTAGAAATTTAATAAGGTTTAGTCATTATTATTATTTAATTATTATTTATTTAAAAATATGAATAGTATCATATTAGACCTAGCTAAAATTAGGCTAAAAACATAGGCCTATTCACAGTAAGGAAAAATTACTATATGCCTAAATGTAATGAAGAATGAAGATTAATATGGTTTAAATACAATTTTAAAGGATGAAGAGTAAGAGAATACCTAGGAAGGTGTTACAATACAGCCTACTATAACTCAGAAGAATAAAATCAGTTAATCAAGAGAACAACGGATGGCTAATATAAGGAATATGATAATAAAATGACTTACATTTACTTAGAAAGTTACTGATTGTTACATTTTTAAGGCATATAATTCCTTTAGGCTAAAGGACAAATAGGCCTAGGCCTACTGTGTTACTGGGGAAATCTATTATTAAGATGATGATAATAATAATAATAATAATAATAATTACCCATTATTATTACTATTACTACTATTATTATCAACATCATAATCATTATATTTTCTTCTAGTTTACGAAATTAGACCTTTTGACCTGTTTTCACATCAAGTGGAATTTAATGAATCTTCCCATCTAATAAATGAACTCCAACACCTCTATATCCTATTGGTTTGTACTTTAATAACAGCTGAGGGATTCTATCTGTAGGCATTCTTTTAACGTGTTCATAATAATGGTTTATCATGTTGTCAATTAGGCCTATATTTTATATAAAGTCTAGGCCTATATCAATTGAGTTTTTTGAAATAAGTTTTTCTTGCGTTTAACTGAAATTAATTAAAAATTCTATCCTACTGAAAGCCTATTAGATTTTTTGTAGAGCTAGAAGGTTAAATCAATTTTGGAGAAATTAAATAGCCTATGCCCATATTAGAATCTAAATCATTTTATTTTAAAATCAGGTATTTTTCAGCATTGTACTGCGGTAGTAGACTAGCCTATATAGGCCTATTTATTTTATTTCTTGTAAATTCATTAAATTCAATTACATTTCTAATGTTTTGTAGATTTTTTTCTGTTTCCTTTGTGTATAGTCTCTTCTATTTTATATAGATCTATTTATAATAAGTAGGTCTAACTGTATAATCAAGTGTTCCACTCTCTACTATAGGCAAACTCTGAAATTGATATCTTGCCAAAATGAGTCAAAAGTATGTTGAGGCCTATAATGTCTGTTCTGTATCAGATCCTATAGCTAAAGTTAGATGAAGTGTAAATTGTAGGCCTTCAGAATGAAAAATCCTGTGTAAAAAACATTCTCACTGAAAATCTAAACGGAAACATAATTTATGATATGTCTATATTTTATGAGCTTATTTTAACACTTAACTAAGATAGGTTTAAATTAGAATATAAATTAGGCCTATAGGCCTACGTTAATGATTGGTTCCTGGGTAAAAATGTTTTATAGTTAGACCTATATACGCTTTAAAAACAAAAATATCAAGAAGCTTGGAGTTTCACTTTTCACTCCGACCATTAACTATTCATACAGAAACAATTCCAAACATAGGCTATTTCTGTAAATTACATAAAGGAGATGTTCAGGCTAAATGTTGAACTCTGGATTCACACACTTATGGGAAATCATAGGTTTTCTAAAAATAAAAAAATGATTAAGATAGCCTATTATGGTGCATTTACCAGCTATATTTAGCTACAGGAATATTTCTATTCCTCATAAATTATATAGTCTAGGGAACTTCGAAATAGGACGCCATTTTGTGAAAGGGTAGATATAATGGTTTTCTGGTTCTTATGTAAATTAACCTACTAAAATATACATCTAAAATTCAATTAAACTGTGCCTAATAAATTAAATATTTATATTTATATTTTATGAAGATGAGATTAATGAATTTTTAGTAAATTGAGAACCATTTGTGCAATTTTCTCCAACTTTTCACTATATTTAGAATATATTAAAAACCAAATTAAAACACACAATGACCATATTATACTAAATAAATGTCAAGAGATCGTAGAATAATATGAAATGCGCTATTTCTTTTCAAAATCCTAATTATTATTAATTTATTGCTTTAATTATTAACGAATGAAATTATAATATTAATTTAATCGTTCTAGACAATAGGCTAAAACTATTAGGCTAGGGTCTATAGTAAAAATTTAAATAAATGTTTTTTAATAATAATAAATAGACCCAAATGAAATAAGATATTTTATGTATTCACGTAGTTATTACTTACCTATCCGTTGATATAAATCAGGTATTAATTTAAAGAAAATATTTTTGTTCTGTATTGGCATTATGTTACAAATAATCAAAAAAGACATTGTAACAATGAGGTTAAAAAATGAAGAATGATGTGCAAATGTTAATAACTTAAATACAATGGAGACTTAAATTAATATAGCCTATAACTTACTGTCCCTTTATTCCTATATATGATGATATTTAGTTTTTGTCCCTGTGGGTTAGCCTAACTTCTGAGAAGTTATTTAGACCTATTTAGATTCACGAAGTTTTAATCGGATCTCAATTGCTTATAGGCTAATTTAAATGTTTATGTAATCTAGCAAACAAAAAGCAACTTATTTATATAGGCTAAGTACAGGACTACAATGTCGCTCTTTGATATAGGGTCTATGTCAGTATTACAAATATTAAAACCTGAGTATTAATTTAAGATTTTATAGCATGGGTCCAACATTATTTAAAGAAATAGGCTATATAGCCTACATAATTTATTTGCTATTTTACAATAGGGTTTTACAAAGAAAAAAAAAAGAAAGAAATGAAGAAGTAGAACGAAAAAAGAAAAGAAAGAATTTTAGGGTAAGTGTAGGCCTACTCAAGTAGCCTACGTATTTTCAAAGAGGAAATTAGGAGCCATCGATGATACCGATAACAATTAAAGTAGGCTAATCGAATGTTAACTTCAATACAGCTGAAATACGAAATTCACTGCCATCTTTGATGCTTCTTAACATTAAATACATTTTGATATATCATTTAAATTATTTGATAAAGTGGTTTCCTTTTGAAAAATAATTAAGTCTATATTTGGAAATATAAAATGTTATTTCTTTCAATACAAGTATAAGTTATTGTGTATGTAATAAAAATCATAGGAACTGCTAATAGAGATTGAGACTGCTGGTGGTATGATTGATGATATATATTGTGTGTGTGGAAAAGCAGAAAGTTCAGATAAGAGGAGCAAAGAAAATATAGGTCACATAGTGATGTATGTCCCGCCGGCTCGATACTGTTCTTTCTGACGTCTTCAGCAGCCGGCACTCTATTGACTTTCTGACCTGTCAGCGTCACATGCGAATCACAGAGATAAGCAACCTTACCAGATGACGTGACGTCCTAGGAACTGGAGGTGGACATCAGCCTCCATTCTAGCAGCGGAGGTTGACTACGGGACAGTCGTCTGCTGCAACAGAGGATCTCTGTGCTCTTGGGCTGGGGTCGGAAAGCGACTGCAGAGATTCCTCGGGCATGCGGCCAACCCTTGGTGTAGGCGGGGGGTGGTGGAGGAGGGTTGAGGGTTCGCTGTTCGGGGGGGTTCAAATGGTTCCACTGCAGCTATGACGTCATGAAGGGGATACCAAAACCGAATGTTCCGCGCGCATCAAACGACAAAATGGCGGACTCGGGGGCGATCGTTAGAAAGAGGCCTGTTGCTCTTCTGCTCTTCTGTTAATCTTATTTTAGTGCCTCATGCTATGAATTTGTGGATTTTGCACCCCCTTTTTATATTAAAATGGTCTCTTGGGTGTAATGAAAAGAAATTGGGGGAAAGTTGTTAACTTGCATGTATATGCATCTGGAATCAAAAATAGACCTTCGTGGCTCTTGAGGATTCCTATTTTACAAGAAAAACAAAACAATGTTACTGAACTATAGGCAGGACTGTAACAGTAGCGGATGGAAATGATAGCTTCCAGCAAGAACAACAGTCAAATCACTCCCAGAAGAACAATATTAATATTTTATCAAGTCCTGGCTATTATATTGTCAAACAACTAGATTGAATAATTCATGGCTGTAAACTAGTTTACCTCTAGTTCTAAATGTGATGAACACTGTATTAACACAGGGCCTACTGGAAATTCAGCTATTACCAGCTGAAGAGCATATTGCCGTAGGTCTAAATAGGATTAAAAAAAATGTTAATGACAATAAAATGTTAGCGTAAATTATACATTCATCTCCCTCAGCTAGGCATACGTAGAGTTCAGGAATGTTGAGCTAATCTGTAAGCTGGTTTTATTATTGAGAGCATGGACGTTAATAAATATGATATTCGTAGCTAATACCAAAACACACAAATAGTACCTAACCTACGCTAATTGACAACTTATGTGTTCAATTTAATTACAATTTATAATTACTGAAACTATATTGTATTTGTTTCCTTCAACGAATCTTTAACCAAGGCTTATATCTTTGGTGAGCCAGGGAACTTTGCTAGACCTATAGGAAATCTTTGAGATAGGTAGGGCCTATGTTGGTAATTAGTACACATAGGCCTACTGGCAATAAACATACATTTTCAGAAAAAATAGTGGGCCTTCCTTATTTCTTCCTATATCTTTGATGGTTACTGAAAAAGTCTAAAAAATAATACATTGCAAGTAATCATAATAGCCTATTTAGGGGCCTAATCGAAAGCTACATTAACTCAGCATTATTGGCCTAATAATGGCAACCAGGATTAAAATATGCCTATTTAGCGTTATCAGAAATATGTCATTAGACTTAGAATTAAGTTATTTCAAACGTTCTTTCACTTGTCTAAGAATAACATGTTTTAAATTGTTACTTTTAAGATGTAATTTTCCACCGCTGTGGTATCGAGATAGCGTGCTGCCTTATCACACAGCGGGCCCGGGTTCAATCCCCGGTTGGGACAAGTTTCCTGGGTGTGGTTTTTTCCTCGCCTGTAAGACAGATGTCAGGAAACATTAAGGCCCGAACGGTCCCCGAACACCATCTGGCCATCATTATCAGTATCATAGTCGCCTAATTAGCTTAAGTTTAATTTAAGGTCTCTCCTGGCGCATCATTACTATCATCAACTCTCATATTATCGGGGCAGCGTAATCCCGCCTTCCATGAGCCCCAATCTCAGAAGTGGGTTGCAAGTAGGGCCTACGCCATGCCAGGAGAGAACACCAAAAATTGCTAAATGACAACCCGGGGTATTTGGGAATAAAAAATGTAGGCTATTTTTTATTTCACGAACCAAATAAATACATTGCGTAAAATATAGTCCTACAGGTAGCCTACTCCCGTGAATGTTTCTGTCTATGAGGTAGGTTTAACGTTATTTCACTTATTCTGAAAAATCGCCATTTCTGATAAACAAAGTCCTTTATTAATTAGTCAAAATATATTTATAGGCTATATTATAGGCCTAATAGCAGATTAAACTATTATTTGAATTTTAATATAGGCCTATTCTATCTTTAATTTTGTTTCCAAGATAGGCACTACACTAGGCCTATAACATTTCATAGCAGTGGACTTTTTCTTCTTAGTGAGTTAATAGTCTACTTAATTTTAAAATTATATTATTATTCATTTTATCTAAATCAATAGACATTATACACAATGTTTATTTACCTTTATAATTTTATTTAGGGTTGGCCTGTATAGTAGGTTCATTTGGAAAATAATGTTATTAATATATTTTTGTACTAGGCCTGCTCTTAGTTGCCTATGCACATACACTATCCCTTCTGAAGTGTTAGATTGTGCAAGTTGTTCTATTGGATGGATCATAACTTATTTGCTGTTTGTAGGGTAATAAGGGAAGTCTTCTAAGTTTAAATGAAGTTTAATTAGGCAGTGTTAGATAGCATATGATATATAGGCCTAAAGCAAGTTTCATACATTAGGCCTATTGAACAGTCGAATAAAGGTTAGTAATAGGCCCAAACCCAAGGAAAAATAACTGGCATCAATTTTAGTCATAAGGTAGGTGTATTGCATATTTAGGCTATCAGATTTCTTAATTCTGGAGATTTTGGATTCACGTATTATTAAATTAAATTAAATTAAATTAAATTAAATTAAATTTTGATAAAGAAATAAAAATAAATAAGTGGGGCTCATTTTAAGGCAGTTATATTAAATGTGTGTGTTCAAATGGTGGCTACTTATTCAAGAGAAAAAAATATAGGGCCCATATTTGTAAATTATTTTCAATACTTTACCAAAAAATGTTCAAATTAGAAAAGACCTAAAAGGAAAATATTATAGGCCCTAGGTCTATCTAAATATTTAAAAATGGCTCAGATAAAAGCTCACTAGGCTATATATTTAAATGACATGGACATTAGTGAAATAAGTTAAAGAACTTTAGGATTACATAATAAATACGGTTAAAATATCGACTTTTGTTGACGTAAGGAACCAAACCGATATTTTTAACTTTAACATATAGAAAAGTAGGCCTACAAGCTGTAGAAATGTAGTTTGACAGGTTCCAACTTTTGGAAAGGAGGTAGACCTAGTATTTCCACAATAAGGCATATTTAAATTCAACTGACATTATTAGCCTAAGTTATAATATGCTCATTTATGAACATGATTGTAGGCCTAATTTGTAATGCATGTTTTCACACTTCTGTCAGAGTTTGAATTGAAATAGACTTATTAATTTATTTTAAAAGGGTAATTTTTAGTGTATAGGTTTATTTCCAGTTCGGGTAGTGGAAGTACAGGTAGTGGTAGTTCGGATAATGTGGACCCTTCGGTTTGAGTGAACCCTGTCAATATCTTCTTTAATTGGCACTGCTCTGAAACAGAAAATATTTTAACTTCTTCCCCTCATCAACTTTGACTTGTTCAAGGCCAGTTTATTTTATTTTTTGTGCGAAGAAGGGTTTATGTGTGATATTTATGAAAACTACCATTTAAAAGTTTTTATGCTAAGAAGTAGGGCCTAATTCTTAATAGCCTATCTGCTATTGAATTTTATAAATATTAAAAAATCTCCTAAATAAGGCCTATAGGCCTATTATATTAGGCTATGTAGCCTATAGGCCTATGCTGTTTTAATATACAGACGGGATTGGTTTGATATTATGTGACATGGCTCCTGTATAAAATAATTAAACAAACAAAGGAATTCGGTTAATGTGGACCCTCCAAGAGGCGATTAAAATTGACCTGGGTCCACTTTACACGAATAAGTAAGCTTATATTTTATTAATGAGGATGCTATCCGTAAAACCCATAAACTTAATTTTATTTAATATCCTTCTAATTTTACTAACTGAAAATATTGTCGCTGTCTGCAGGTGAATGACATGCGAATGTTATAATGAACAATAATTTTTCAAAACATCATATAGCTAATCCTAGGCCTTAATATCAACGCTTTTTAATTACGATCAGCCATAGGCCTATATATTTTCAGATTAATTTGTGTCTGTCTGTATAAATTAATAGAGGCAATAAACTTCAAAATAGTCTGAAGGCAAGGATGGACTCTGGGAGTCCACTTAACCCGAGTATGGAGGTTAAAGCGGACCATTCTTGTAATGTAAAAAGTTTATAAATTATGAAGATATTTCCATATTTGAATAAAATAACAATGCTATTTCATAGTTATGACACTAATGATAATCACTGTAATTAAACAAAATTCAAATCCCCTAATTAAAAGAAGAAAAAACAACAAATTCAAAATAGGGGTCCACATTACCCTAAGTTCCTCTACTAAATACAGAAATATCTATCTAAAAGGTTTCTGGTAGTAATTTTGAATGTAGGCCTATAATAACCATACTAGTAGAGATAGGCCTACTAGCCTACTTAACAAGATATTTATGTAGGCTAAATGGTTTAGATACGAAATTCAATTTAGTCCTATAGGGTTATTACCAGTAAGGGTACTAGGCCTAATTACAGTAATATCTATTTGAAAGGTTTTTCCAGTAGTAATATGTATTGTAGATTATTTGGTTATTACCGGTTGGGCACTATTACCAAAATAGCCTACTATCCAAAAATTTCCGGTAGTAATTTTTAATGTAGGGCCTGTAGAATAATTGTTGTTACCTGAAGAGGTAGGGCCTACTATTTACCAGAATACGTAACTAAAGGGTTTCCGGTTGTAAACTTTAATTAAGTTACAGCTTATCGGTTGATAATACCAATTATGAAAATATATAATTAAATTTAAGAGTTTCCGGTAGTAGGCCTATGTAATTTTTAATATAGGCCCTATAGGAACATTACCGGTAGAGTAGGCCCACTAATTAGTGATTATATCTATCTGAAGGGTTTCCGGGTACTGATTTTTAATCTATAGGCCTACATTTATTACCGGTAGGGTAATAATTGCCAAAATACAGGCCCTATAGGCCTATCTAAAAGTATTGTGAAAGTAATTTTTATTGTATAGGGTAATTACCGGTGGGTACCAATAATCAAAATATTTGTCTAAAGTATTTCCATTAGGCCTAGTAATTTTTAGTGAAGACGTAACCTATCTTATAGTGTTATTACCAGTGAGGAAATAGGCTAATTACCGAAATATTTGTTTGAAGGTTTTCAGATAGTAAGTTTTAATTTTTAATGTAGGGAATATGATTATTAATTCTAGGGGTATTAATTACTAAATATCTATGTTAAGGGTTTCCGGTAGTATTTTTTTAGGCCTACATAGCATTCAGGTTTATTACAGTACAGTACTAATTAGGCTACCTAAATATAATCTAAAGGGTTTCCGTTAGTAATAACTAACAACATATTTAATGTAGGTATATGCCTAAGGTTATTACAGTAGGATACTAATTACATAAATACGTTGGCCTATCTAAAGGTTTTTCGTAAGTAATGTATAATGTTGGCCTATAGGGTATTCACCAATAGAATACTAATTAGGGCCTACCAAAATATCTCTCCTAATATTTTCGGGTATTATGTTTAATTTTTAATGTAGGCCTATAGGGTTATATAGGCTACTAGAGGAAGTTAGGGTAATGTGGACAATTCGGTTTAAGTGGACCCTGTTAATATCTTAAATAACACTGAGCAACAAAAAAGAAAACTTTTTTTTGTCTCTGAAAGAAAAATATGTGATTTTGATAGTATTTTTTCTCCTGAATTCAAATATGATCTCGGTATTTCTCCATCACGCAAGGTTTCCGAGAGACAGGAATTTATAATTTCAAACACTTTAATATTTTCTACATTCGTAACTACACAATATTCGAACATTTGGGTTCACCTAGAATGTAAGAAATGACTATTTTTTGCTATAGGCTATTTCGCTTGTGGAGCATCCCTCTTGAAGGTCCAACAATAATCGGCCAACATATTAGGACTCCATTTACCTTCATATCTCTTTTCCATAGCTCAAACATCCTGATGAAAGTGTTCCCCGTTTTATTTTACAATGAACAAACGGACGAAAAAGCGTTTATTAAAAAATAATTAATTTAAATCCATTAATTGAAATAGGAATAAAAAAAACTGTGGGTGATTGGGAAATTCTGAATACATAGGCCTACTTGAAAACACGATAAAAAAACTGTATTAAGTACAACTATTGGTACTCATGAGCCAAAAGCATGTTGATCAGTGTAAATGGTGTGCCTGGAACACAAAATATTTTAATTTCTTCCCCTCGTCAACTTCGACGTGTTAAAGATTAGTGTCTTTAATTCTTTGTGCGAAAATGGGTTTATTTGTGATATTTATGAAACGATGATTTTAAAAGTTTTTCAAACTAAGAATTAATGCTTAATTTCTGCTATTGGATATTACAAATATTGAATAAACTCCTAAATAGGCCTATATTAGGGTTATGTAGATGCTGTTTTAATATAGGCTACTGACGGATTTGATTTGATATTATATGACATGACGGCTGTATAAAACAAACATAACAAAGGAATTCGGTTAATGTAGACCCTCCACGAGGACATTAAAATTGACCTTTGTCAACTTTACACGAATAGGTCTACGTATAGGCCTATTTTATCAATGAGGATGCTACCTGTAAAACCAATAGGCCTAAGCTTAATTAATTTTATTTAATATCCTTGTAAGGTTACTAAACTCAAAGAACGTTGCTGTCTGCAGGCGAATGACGTGTGAATGTTATAGGCCTAATGAACAATAATTTTTTCAAAACATTAAATAAATATCAACGCTTTTTAATTACGATCAGCCACAAATACTTTCAGATTAATTTGTGCCTGTCTGTGTAAATTAGGCCTAGGTTTAATAGAGTAAATAAACTTAAGATAGTCTAACGTCTAGGATGGACTCTAGGGTCTACTTTACCCGAATGTGGAGGTTAAAGTGGATCTATCTTGTAATGTAAAAATGTTTATAAATTAGGAAGATGTTTCCATATTTAAATTAAGTTACATTGATATTTCATAGTAGTTAAACACTTATGATAATCACTGAAATTAAACAAGATTCAAATCCCTTAATTAAAAGAAGAAAAACAAAAAATTCGAAACAATGGTCCACATTACCCGAAGTTCCTCTACTAATAGGGATAATAAAATTATTGTAATATCTTTCTAAAAGTTTTCTTGTAGTAAGCCTAAGTTTAGTTTTTAATATCATATAGAATTATTGCTATTAGAGGTAACTTAATAATTACCGAAATAGGCCTATCTAATATCTATCTAATAGTTTTCCGGTAGTAAGTTTAATTTTTAATGTAGGCCTAGTCTATACGGTCGTTATAGTAAGGGTAATAATTACCGATATATCTAGGGCCGATTTAAAAGTTTTCGGGTAATAAATTAAATTTTTAATCTATAGGCCTAGGCGTAAGGGTTTTAGAAGTAGGAATAGCCTGTTATCAACATATCTAGCTATTTAAAGGGTTTCAGGCAGTAGGCCTACTTTTTATCTATAGGGTTATTCCAGGAGAGTACTAATTACAAAAATATGTTGGCCTAGGCCTATCAAAAGGATCCCCGTAGTAACGTTTTTTTTCTATAGGCCTAGGGTATTCCAGTAGGGTATTAGTTACCAAATTGGCCTACCTATCTAAAGTATTTTCGGTAGTAATTTTTTATCTAGGCCTATAGGGTTATTCCGGTAGGGTACTAATTACCAAAATAGGCTATCTATCTAAAGGATTTCCAGTAGTAGGCCTAATGTTTTTTCTATAGCCTAGAGTTATTCCAGTAGAGTACTAATTAAATAAACTCCTGGCGCGAGAGACCTATAAGGCTTTAGCCTATCAGCCGGCTGCTGGCTTCATATCTACATGTATCAATCACAGAGGTAGATGATCATCCAGCTAGTGTAGGGGTGACATGTGGTCAGCATGTCGAGTCCCCCAGCCGTTATAGCAGGTTTTCTCAACCTGGAGCCGCTACTTATTGTAGCTACCCAAATGCCTCACCATGCTGGATGGGCACCGGTCACATACTGGCCAAAATACCATGAGAAAATTTCTTTCCCCATGGAGACTCGAATCAGCGCAAGTCGCGTAGCTCTGCGCCAAGGCTTCAGGAAGCCTTAACCACTCGGCCACGGCGCGGCACAGGGTAGGCCTACTAATTACGAAAATATGTATCTAAAGGATTTCCGGTAGTAATGTTTTATCTATAGTGATACTCAAGTAGAGTATTAATTAGCCTACCAAAATATATTTCTAAAAGGATTTCCGGTAGTAATTTTTTCTATAGGTTTATTCTAGTAGGGTATTAGTAGCCTACCAAAATATCTATCTAAAGAATTTTCGGTAGGCCTAGTAATTTATCTATCTATAGGGATATTCCAGTAGGATAGCCCTACTAATTACCAAAATAGGCCCTATTTGATTTCCGTAATAATGTTTTTCTATAGGGTTAGCCTATTCCAGTAGGGTACTAATAACTAAAATATATTTAGGCCTATCTTAAGGATTTCCGGTAGTAATATTTTATCTAGGGTATAGGATTATTCCAGTAGGATACTGAATACAAAAATATATAAGGATTTTTTATAGTATTGTTTTATCTATAGGGTTATGAGCAGAATGACGACAGTGGTGATGATGATGACAATTTTACTTTTAAAAATATCGAGAGTTAGTAACAGAAAGTAAAACTTCCTTTCAAATTTTACAGCTATAATCACCCAATCAGGCCTAGTAACTTTCCTACATTTTTTAGTTTTAGGCAGCTATAATTATCACCCAATCAGACCTAATAACTTTCCTCCAATTTTGTTTATTGTTTTTGTTGTTCTATCCGTGATGACTTAATTCGATTAATTGGTCTAATAAATTAGGTTAAATGAGTCTATAACGTTAATATTGTAGTAGTTAGGCCTATGCAAATTTGTAAAATGTTAGACACTATGATTGGTGTTATAAATTAATTATCGAAAATAAACTAATTATTTCTTATTAATGTTGTTATATATGTTAGGCTTATTACTCTGAGAGTCCTGTAAATTATAGATTGTGTGTTATTCTCGGAATTAATTTGGTAACGTTTTGTTAACTGTCTGAAATATCCAAGAGATCATTATCTGAATACAGTGTTCTAATCATGTCTTAGACTAATAACTTACAATTACAGGGGTTCTCTGCTCCACAACTCTACAGTCCTATATATCATATCTGACATTCAGCATTAAGTTACTTGTAAATACCTTTAACAGGTAGTTAATAAATTATATTACGCTAATAGCCGTTTTACTTTGTCCTCCATAATCTCTAAGTACAATAGAACACGTAAAATGTCCTTTCTCTTTATAGATTTTCAGCTAAATAACACGTAGGCCTACGGCTATTTTTTGTAGTTCTTTCAAGACAATTTATGGTTTTACACTATGCATGCAGATAAATTTGTTTTCAAAAATATAGTCCTCATTTAATACCATTTTAGATTAGGCCTAAATGTCTTCTTATCTCAGTATCATCTCAATATTGCAAATAATTAAAAATAGGCTATGTTAGATGGACTATGTTCAAATCTAAGATTCCGAATTGTCACCCTCTTCTGTGATAGGCCTAGGCGTATTATAATGTAGGTCTATTTAAGTTTATTCTATGCCCAATCAGCTTAATTTACATAATAAAACAGTGCTTTGGAGAAAATAGCCTTAGGTAAAAACATATAATTTTTCTGAAAATATTAGAGGCGAATTATTTTTTCATCATCATCCGGTATCATGACAGCTGCCGCCGTCTTTCGGAAACCAAACGCCGTTCCTCTCTGTCCATCCATTGATCTTCCTCCAATCCTCCGACATTCATAGCCGCTTTTACCCCTTCTATCCAAGTTTTCTTCGGTCTTCTTCTCTTCCTCCTTTCTATTGGGATCCATTCCATAACAATTTAGGGCAATCTTTGCTCTGGCATTAGGATTATTTTTTAAATTACAAAATATTTAGACATTTATTTAGCCTAAGTGGCTATTTACTGTAGGGCCAGTATTTAAAACTAATAAGCTATATTTCTTTTAAAATGCTTTTTTATGTTAGAATTTAATAGGCCTGCTATAGTTTGAGAAATGACACTCTGTAAGCCCTATAAATGTATTGTTGTAGACTATGTATTTTACTAGTTGAGTGGAGGATAAGGAGGCCTTGCAGTTTTGTCTCGGCAAGTTAAATAAATCATTCGGCTATAATTAGTAGGCCTATTATTATGAAGTCCTATAATTTATTTTATTTTATATAGGCCTATTCAATTTAGTTTAGCATAAAGCTAGCTGTCAGGTGAAAAAGTTGAAATAAAATAAAGCAAAAAAAAAGTTGAATTTGAGAATTAGAGTAGTCCTTATTTTCGTCTTTTCGTATTTAATTACGCACACCCTGTAGGCCTATGTTTGTCTTTAAGTGTATAGGCACTATATATAGCCTATATATAAGCTATATATAGACCTATATTTTAGTGTGGTCCTTATTTTTCGATTTTTCGTATTTCATTCTACACACCCTGTATGTTTTTTTATTTAAGTGTATAGGCCATATATATATATATAGGCCTATATGCCTATATATAGAGTGGTCCTTATTTTCGAATTTTCGTATTTCATTCCGCACACCCTATGTTTTTCTTTAGGCCTAAGTGTATAAGTTAGGTCTCTCTAAGTTATACAGTTTATATAGGCCTATAATTTTTTTCGACTTTCCGTATTTCATTCCTCACGCCCCCTTTTTTTCTTTGGTTGTAAGAAGTAATTTTAAGTCAGTTTTGTAGAAATTTCAGATGAGGAACTCGTGCTGCATTGACCTAGAACAGGCGCGTAAAAAAAAAGACATTGAAAAGAAAATATCAATAAAAATGGTGAAGATACTTTACGTTAATAAGTAATTTCGTTCAATCAGCTGTATTTGAAGATATTTATTTATTTATTTCTCTTGTTTAAGCCAATAAAAAATTCGCTTGCTGTAGGCCTAAGTAATTTTTTTAATAGTCATTTATAAATTTAGGCCCAGTGCTGCAAAGGTTAATGTTAATTTATTGTAATTATATTTTATACACTATGTAACTGAGTCAGAAGGGGGGGAAATGGTTTGTGTTTAAAGCAGACTTCCAAAAACATTACTTAGGGCTATAGCAAGTGTATTTTTCCATTTCTTAAACAAGATAAATTAATCTACAAATACAACAGTTGAAATGAATATAATTTTTAACATCAAAAGCATTACTATTTTTATCGACATTTTCTATTCCACGGTCTCTTTTCTACACAACTGTTCTAGCTCAATGCGGCACGAATTCATACTAAATAAAAAACATGACTAATTGCAACAAAATAAATAATTACGGTATATAGGGCTAAATAAATAAAATAAAAAATGTGTGTGGAATGAAATATGGAAAGGCGAAAATAAGGACGATCCTGATATATAACTTATTATAGCCTATGATATGAAAAGAAAAATTAACGCCTGAACCGGGATTTTAATCCAGGGAACTCAAAATCTAGGCCCTATAGGTTAGTGCGAATCCGACTTCACACACACAGTCTAGGCTATGTACAAAGAAGAAAGTTATTTTCCTGTTTAAAACATAGGCCTAGTTCATATTCATAAATACATCTGGACGTCTTCACGTGGTGAAACTTGCGACCATCCTATAGATAATGTATTAATGGATAAACGCTGGAATAGGCCTAGTACCATCGTCGACGTTAAATTAGTTAGAAGAGCGATGGGGTAAAGTATTATCATATAGTGTGTTCCTTTTACTCAATCATAGTTGAAGTCTTCCACTGTTGCAAGAAAAGTAATTGCATTCTATTTACTTTGTTCTCATTCGGCCTCTTCTAGACTGAATACGCCCTAGTGCTTATTGAATATATAGGCCTATTTAAACGTTAGTATCTGACAAACTGCAGTAGGCCTATAAAACTTGGTAAAAACTGAAATGTTGGAATAAATGACTTAAAACAATAACAGTTTCCCATTTCATCAGAGAGATTGACAGTTAATTAACTTAATATATTTTGTATGAAAACAAATTATCTTGCATCAAAATATTTTAGTCATAAACCCTTTTAGAGATTGTATAGTCAGCTTTTCCATCAATTAGGTTTTATTCGGATTACATAAATCCTTAATAGGGCACTCAAATTGATGCTGTTCTTTACAGTATTAGGCTATAGGACTGATTTTAAATGTAATCAAATATAAAGTAGGATTATTAAATAGGATAATGTGTTTTTAAAAGATTTAAAGTTTTATTTTCATAAAATAGCTATCAACACACTTCCTCTAGACCTGTCTTAAGCTTACATTTCATTGGATTATTATTATCATCGTTATCATTATCATCAACATAATCGATATTAAAATCATGGTTGTTGGTAATATTTTATTCAATGACACTCTGTAACATAATTAGCGATGCGAATCAAATTTGAAATTGAAAGACCAATAAATTTTGCCTAGAAGCCTCTTATTTCAGACACAGGACCCATAATCCCCATAGACTTACACAACAAACTACGCCCAGATGTTTTATAGATATCTGAACTAGACGCGAAAATAGGTTAGGCCTATTGTAGCTACTAGACCACGAGTACCGATAGCTCTTGTTGGTGGTGAATTAAATCCTACGTCTAATTACCAAATTCATTAATATAATACTAACATGTTACTTAAAATAACCCTAGGCCCTATATGTGTTGAACAAGATGTTCAAATAGGTCCATTTGAATTTATCTACAAACTACTGTCCACCGATTAGAGAGACGCGAAAATGGCATAGGCTAGTTAAACGATGAATTTCATTGAATAATCGTAATATTTGTCATATTTTCTAGGCCTAGACCTATTAGTTTCTGAGAATAATTGATATAGGCCTATAGCTTAAAGATTAAAGAGGCCTTGTGGGATACATAATAGGCCTACCTACAGATGATATTCTGAAATGAAAAGCGATTGGTTACAACATAAGCCTTATCTCCTACGTTAATTAGACATAGGCCTATTAATTGTTATAGGTGCTATTTCTTAATACAACTGTAACTTACTCTATCGGCCCATAGGCTATAAGTAATGAAAAATGTGTGTTATAAAATAGACTACAATTTATGTAAAGAGGCTGTAATAATTTATTTTCAGTTAATTTAGCTTAGACTTAATTTCGAACCAACTTCAAAGTTTGTTTATAACAAATAATTTCGATTACTGCAAACCCAAATACTTCATGGATTGTGGGGTGAAATCACCCGATATTTGTAGTCCATGTGTAGTGTGCATTGTGAATGATAAATTAGTTTCCAACGTTGGTTAAAAGTATGTGAAACGGCCATGAATAATGAATAATCTTAAATCCAAATAGAGCTAATTATAAATCCGCCCATACTATTCCTACCATTGCTGTATCGTTCAGGATTACAGGGTTGTACAATATTAAAATGTGTTTAAAGCTATTTGTTGTAACAGACTATGCCAGAAAATTGTTTAATGTGTTAAGCCTATTATTATTATTATTATTATTATTATTATTATTATTATTATTATTATTATTATTATTATTGTTATTATTTTAATAATAATAATAATAATAATAATTATTATTATTATTATTATTATTATTATTATTATTATTATTATTATGTGAAGTGCGTAATTTTTTATATTTAATTATCTCATTGGGCTAAAAACTGTGACTAAAATGATCTAAGTATAAGGACTTTATTAGACTAAAAGTAAGATACATACAATGTTATTTACAAATATGGGTCGCACGGACAGTAAGCCATACGTGCTGCTGACAGTTCGTTACAATAAGTTGATGTTTGGTAATAGGCCTAAAATAGGTCTACTTAAAACAAAAAAAGAAAACATAATAATATTACAATTAGATAACAATACAATTACATTATACATTAACTTAGTTATGTAGAATTATTAAGAATTAATGGTATTGCAGTTTGTTAATATATTTATTTATTTATTCATGAATGAGTGTTGTTCTTATTTTCCGCGTTTTGTCCAGAAACCTACCCAAATTTATCCAATTTTCTGGGCTTACCAATAACTCGTAGCATGCCAATCTTTCACGATTTGAATTTAGAAATCTTTCCGGTAATAACTGACGCCTCCAATATTCCAAATCGTTACATTTTCCTAATATATGTAGGCCTATCTCGTCTTCAAAGCTCCCGCACATTGGACATAGCCTATTCGCATATCGTGATCGTCCCTAATTTTGAAAAATTTCCATACCCCTAACCTGATCCAAGTAAACCCTGATCTCTCTTTAAATCCTAGATTGAGTAGGCCTATATAAGATTCTTTTCCCCAAACTTGTTTTAGGTCTCTTTGTAAAAACAGTGGTCGTTTTCCCGCACAATCGGCCAAAATATTTTGTTGGTTTAGGCGTATTTCTAAGTACCTCCTCCTTATTTTTCTCCACACACATTCTTGCGATTTTCAGTCCCTTTTTCCCATACCCAACCCATTCCAATCTTTTGGAGTTCTCTCTTAACCTTGTCTGTCCACAATTTCACATTTGCGTTCCTAATTTGGTGGTCGTAACAAATTGCTCTGAGCATTGTTTCTTGACCTTGGATTAGCCGCAACCAGTACTTGAGTACACGAATTGTGCAGTTTATGTCGTTCAGAAATGACCGAAATTCATATAAAATTCCACTGTTAGAAACGGCCTTACTAAGTCCTGTAATATATTTTAGAAATGCGTATATACCTTATTTAGTATTTCCGTTTAAAATTATCTAAAACATAATGCAGGGTCATTCGCTGTCGAGTCGCCCCGTTCCACGGCGGCCGGCGATAGCAACTGATGATAACCGAGCTCGCGGCACTGCGGGAGACTTGAATCCGCTTCGTAGGAGCACCGGAGTCATTCAATCAGTCTCGCAGCGCTTTTGTTTCAACATGGTCGTGCTTTGAATTGCTTCTTACCAATTTTACATTTGGACAAAACATTAGGCCTATATTGAAATAATACGTTAATATAGGCCTATCTCTAATTATTTGAACGACTTATGATAGGTCTAGTTTAGGCTATATGAAATATTTTAAACCTATATTTTGAATGATGTAGTGACATTTATTTCAACTTATTATGAAATTAGTCATACTACGATTTTAGGGTTGGTAGTAGGGTAACATAATTGTTTTGGCGTGAATTCATTAAGCTTTTTCTATATATATTTTTTTCTTTTTGTTACTGTTTTTTTAATTACCTTTTTAGTACCGTAGTTATTTATTCTCGAACAATAATATTTTAGCAGTTTAATCGTTATTGTCTCGCACAGTGGCTTGTAGCCTACCAGTTAATTTAATTCATCAGTGCTTAGACGCAGAACTACGAAGCGCTTGCTGGTTGGAGTACCATGAGAACGAATTTTCTCAAGGATTTTCGACCATGTTTGGGATCATTTCCTGAATATCATGAGAAATTTGGGTAACTACAATAAGTAGACGTGATTCATGATAGCCTAACTCTGAACTAGGCCTACGTTACCTGATAGGCAGCGTGTAACTCTGTAATTCGCTGTAACGATGTTGACCTCTTGAGCCACGATAGAACAAAGAAACTTAAAGTAAATCAGATTCTAAAAAAACTTACACATTTATGTAACATTTAAATTAAAAATGTGTGATTATAGAAATTCTTAAAACTTATTTCGCCAGCACAAAACCGAAATCATATAGGCTAACTAATGTTTAGGCTAGGCCTACTTAAAATTATACCTTCTACAGAAACGTTGTTGCACATCTCTCTTCTCTCTCTCTCTCTCTGTCTCTATCTCTCTGTCTCTCTGTCTCTCTGTCTCTCTGTCTCTCTGTCTCTGTCTCTGTCTCTGTCTCTCTCTCTGTCTCTGTCTCTTTCTCTCTCTTTCACTATAGGCTGACATATAGGCCTATATCTCTGAAATTCATAGAGAGAACATTTTTTGACAACTCACCTCATCAATTTAATGTTTTTCACTATAGGTACTACAGTTTTAGACGATCTCACGTCTATCTTCAGTCATAACTCCGACTGATGAAATTCTTCGACCGTCATCTCTTCTATTGTCACCATCTTCATATAGGCCTAGATCAATGATTTTTTATATTCCTAACGAACAAAATTTGATTTCGAAGTTAATAAATTCAACCATAGATGGCAGCGCTGAAGATGGCGACAATATAAGAATTGACGACCGAAGAATTTCATCTGTCGAAGTTATGACTGAAGATGGACGTGAGATCGTCTGAAACTATAGTACCGTGAAAAACATGAAATTGATGAGGTGAGTTGTTAAAAAATGTTCTCCGATGGATTTCAATGATTAGGCTATACCTCATAATGTTTACTTCCCAACATTAATTTAATAAAGATATGTATGTAAGATATATATATATATATATATATATATAGGCCTATCCTACAGTAACTGTTCACAAGTGCAGATTTATCATCTGCCAAGACTAAATGCTTGATGTTAGAGAAACATATGTAATGGCTGAGGGACCTGACATATTGACTACATATCATTCCTGTTATTCCTTAAATAATCGCTCAATTCTGTGTTTGTCACTTATGAATTTAAGGCTAAGCCTAGGACCTGTTAGAGCACATAGTTGGAGTTTTAGTTTCTATAATTTTCAAAGAACTCACTGAAATAATTAGGTAGGCCCTACCTTAGTAACTTATTCTATTTAATGACACGCATTTACAATTCGGTTATCTAGCGTCAGCATTCATGGGTAGATCTGAAAGAGCTGATATTTGTTTATAAAAAAATCTTGTTTGTAGTCGTAAGTTCTTATAAAACAAAAACAAAAACTAAATTGCTGGTGTGACAGGGTCAGAAGATCTTTGGCTTATCATCTTACTGATTGCTTCACATGTGGCGTTTACAAAGGTAGTCGATCATTCAGTCAGTATAGTGGTAACATGTGTTCAATCGTAAAGTAGGTCCCGTCGTTATAGCTGATTTTCGTAATATGAATCCGCTACATATTGTAGTTACGCAAAATCCTTTTTTTTTTTATCTGCAAATCAACTATAGGCCTAAGAGACCCAGAATTTACTTTCATTCCTAAGGAAGCTGTAGTAAAGAATTGTACAGCCTGAAAAAAAAAATAGAACAAACTAACTCGGGTTTGAACACACGGACTTCGAAATTAGTGGCTAGATTTGTAACGAAATTAGTGGCTAGATTAAATATTTCTGAGAGATGTTTTTAAACTAAACTTGTTGTTGGGCCGTATGCTATTTTTTAAACAATGTGTCACATTTACAGCGGCTTTAATATTAATGCGTTTTTACTGAATATATCCTACCCGAGCCGCCTATTCTCCGGCCCTGAAGTTTAGGTTGTACAAGGGGTAAAGGGAGAAGTCGCCCTCTACTGCCAATAATAAAATGGTTGTAGTGGGAGTGAACGTTTGCCACAACCAATCACTGCTCTTGACGCAGCTATAGCGCACTAGTAAGGTTTGAAATTGCTGAGATGTTGTCAGCTGTATGTCTGCTAACCGCATACATAAAGCGTTCACTCCCACTGAATATCCATATCGGCAACACTGTCGTGAAAACGTCAAGGCCGGAGAATCAATGTCTGCAGTTTAGTTACATTAATATTAGCCAATTCTCCGTATTTATAAATTTAAAGGTAAATAGATTTTACTACAGGCTCTAGGAGGATTTGGGGTAGTAGAAGGTATAGATGCACCTTACTTGACATACGACATGGGGTGCTAGTTGTGTTGTCAATCCTCATTGACAGCCATCTTTACCTCCAGAACGCTCGTCTGGTACTCATTTCTGTTAGAGGATAATTCGCCACCAGGGGTCATAATGCCGTCGGCAAGTTTAAGCAAAGTTTAGAAGTTATGACCCCAATTGTAATCAAAACCATGAACTTTGGGTTTGTAGCTTATTGCCTCAACCAATTGGATTATGGTGTGCCCCTTTCATCTATGAGTCAACTCTCCATTCTTATCCTATTTTCACACGATTAGAGAGAAAATTTTACATGTGACCCAGGATCTGAACCGAGAATTTCCAGCTATATTTACTATCGCCTATAGTCCTAGACAGCTTGTCTGGATAAAATAGTTTAGGCCTATGTTAATAATTAGCCCATGTTAAAGCGAAACCCCATCATTAAGGCTTCTCGCAGAAGAAGCACCTCGTAATAAATCTTATGAAAAAGTTTAATAATTCTGAGCTGTATCAATTGTATGTCTTCTGATATGGTTACATCATTTATATTTTCAAGAATGCGATGGACATGGCACGTACAGAAAATGACTGAACATTAGATAGGGACTATCTAAAAAATTATGAAAAGTAACTTTGAAGGATGACCGAGATTGTATTGGAAGGATAGAATTTTGGAGCATCTGAGGAAGCTAAGAATGGAGGGATGGTGGCAGATTGCCAGAGACTAGAAGCCTTGAACAGGGTTCTGAGGGAAGCTGAGGCTGGATTCGGGCTACAATGCTGCTGCTGTTGACGATGATGAAAAAAGTTTCGCTACTTACTGGCGATGCGTGGATCGAAAGAGAGAGAAATTTGTGCTTATTCGTGTATACATGTGTCTTAGTAGATCTACGGGAAAACAGGACGTAAAGCTGAAGATCTTCAATTCAAATGCCGCAGATTTTCTCCTCTGGTTATGTTAATTAAGCCCTAGAGGTGGCTTCTGTGCAAACATTTAATTTCCATTTTATGTAACTTATTTTATTTGCCTTCGTAGAATTAAGATATGAGATATATGATAAACTAATGGAAGAATATACAAAATAGAGAGTGAATAATATTTACAGAAGACAGAATATATGTGTTTGGGAAAGGAAGTGGATGACCTCATAGGCCTACTCGAAACAGAGAAGATAAAAAAAAAGTGAATCTTGGTCAATGATTACATATGAAAGAGATGTACAAAATAAAATTACAAGGCAAAAATGCAACTAGGACATTACATGGAATAATTTGGAACAAAAATATTGCAAAAAAACTAAAATCGAAATTTATAAGAGCTTGATACAGAATATTTTGTCATATGGAAGTGAAACATGATCTTTGACGGAATTACAAAATAATACAATTAGAAGAGTTGATTTTTATTATCTTAGAAGAAGCCTTCAAAAAAACAAGATAGGATAAAATAAGAAATGCATTCTTTTGGAGAGAAATCAATGTCACCACATCTGTTGTTAAGAAGATTGAAAATTAAGCTTTTAAATTTTATAGCCATGTACAAAAATGGAAAATGAAAGATGGCCAAAAAATAGATGTTTACCAATGGTCAATCCTGGAAGAAATAAACGTGACTGACCAAGATTGAAATGGCAAACCTATGTCAGAACTATAATGTATGATAGGAATTTGGAAGAACGAGATTGGAACGAAAGAAATAAGTGGAGGAAAGCCGAAGAAGAAGAAGAAGAGAATTAAGTCCATGCTTCCTTGTTCAAGTTTTTATGACACAGCCTATAAGTAAGTTAAGCATTCTGATATTTATCATATGTGTCAGGCCTTCAGGTTCTTTGTGTTAACTTTTGTAACATGTCATGGCTTCGTGTTATTCTGTAAGCAAATAATTAGACTTATGTTTGAGTTGCTTAATTACACTTCAAGTTAACAAAAAACTGTCGCTAATTTTCATGTCGTTTGTTGCTACTTGTTATTGTTTTCTGACAAAAGGGGAAAACAAATGAACAAGATGATCTAAATGATAGATAATTGACACAATTCCCTTTCAAATATTAGTGGCAGCCTAGGCGCAGAAACAAGGTTAGTCCGAATGTTACAATTATACTACATGCATACGTGACGAATATAGCCACACACAGAAGATAATCTGTCATGTGGACATTTACATGGCCTTCCCCTTCTACCTACTATAAACATAAATTACACGCCCCCTTCCTATACACTAACTACATGTTGCAATATTGGGATATCATTATGGTGAATATGTCGGCATTGCATCTCATATTTATAAGCCTTGTGCAGCTTATATTAACAACCCCCTTAAAAATATAGTGTATTACTATGCGAGGTTGGGACGTGGTTTTTACAGAATCGAGGAAATATTTAAATACCCAGCGATAGTGTGGTTTTTAATTTTCCAGATTCTGTAAAACACTTCACAAACCTGTGTTTTACATTATTTTTTGCGCGAAGGTGTTTTCAAAATAATAAATAATAGAAAAATAATAACATCTTTGTTGGAAATATTTGCGTTCATTATAAACAATTGAGTAACGTTAATAGTGTGGCAATGATTATTATTAGATGAAACTACCAATTAGTGATAAAATGGCGGAAAGTACGTATTTATTGTTTTGTATTGTTTTAAAAAAAGTTCAGTAAGCCTACATTTAAATGCAGTAATTTGTTTCGTATAATGTAGGCCTATATTAACACTACCTTTTGGATATTTTTTTTTGTATAACTTAGGTCTATAAGCCCTACATTGTATGTAGTATACATAGAGGACAGTGGTTTTACTTCCCACACGCGTTTTGTAGGCTATTACCTATCATATGTAATAGGCTATTACAGTAGCCTATAGTTATTTTATTACAGTAGGCCTATAGTTATTTAGGTTGGTAACCACGAAATGTAGGAAGTTGAACTTTCAATCATGGTTGACATGCCGTAAGTACGACAAAACGCCCTATCGAGCAAAAAAAGAGTGGACCCATTTTTTTAAATAGGCCTAACCCATTAGGATTGTAGAACCCAGAGGTTTACACTACGCGGATAGGCTATAATCTTTTCATACATCCCTAACCTGAGCTAATATTTCCAGTTATTTCTTGTATAGCCTAATTCTCTATCTCTCTATCTGTCTCATCTTAATTTAACCTCCTCCTTTGTAGGTATGCCTACTTGTACAGACACCATGCGACACATGCCCTACAAGGACAGAGGATTTGAAACTCTGCTTCACACATTTACTTTCTCGAACATCCAAGGACATGGAGGGAATCCCCGGACGAATTATCAGCTCAGTCTCTGGACCACCTCCGATACAACACGAACATTTACTCTATGACAAGATAGACACCATTTAGGCCTATCATATATTCATAGTAAACAAGGCAACAATTATTTGTATGGTTATTAGGCCTATAATGAATTATGTTCGGGAACCATTTGTGCCATAATGTTTCCTGGCATTTGCTTTACTCTGTACGATTCAACTTCCTTAAGTAATTTAATAATTAAAATTACTATAATATTTTCTCACTGGAAGAGTGAATGCAACTCTGCCAACTTATTATTATTGTTATTTTTCTTATTCTTATTAGACCTGTTATTATCATTATTATTGTTGTTAAATTTTAGACCAAAGAGTGATGAACAGACAGGTGAATGGAGAAGACTGCAAAACAGTGAATTGCATGGTCTATATAATGAGAACAGTTAAGTCTCGTAGACTGCGATGGGCAGGACATGTGGCACGAATGGGGAATGAATGACGTGCATGGAAGCTTCTTGTAGGAAAACCAGAGGGCAAACGCCCAGTTGGTAGACCAAGAATGAGGTGGGGGAATAACATTAACTATGATTTGAGGAAAGTTGATTATACATGGGATGATTGGAAAACATTGGCTCAGGGTAGGGATGTATGGAGAGCATATGTCCACGCGGCCATGAACCTAAGGGTTCGATAGTGCCAGTGGGTTAGTTAGAGTTAGTTATTGTTGTTAATGTGTTGTTGGCCTATATCCACTAAACTGTGAGTCGACAATGATGGAGAAATTTTGATATGATTTGCATTCATGACATCAAAGTATTGCAGAAGATAAAGTGTGCTGGACTCACAGCAGTGGCACGACGAGGCCCAGTCTTGCGAACGGGATGGCTGGGACAATACCAAGCTTAATGCTAGGGAACTACCGACCAGATCAGTAGGCTCGGCAGCGGAGAAGGCGCGGTCATTTGTTGGTGGGGATTAGCGCCGATTACTGGGCCGAGAACTGACTCGAGGACAATCTGTAGTCTTCAGTAGTTGAGCGACCTGACGTACTAATGCTCAAGCTGGACCCACTTCAGCAACAATACACGAACCAGGGTGGTGTACAGAGGAAAGGTCGGTGGATTTGCTAGTCAGTCTTCCGGCTAAGCTTGAGGGACTCGTGAACCATAAGTGGGGTCGGCAGGAGATGAGCGCCCTGTCTTACTATTTGCTTACCACTTGGAGCTTGCGAGCTCCGTGCTGGCCCACAACGGCGGCAGGACATGTCCCTAGGCAGCTGACCAAGGCACGGCCAGGATAGGCTAAGCGCAATATGAGAGCGACTGCGCTGATTCCCGGTTCAGCCTACGGGTTCGCGAACCAACTGTGGGGTCGCAAGGACGTAAGCACCTGGTTGTAGGGCCTACTAAAGTCTCACACTCTGCGGGGCTTGGTGGGTCAGGCCTAGCCGGTATCACAACGGCTGCAGGATGCGTCCCTGGAGGAGAACAGGGGGATGGTCGGTGGAACTTCGATGCTTGATCGCAAATCAGTCCTCCAGGCTAGGCTCGAGAAGTCCGTGGTCGTCAGTAATGAGCAACCTGACATACTATGTAGCTCAATCATTCGACCCGAGTGATGACTTCAACACCGTCTCCCGGGGTGTTGGTTTTAAGCGAAGTAGGTAAGGGAGACAAAAGCAGTTGGGAGTATGGACTTCGTGCTCGAGGAATCCCAAGGGGTGGTGGAGGGCCCAGCTGTTCAAAGAGATAAACTTTATTTATTTAATGCTTTTAGCCTAAATTTACTCTGGTAGGCCTATAGACAATCCGTATGGTTTTATTGAATGGTAAGATGGCTCTAACATAGGCCCTAATTTAACATTTGTAGGCTACATAAAAATACATTTCATCACATACAAATTCCTAATGTGTTGGAAATATTTAGGCCTATAGTCCTAAAATATAAAAATCAAATTTAGGTCTACGATTCACGATCTCTCGTGACAAGAAAATAAAACAGCCAGTTCGTCTACCACTGGAGTGATCCAACTTTATAATAATTTATGAACAAATATTAAATCGGTGGACATTAGACCTACTTACAGCTGTTGCTTGTATTTTTTTACTAGGCCTACCTATAGTTTATTTAATATAGGCCTACCTATCGATGCAGATTATGGACTACAACGAAATCTAGATATTTAACTTTGTTAGTTTAATATTAAATAGGAATATTCGATTGTCATATAGCTAGTATTTTCTAATCCTGATATCAGATAAAATACTTTAAATTTAGTAAGTTTCTTCTTTTTTATCATTTCAGTTTTCCGTCGTCCATTATAACTTAATAATGTAGAATTTCCATGGACAATGCATTTCAAGCATTTCTTTCTTGAATATAGCACATTATTATTATTATTATTATTATTATTATTATTATTATTATTATTATTATTATTATTATTACATGTATTATTTATTTACGTTTTATTTTAATATTTTTTAATTACAAATTGATTTCTGCTTTTCGCTCGTTTACTCCCATTTATCTGCTGTTTATCTTCTGTATTCGTCTTTAATATTTTTTGTAGACTACTTCGCGGACGTGTAGGCCTACACACAAAGACAATCACAAACACTCAGACTCACTTCAGAGAAAAATCCTCATACCTAAGGCCTGAAATCGAACCCGAGATATCTTAGTAGTCAGGAACACTAAACAGAGAACCCAGAAACCAGTCAGAATTATTAGGCTGTTTGAACATAGATGTCCTAGTAGTCTACTTGATAAAAGTAGGCCTAATAGAGTAAAATAAGTTACATATTATCTCCAAGCTTTTCATTGTAGGTTATAGGCCTATGTAATAGCCTAATAATAATAATAATAATAATAATAATAATAATAATTTATTTAAACGTGCAGACTTAATCCTATAAGGGCCTTCTCTTCTAATCAGCCAGCTAAAGGTTTCAAATACAAAAAAATACATATGATTAGGCCTATATAGGCCTACAATTATAAGTAAATATGCAGCCCTATACAAATAAAACTAAAATTAAAATTAATCAAGTCAATGTTAGCTTTTAGATAAATAAAAGAATCAGAAATCATCAATTAATCCGTGGAATAGCCAATTATAAAAGATATCGTAAAACGAAAATACTTTGATATATTTTTGAAGGTTTTTAAGGTCTAACTCGAATGATTAATGCCGAAAAAATTGAATGTATGATTTATTGTACCAATTGAACCTTACACTACAAATCCCATTTGGTACTGTTCGCCTCAAATAAGAACTTAGTAGGACAACAATGAGTTTTGTTTAGGTCAGTTTTGCCCATGTGCTGGGACTACTTTGACATCACATTTGTTTTCACTATAATTGAAAGTAGACCCACTGTAGGTAGGCCTACCAGTTTGACACCAATTTATCTTTTTTATAAATATTTTTATTGTATTCACTACAAATGTTTTTATAACTGTAACTTGACAAAATGAACTTTAACTTCTTTATCAATACTGACACGCAACAGAACACAAAAATTATATAATTATTGTAGTTAGACAATCAGGAATTAATTAGAAAACATGAATTTTTGAAACAATAGTAGAAAATAAAAAAGAACAGATTTTCACATCTCATCTTTACATAGTTCACATTCATATTGAGAATTGTTCGATCCCCTGTTACACGTACAACAGACCCAGAGCTTGCGTCTTACACAACAAATTCAGTCCTTACCCCTGTACAACCGAAAATCACAATTTTATCCTTGCTGGGAATTCATTGTTGTTGAAAGTTACACCGATGTGTCTCCAACAATTAACATCCTCTTTTAAAACAACTTAATTATTCGTGCGCCTTCAAAGAAATGTCTACACCATTGAATTGTTGCCAAAAAAAGCCCGAAACACGCAAGAAGTTTAAAATGTCAGTATGAGGCGGAACGCTGCCACGGACCACTCAAAAGACATCTATACGAAAACAAGTGTAACTAAATTAATATGGATCAAATTCTTCCCTATAGGGGAGAGCGCCTAAATCTCTGTAAAGGGAAGCATGAACTTATAAGAAGATGAATATCCAAAAGATGTGCCGCTTGTAACTGCAAGGAACAGAAATCGAAGCCAGAATCTAGCAATGACAACCCACTGTGCGAAGCAGATGGATGTCCCGGCTTCAATAGAGCTGAGTGTAGTGAGACGTGGCGCGGCGCGGACGGCAGGTTGTTAGGGTTATTCAATCTACCAATCGAGAAGTTGTGTTAATTTCCTGTAGTTTGAGAGGTTTGGCGCTGGATTTTAATGCCTTGCAACTAAAAGCGGCAGATTTTCTTTTGATCACGGCCTTGGTAGGCTAGGCCTACATCAAAACATGACATGCAGGGGCTCCTCGAATGAGTGATCAACTCTGTCATCTCATCCTCCGAGTCAACACAAACATATGAAATGAATACTGGTATAAATTGATGCAATATAATCTTAGATGTTAAATTTTAGAAATAGTCTTACCCTAGGGTAAGTGTAATAGGCCCTAGATATATTCACAATATGCGACTGCTCAATGATAAGCCTATGTTTTTCTTCACTTTAATGATAGACCTATAATTATATTTGAGGTAGGGTCTACATAATTGTTTAACTTACGTTTGTTGAAACCGCATGCGAGATTAAAACAAGTAGGGCCTATTAAACAAAACCTGGTTAGATTTCACGACCTCCACTTCAGTAGGTCTATTGTGAGAACACTGACAAATAGGTTTAATCACAATAATTTACTGAAATATACAATTAAACTTGTATATAAAGTAACCTTTTTCTTTCGTGAATGCATTGATTTATAGGCCTACTTGATTTTTCTATAACATATTACCGAGGGAGGCCTATATTAGGCCTACTTGATTTTTCTATAACATATTACCGAGGGAGGCCTATATTAGGCCTACTTGATTTTTCTATAACATATTACCGAGGGAGGCCTATATTAGGCCTTTAAATTTAAAATTGATTCAAATGAACACTGGAAGCTATCACCACATCACTGATGGCATTCCTTTATAAAACAGACTGGTGCAACAATTGGACCATGATTGTCAATATAGGCCTAGTACTAAGTACAAAGGCTGAACAACACTATGTAGATTAAAAAATTGAACACATAGGCTATAGGGGCCTACTAGGCCTAACACATGAAAATAACAGGAATCCTGAAGATAATTGTAATATGCACAAATTACAATGTGGAACCGGAATAGGCCTACATGGTATCATGAACAGATATCTGTAAATAGTAGACTAGGCCTATTACACTGCTCAAAACAATTAGAGCAGCACTTGTAATAAATTGAATAAGTAATTGTTTTTTATAGCTGTGATGCTGAAAGTTGGATAATATGTAAATTGAATTATTAATTTTATCATTGGATACAAATTTTTAAAGATCCATGGCCTAAATACAGAGAAATTACCTCAAATAACAAATGTAGAGAATTTTTTCATTTTGGAAGGCACTGGCCACTTCTAATTGGTAAGCTTCCTGATGTTGCTATAGAGACGAATGTTGATTATTGCCTTGTTTATTGAAGTCTCTGACAAAATGAGGCATTTAATGAGTTTGAAGTGTATCATGCTCTACATCTTCTACGACAAGGTCAATCTCTGCGACAAGTGGCTAGAGAGCTTGGGGTTTCTCCTTCCGTGGTGTCCAGGTTACGCAACAGGCACAGAGAGACAGGTCAGTATTGTAGAAGACGTGGCCAGGGCCGTAAATTTAAAACAAGCCCGCAGGATGACAGATACGTTGTTCTTTCTGCTCTTCGACAGCGTAAAAAACTGCAAAAGACCTGCAGAATGACCTTCATATGGCTTCCGGAATCCGGGTTTCAGACCAAACCATAAGGAACAGATTAAGGAAAGAGAGTATTCGTCCAAAAAGGCCCGTTAAAAAACACGCTTAACAAATGGGCATAAGGCAGCAAGACGTACATATGCTGAAAACCATGGTGATTGGAACGTGAACCAGTGGGAGTCTGTGCTCTTCTCGGACGAATCCAGGTATCATCTTACATGTTGTGATGGTCGATTGAGGATGTGGGGACGGCCAGGAGAAATATTTTCTGCAGAGGCTGTACAGGAAATTGATAGATTCGGAGGAGGTTCCATAATGGTGTGGGCCGGAGTTATGTACAACAATTGTTCCCCAGCGACTGAATGCTGTCCGGTATATCGAGCACGTTCCGGAAGAGCATGTAGTACCTGCTGCCATTGCAGTAGGTCCTGGATTTCTGTTTATGCAGGATAATGCCAGGGCACATTCTGCGGCTGTCACCAGGGATTTCCTGAGGAGGAATGAAATTGAGGTAATGGAGTGGCCAGCGGTCAGCCCAGACCTCAACCCTATTGAACACTTGTGGGATCTTCTAGACAGGAAGGTCAGGAACCAACATCAAGCTCCACAAACTCTGCAGCAACTTGGAGATGCTCTGAAGGAGGAATGGGAAAATATCCCGCAAGAGGAAATCCAGAATCTTATTGGGAGCATGCCACGAAGGTGCCAAAGTGTCATCGAATGTCGTGGAGGCCATACACGATACTAACTCTATATAACGAGTGTTTAACTTTGAAAAATAAGCACAAGATTCAATTTCTTACATAGCGGAATTATTTGAAAAGTTAATTGTCAGCGTTATTCATTTGTTTTTACTGACATGAGCAATAAATAAATAAATAAATAACCACAAATAATGTACTTTATTAATTTCATGAAAAAATATTTGCATATTTCATAGTGTTCCTCTAATTGTTTTGAGCAGTATATTACGATGCGAGTTTGGGAAGTGGTTTTTACAGAAGCGAGGAAAATGTTTAAAAACCGAGCGATAGCAAGGTTTTTAATTCCCGAGATTCTGCAAAAAAAAAACTCCTGGCGCGACAGCCTAGAAGGCCCTTAGCCTACCATCCTGCTGCGGGCCTCACATCCACATGTGTTAATCACAGAGGTAGATCATCCAGTGTAGGGGTGACATGTGGTAAGCATGTCGAGTCCCCCAGCCGTTATAGCTGGTTTCCGCAACCTGGAGCCACTACTTATTGTAGCTACCCAAATTCCTCACGATGCTGGGTGGTCACCGGTCCCATACTGGCCGAAATACCATGAGAAAATTTCTTCCCTCATGGAGACTCTAACCAGCGCAAGTCCCATAGCTCTGCGCCAAGGTGTCCTGCCTTAACCACTCGGCTACGGCGCAGGGCTTGAGATTCTGCAAAACACTTCGCAAACTTGCGTTGTACATTATTTTTTTTGCACCATGGTATTTTCAAAATAATAAATAAATAGTAAAATAATATCTTTGTTAGAAATATTTGCATTCATAATAGTGTAAACGACTAACGTTAACAGCGTGTCCAATGTTTATTAGTTGAAACTACAGCAGGGCGTGACATCAATCAGTTATAAAATGGCGGCAATATGTATTTATTGTTTTGTATTTTTTCAAATAATGTTCAGTTCATTTAAAATGCAGTGATTTGTTTCGTATAATATATATTAGCTAACACTACCTTTTGGATTAGTCTATTTTTGTATAATATAGCCTAGTATAGAGGACAGTGGTTTTTACTTCCCACACGTGGTTTGTAATAAGTAATAAGTTATTACAGTATAGTTATTTAGATTGACAACCCAAAATGTAGGAAGTTGAACTTCCAATCATCGTCGCCATTGCTGTAAGTACGACAAAACGCACAATCGCGCAAAAAATTACATTAGACATTCAACCGTCTCAAGGCATCAGTTATTTGAAACAATACGATTTCATGTGCTTGGGTCAAATAGAAGAAGAAAGTATTATATTTACCACAATTTATAGGCTATCAACTCACTAGCACGGAGGTTCATGACCGCGCGAACATAAGCTCTCCATAGGCCTAGAGTCCTCTCCTGAGTTAATACTTTCCATTCTTCCATAGGGCTAATTTATCTCCCTCAAAGTATGTTTAATATTAACCTAATATCCCACCTCCCTCCCTACCTACTAGTAATTTCCCTCTGGTTTTCTTACAAGGAGTTTCTATTCTGATTCATTCATTTGCCCTATCCATCACAGTCTAGAGATTTAATTGACTTTATTACATGTGTTTTTTTTCATATAGGCTAAGTTAGCCCTATATAGGCCTACCTCACTGTTATGTAGTCTTCTCCATTCACCTGTCCGTTAGTCTCTTAAGAAGTTTATTCCAAATACTTGTAATTCTTTTTTCTCCCTTAAAGTTAGAATCCAGGTTACGAATCCATATAGGCCTAATATAGGCCTATTTATTTTTCAAATGCCCTAGGTTATCAATTCGGCATTTCTGGTGTTCTCTCCTGGCATGGCGTATTTGTAACCCACTTCTGAGATTGGGGCGCCTGGAAGGCGGGGTTACGCTGCCCCGATGATGTGAGAATTGATTATGATGATGGTAATGATACGCCAGGAGAGGCCTTAAACTAAACTTAAGCTAATTAGGCGAATATGTTATTGATAATAATGATGGCTAGATGGTGTTCGGGGACCGTTTGGGCCTTAAAGTTTCCTGACATTCATCTCACAGGTGAGGAAAAACCCAGAAAAAACCTTGTCTAATAATCTAAGGACAACTTGTCCCGACCGGGTATCGAAGCTGTCCCGCTGCGTGATAAGGCAGCACGCTACCTCGAGACCACAACGGATATAGGCCTAACTGGTAGAAAAACAGTTTTAGGCCTATACATTTACCGTAATTAATTCGTGCATAAATTTTGATTTTCCTTCTGGATTGAGAATCTTTCTTTAAGAACAATATCCATAGGCCTATTATCAATTCCTACGTAGGCACATAGGCCTATACAGTTATTATTTAATTGGCATCTCTGCATTGATTGTGCGGATCGGTGTTGAATAGACGTAGTGAATATAGCCTATATTAGTTTTTAATGTATTAAAGTCAATCACAAATTTCCTTAGTTCTTTAGTGAAAGAGTTTATGGCAGTGGATTTAAAATGATTAGTTTCAAGGATAACTTTTTACTAGACAGGTGTTTTAATATAGAACAAGGTCTAGGTCATTGAGGTATGAGAAATCATAGGCCCAGAAGGCCATTCCCCTCTATAAGTGTTCATTCATAAGACCCCCATCTCACATGTGGGGTCCATGTGCTAGCGGAACAGGTTCTGGGCACGCGTCACTGACAGCTGCAGTCTGCACCAGATGGCTGACGTCTAGATTAAAAAAAAAATGAGAATTTGAAATTAGTTTATAAGTTACTTCTAGACCTTTAATATTGTTCAATTTACTTAGCTTATCTTCAATAGCTATTTTTTGCAGTATGTTAACCCTGTGTAATTTATGTTTTCTTTGAGGGATAAAAGAGGTTACCGGCGCCCCAATGCACACCTTTTTTGTTGGAGCATATGATTTAGCTGAACTGAATAGGGTGAATATAGGAGCTCTGCTCGGGCACGTGTCCTTAAACGGTGCAACTGTCTACCTATTTACACACAGAATATTAGTACATGCAGACAGTCCTTGTTACACTTGTGGCTTCTACAGCATTCCAACAATCTTAATTTATTTATTCATGTAGAGATTTTTAATGTTTACACATCTTTCTGTGCCTAAACTTTTATTTTGCTTCTCCACTTGTTTTTATCCATCCACTCCATGTCCTCCAGTCCTCTTGTTCTCATTCCAGTTCTTATTTCTTGTATCCACGAGTTTCGAGATCTTCCTATCCTTTTTCCAGGTGGACACATTCCAATATTTTCCTGGGTAACCTTTCTTCCTGCATTCGTCGTACGTGCCCATACCATGTAATTGCTTATATCTTATATAATCTACTATTGAATGTCTAATACATTTTTTTTCGTATGACAATATTTCTTATTTTTTCTAATTTTGAACATCTTGCTGCTCTCCTTATAAAATCCTTTTCCATCGACGTAAGTTTTTGTTGAATTTCCAAATTTCAGCTCCATATGTAAAAATGTTAATAAGTTGCCATCTAAATAAATAAATCCTTAATAGGATTGTTTCAAAGAGCCATTGTTTACTGAATTAGTTAATAACAGTGGATAAAAGATGGCAGGGAGTAGGCCTAATTTGGTTAGTGCAACGTTCTTCCTAAATATTAGTTTGTTTTCTTAAACAGACTTTGTTACTTTCTGCTATCAGATAGTTGCTGTATCTTCTGTAGATCTTTTTAGTGGAATTTGTTTCCACAATACATCCTTAACCATAATCATCATAGGCTCAATGACTGGACCATTTGATCCGTAGGCCTACTGTCTCATAATTCGTATCTTCTATCTCCAATACGTTTAGACCTTCCAATTCTTCTCTTACCCTTTGCTCTACAGGACCTACCTGTATGATTGCAATGGAATTCGTCTTTGTTGCATTTCTTGCAAATGAAAATATCAACTTGATCTGTTTACTGATGAAGACGCATTTATTTGGTGGTCAATGAGAGAGTTTCCTACCAGAGGTCTAAATAATTCCATGTCTGCTACCTCATATGTCCTAAATAGTAGAAGATAAGGTTTTATTGCCTGATCTCTTGAAAGATAATTGCAACTTATTATTATTATTATTATTATTATTATTATTATTATTATTATTATTATTATTATTATTATTATTATTATTATTGGCCTATCAACACTATAAAATAATGGTAAAAAGCTTGTTATGTTGAAAATAACACTCAACAAAAAATAAATTTTATTTTGTCTCAGAAAGAAAAATATGTGATTCTGAGAGTTTTTTTTTTTTTTTCTGAATTCAAATATGATATCGGTTTTTCTCCATCGTGCAAGATTTCTGAGAGACAGGCATTTATAATTTCAAACACTTTAATATTTTGTACATTCGTAACTACACAATATTCGAACATTCGGAGTCACCTATAAAGTAAGAAATGACGGTTTTCTGCTATATTTCGCCTGTGGAGCATCCCTCTTGACGGTCCAACAATAATCGGCCAGCATATTAGGATTCCGTTTCCTTAGCTGAAATCTGCTGAGTTAGCTCATGTGCTTTTATTTTACAATGGACAAATGGACGAAAAAGCGTTTATTAAAAAAATAATTATTTAAATCCATTAATTGAAATTGAAATAAAAAAACCGTGGGTGATGGAGAAATTCCGAATACATATTTGAAAATACGATAAGAAACTGCATTAAGTACAACTATTGGTAGCCCACTCATGAGACAAACGTCATGTTGACCAGTGTAATAGTTCTCTCCCTTCTAGTTTTTTACATTGTTATCTCATATATGTATTAATAAATTGCATCATAGAGTTGGCCTGTAATCTTCAAATGTTAATGTTCCACTAAATATTAGGCCTAAATGCTACCTGTGCAAAAACAGTGAACGCAATTCTGGTTAAAATAGGCTAAGCCTAATTTTGTAAATCCACATTCTAATTAAAATGTAGTCTATAATTAATAACTTAGTATCACAGTCAGCCTGTAGAGATTATTTGAAGATCTAACCTTTTTTTCAGATTCTACCGAATCAAACGTTACAGAGTAACTTGCTTTGTGAAATGCCCATAGGCCCTATTACTTATCTTAGGCTTACACAGTAACTGATTAATATTTTTACTCTGAATCCCTCTCCAAAAAATTAGTTAAAGGGCTACATAACTAATTATTAATTTTAATTAATTTTCATTACAAACATTTAACATAAATTTTAACATTTCAGAATTAAATAGTTTCTCAGCAGAAAACTATTGCATGTCACATATAGGCCTATGTTGAAGCGTATCACTTTCCTGAATTTTTAAAGCTAAATTTTTAAAGGTAAAATTTCTGCTACTTTTGATTTCACACACTATAGGCCATATTTAATGTAGGCCCTAATGTTAATGGTGAATATTTTGGTTACGAATTTTGGAATTTGGAACACCGAATCATGAGGTTTGTGGGTAAAGTTTGGTGAACCTGAGTTATTCCAACAAGAGGGATAAACATGAATCAGGATTTATGTGGACACATGCGACGAATGAGTAGTCTAGCAATATTGTGGTTGGTCATGGTAAATTAGGAGACTCACGCGAGGTGAGCGATAATGAGCATTATATACGAGGTATTTTGGTTTCATGTCGCATGTAATAACGCTCGAATTACCTTTGCTTCTGGATTGACATCGCAAATAGACTTCAATTTAATTTAACTTACATAATTTTACAAATCATTTATTCTAATTAGTGATTTTTTCTTTTTATCTGATTAAGCCAGTGAAAATAAAATAACATGTCACAATTTAGTACACTGATATCATTTTTCAGGAGTATCCAAACTTGTACCGTGTTCTACTAGGGATAGGCTACTATTGTTATGGTTATAGGCCTAAGCTAAGGCAGTGTTTTTTCAAACTTGGTTCTGGTCTAATTGCGTAGGCCGTATCCTGAGGTAAATGTGGTTCAGTGGGTCGCGAATTCTCCTTATAAAGGGCCCTCAAAACTTTATACGCCTACTGCGCGGTAAAGTCCCAAATAAATATATTTCTACTTTAACTCACTGGTACTATCGAACCCGAAGGTTCATGGCCGCGCGGACATAAGCTCTCCATACATCCCTATCCTGAGATAATGTTTTCCAATCATCCCCTGTATAATCTACTTCCCTCAAATCATAGTTAATGTTATTCTTCCACCTCATTCTTTGTCTACCAACTAGACGTTTTCTCTCTGGCTTTCCTAAAAGCAGCTTCCATGCAAGTCTTTCATTCCCCATACGCGCAACATGTCCTGCCCATCGCAGTCTACGAGACTTAACTGTTCGATTAAAGTTTTTTTTTACAACGTATATAAGAGAAAAATTTGCGTCTAGATCGCAACTCGCCTCGGTAGCTCAGTTGGTAGAGCATTTGGCCCGGCAAGCCAAAGGTCCCGGGTTCAAGTCTCGGTCTAGGCGAAAATTTTTCTCTTCAAATATAGGTCTAATTCTACTTTTATTTTATTTTATTTTTGTTTATTTACACTTCTGATTTAACTTTTAGGCCTATAAAAATTACCTTGAGCAAAGCACAGACATTTGTTTCCTGCGCGTAAACTTCGCTGCCAACTCGAATTACTTGATCCTAACATAGGCCTACAATAGCTTATGCCCAATTATCACATAGGATAATTTAGCTAGTAAATTTAGCATTTGCTCAATTAGAGTATTTTTGAATTTAATTTAATCCTTAAAAGGGTTATGCAAAGTTTATAGTTCCATGTTCAAAATGTTTGGACTATCTATTCCTCGGACAGCCAATATCTTTTTTTTTTCTTTTTCCCTTTTAGGCTATTATACAGACTGCAGTAAACCTATAAATCGGAGGTAGGATTATTGTTATTCATGCGGCCCAGGTGGACTTTCCAATTATCTTTGTACTCTTCCATTTTCTCATTTTGGCTGTAGGCCTATATATTAAATTCTTTTCATATATTCTCATTTCGTATCAAGTCCAATTTTGATTTAGGCTCTAAGATGTGCACACATCGCCCGTCACTCTCGCTAAGTCGTAACAAAGTGGGTGTACCGGAAGGTGGTTAAATGGATTAATGATTTTGTAAAAAAAAAAAAGGAGGAAGAGGAGGAGGGCTAGCAAGTTATTCTAGGAGTTAGAAATTTCATTTACATTGAGAATTTTATTGTGTCTGAATCTTAATTATTTTTATCTCTTTCATAGACTACCCAAGATTCACTTCCGAGCATTAATACGCCTACAGGTCTTGTCATAATCTTTACAATTGTAATTTTGTGTACTTTCTGATTTTATTTTGAAGACTCCATTTTGCCTAGACATGTTGTCGCACGTAACTAACTAATAATTAACTTACTGTGACCATCGAACCCCTAGATGCATAGCCGCGCGTACGTAAATTCTCCACATATCTGTTATCCTAAGTTAATGTTCTCCAATCGTCCTCTGCAATAGCCTAATTGAACTCTCTCAAATTGTGTTTCCATGTTCCTCTTTCATTTTCCCATTCGTGCCACATGTCTTACCTATCGCAGTTTACGAAACTTAACTGTTCTTTATGGGCCTATATCTAGCTTCCCATAATAATCATGTAGCTTACTATACTGCAGCTACCGATTCTCTGGCCTTGACGTTTTCACGACAGTGTTGCCGATATGGATATTCAGTAGTAGTGGCCGCTTTATGTATGCAGTTAGCAGACATACAGCTGACACCTCAGCAATTTCAAACCTTACTAGTGCCCTGTAGCTGCGTCAAGAGCAGTGATTGGTTGTGGCTGGCATCTATTCTCAATAACCATTTCCTTATTGGCAGTAGAGGACGAATTCTCCTTTTACCCCTCGTATAACCTAAACTTCAGAGCCGGAGATATAGCGGTTGGGGTATATTATAAAGTATTTTCATTTCACCTCTCCATTCGTCTCTCTTTCGTCCAAAAAATTATCCTAAGAACTTTATTCTCAAATACTCGTAATATTTTCTCCGCCCCTGGAGAAAGAATCTATGTTTGGCTTTCATATAGGCTAATATAACAGAGAGAATAGCTAACAGATTTGTATATATATTTTCAGTTTAATATTTATTGAGAGAAGTTGGGACGACAAGAACCGTGTAATGCATAATAGCACGTATTCCCAGAATTGGCTAGACTAATTCATTTCTGCACCTCATTCTTATTTTAATCATCGTTCCTAGATATTTTAATTCAGCCCCTTTTTCAAATTTTACCTTATTTGTCAATAATTGTTAATTTTCATTACACAATGTAGGCATAATTCTGTGTGTGACCATGTATTTAATTTTATCGATATTCATTTCCAGTTCCAATTGCTTACTGTTACTGAAATTAATGTGCGTGTTGGCCCTTAGTAGGCCTCTCTCCTCGCTATCGCCTAATAATGTAGGCCTACTAACAGTTTATTAATACATTTGAGTTGCATGCCTTCTTTATTTTCTGAGTTTTGATAGCATATTCTAGTATAAAATTTAATAGTACAGGAGATAGTGCACCTCCTTTCTTAAGGATAATTTCAAAAGTAGGCCCTATCTGAAAACTGATTCCCTATCCGCGCTCTAGTCTTTGTGCCATTTGGACACTTTTTCGGGATTCCGAAATCCAGTAGGATACTATACAACTTTTCCCTTTTAATTCTATCATAGGCTATGCTTTTTTTTAACACTATGTATAGGGCCTAATTAATGTACAGGTCTGTTATATTCCCATTTCATTTACAAAATTTATCTTAGGCTATATTAAACATCTGATCTTCAGAATAGGCCAAAATACCTTTTAATTATTTAGATTTTAGGTAAAAATGAATTTGTATGTCTTTAATTAATTTTGAATCTTGTATGTTCGCGCCTATATTTTCAATATTTTGCTTGTAGGACTATTTTAAACGACTACGGTACCTCGTCATTGCGTAGGCCTACGAATCTGTATGGAGCCTGTCTTGATCTTCTGCCTCTTCAATTATCATATCCAATGCTTTTCCCATATTCATTCCGTCTGTTCCTAAGCCCTTTTTTTATCATTTTTTTTGGTGTTAATTCATAAAAATGAAAGCCAGAAATTTGCCCATTTTTCGTATAGGCTACTTAGAAAGAATGTAGAGGCTACATAAATATTTTGTCCATTCACAGGCTTGTACAAATTATATTTAGTTTAAAAAATAGGCTATAGGCCTATATAGACCTATCCATGGGTTGGTAGCTCCGAATAATCAAAAGGGTCTGAAATAATTATCACCGGCTAATGTGGTAATCCTGATATTCACGTGATTAGAAATACGCGAACTCTCAACCGTGACTTCAGTTTTCTTAACCCATTCACATCAGAAGTAGAGTTCCGTCTTTGTTTGCTTTAGGCCTATGACTGCCAATTTTATAATGGGTAAGTTCGAAAATCAGATTCCGATATAATTCTACAGTAGGCCTATGATAATTTATAGCCTGTACTCTTGAAATGTCATTCTTTAGTTAACATTTACGACTAATACAAAAAGTTGGCTTGCTTTTCACCCTATTTTGTTCAGATTTAATGTTTTTAAAATAGAGAACAATTCAACATAAGCCTAATTACACTTTCCCTGTTTAAAAAAATAGGCTATATTTAAGTCGATAGCGAATGGATTTACTTCTCGATTCAAGTAGATGTTCTATTGACCTCGTGAGGCGGAGTGATCCACCGTCTAGAACAGCGGTTCCCAACCTTTTTTGACTCATGAACCCCTTCCACAACGATCTGAGTTGGGTGAACCACTGACTCATAAATATAGCCTACACAAAGTAGACATGCATAAAATTTAATTCCAAGCAAATGGTTTAATAACCTTAAATTAACTTAGGCCTAGCCCTTAACGGTTAAAACCTAAAGTTACTCTAGTTACGGCTTAAAAGTTAAGCCTACAGTTAAGCCTCTAAATCAGGCATTCGCGGTAAATATTAATTTACTGTGGAAACAATGTGATAAATTGCCGATGTAACACATAAGTTATGCAACAACGGGCATTATGGGGTTAATTTAATTATTAAAATAATAATAAATTAATGATTACTATTATTATATTACAATGCCGCAGGAATAAATGGAACAATAATAGACCTAACCTCGAAACCCGCCAGTAGGCCTACGCAAAAGTTTTGGCGAACACCTTAAAATATTTGGTGGACACCTGGGGGTTCGCGAATCACAGGTTGGGAAACGATGGTCTAGAACGTAGAACATGTATACGACATCCTGGATATGAATAAGGGTTTTTGGGATGGCAGGAGACTTCTAACCGCTACACCACAGGAATGGTGGATAGTAGGCCTAATATAAAGTGTCAGGTTAAAGATACACAGTTTATATACAGAATTGTTATGTAACCTTGATCACATTTGAAGTGCAGACAGGTTGTGAACCCCTGATTGATGTATGTTCCTGAAAGCAAAGTAATAATTTAATGAGGTCTAGAAGCGGACATTCCTGGAAATCGATATCCATGGGTTGGATTTGTCATCATTAGGACCATCATTGATCCAACTCATCAGTAAGGTTCAGTACGTCATAAAAAACAGTAATTTTAAAAATTGCTTTAAATTATAGCAAAGTTACCATATTTAGTTAGGCCTTCTAGACTATGTGATGATGATTGAAGAATTTCACTCTAAATATGGTAGCCTAAATAACAAACTTGCAAGTATTTCATTGTTACAGAAATTGTTTTGTATTTTTCATCTCATTTCTTCCTAATCTCTTTAATTTTTTATCTTATTCCTCCCGCCTCGTAGCCGAGCAGTCTAAGGCACCATGCTTTGGCGCAGAGCTACGGGAAAAATGTTCTCGTGGAATTTTCGACCAACGTGGGACTTGCCTTTCTTAGCAATGTATGGAATTTCGATATTTACAACAAATATCTGATCCAGGTTGAGAAAACCAGCTAGGTTTATAACGGATAGGGAACCCGACATGCTTATCACATGCCACTCTTTTATTGACTGGAAATAAATAAATTTGGTGCTAATAATCAACATCTGTTTTTCTACAATCAACTTTTTTATACAGGCCTATGTCTAGAACCTAATTGAATTTTTACCATAGGGTCTATGGTTAGTAAAACAAATGGGCCTAATTGAAAATAAATATGGAACCTTATGCTGTTCATTGGTGGAGATATGTTTTTTTCTTTTTTTCTCGACAGAATCGAAAATATCCTAATAAAATTGCAATAGAACAATTTGTAACAAAATTATGTGTAGGCTAGGCCTATAATCTGTCAGTGATCTGAATGTTTACACATTGCTGCCCAGAACGAGAATGCAATAGGCCTACTATTTTTTTTTCAAAATTTAAATTTTAGGCCTACATGAAAAAAAATTGCAAGTCCTATTATCGATAGTTTTCCATGTGAAACTTAACTGGGGAAAAATGAAAGCTACAACCAAGTTCTGGCCGATTACTCAAATGGGATATATCATGTAGCTCCAATTTTTTTACTGATTTACTCCAAATATTGTGGTAACAGAAAATAACGAATAGGCATAATATAATTTAAAATTACTGTAAATTAGATCTCCCTAGAAATAAGGTAAGTTTGCTTTCGTTCATGTAGATTTTTTTCTTCTTCTAACGAGAATATATTACATTTTGCTGTTAAAATATTATCTGTTAAAAGAGGTTCTCGAAAGGTCGTTCTCTGAAATGAATTCTAATTTGTCATTTTCTTACAATGAATCAAGTCTCTGGCGGATATTGACAATTATCATGAAATGTCTGGTTTAAAACTCAATCTAATGAGAATTATTTCTTCTATTAAAGATTCAAGAGCGTTGTAACTTCCATATGGACTTTTGGTCTCTATAAACTATTTATTAATAGCCTACCTGTAACATAATTATTTCCTTATGATAGTATTAAGGAGATTTGGAAAGCCCTATGTTACTAAGCCTAAATAATGCTTAGGCGTATAAATAGGGAATTCAGAATGAGAATAGGAAGATGAAACTCTTGTCTTGACATAGGCCTATAAACATAACGACTTCACCAAATTAATGTTCACAGAATTGAATATCTAAAAGTAAAGTAACTCTACAAAAAACGTCTGCGGCAGCATAGGCTTTATATCTTTTACGGATATCTCACAATAATCATTTTTGTCTTGCATTGATGCCAAGAAGATCGGGTTAAGTAGATTCCTCGGTAAGCATAGAAGCGCACGGCTGTTATTCTTTTACGGATAACGTATAATAACGAATTTTACTTTTCAGCTCATTTAGGCCTATGCCAAAAATATCAGAATAAGTAGATTCCCGGGTAATACCGGGTAATCAGCATGGGTTACCTAAAAATAATTATACTATAAATGTATAATTAGGCCCCAGACTTACTCCCTATATTGATGACATTCTAGGAGATCATCAATGTGCATTTAGAAGAAACAGGTCTACAACAGATCAGATTTTTAGTATAAGACAGATTTTAGAAAAGAAATGGGAATATAATGGTACTGTACATCAACTATATGTAGACTTCAAAAAAGCATATGATTCAATTAAGAGGGAGAAGTTATATAGTATCCTGCTGGAGTTCGGAATTCCTAAAAAGTTAGACTTATACGAATGTGTCTAAATGGCACAAAGAGTAGGGTGCGTGTAGGCAAACAGTTTTCGGACACTTTTGAAATCCAGAATGGGTTGAAGCAAGGAGATGCACTATCTCCTCTACTATTTAATTTTGTGCTAGAGCATGCCATTAAATCTTTAGAGAATGAGGAAGGCTTACAACTCAATGGTATTAATAAGCTGTTAGTTTATGCTGATGATGTAGTATTGTTGGCCGATAGCGAGGAGATACTAAAGGACAACACGCACACACTATTGAGTAACACTAAGAAATTAGGACTGGAAGTAAATATCAATAAAACTAAATATATGGTCACACGTAGAAATTCATTATATAATGGAACTGGGCAGCTATTGACAAATGAGGGAAATTTTGAGGAAGTGGCTGAATTCAAATACCTAGGAACAATAATCACAAATAGGAATGAGATGCACAAACAAATTAAACATAGGCTCAATTCTGGAAATGCGTGCTATTATGCATTGCAGAGACTCTTGATGTCCCAACTCCTTTCAAAAAACGTTAAACTGAAAATAGATAAAACTATTATTCTACCAGTTATATTATATGGATGCGAAACATGGACTCTTACTTTAAGGGAGGAAAGGAGATTACAAAGTATTTGAGAATAAAGTACTTAGGAAAATTTTTGGACCAAAGAGAGATGAAGAGACAGGTGAATGGAGAAGACTACATAACAATGAACTACATGGTCTTTATAGGAAGCCAGATATAATAAGAACAGTTAAGTCTCGTAGACTGCGATGGGCAGGACATGTTGCACGTATGGGGAATGAAAGACTTGCATGGAAGCTTCTTGTAGGAAAGCCAGAGGGAAAACGCCCAGTTGGTAGACCAAGAACGAGGTGGGAGAATAACATTAACTATGATTTGAGGGAAGTAGATTATACAGGGAATGATTGGAAAGCATTAGCTCAGGATAGGGATGTATGGAGAGCGTATGTCCGCGCGGCCATGAACCTACGGGTTCGATAGTGCCAGTGAGTAAGTAAGTATGTATAATTAGGCCTATTTATCTTTTTACTTATTCAATTAAACAAAAACACATTAATTTTTATTTATTTAGGCGTAGTACTGCACGCCGGGTATTAGCTAGTATACTTAGGCCTATAAAATAATTTTAGGCGCCTGTAATATTCTAATAAACTTTTCCGCTCTAAATAAAGTTCAAGCATTTACCGAATATTCCATGAAATTTAGGAAAATGTTCATTTAGTGAAATGTGCAGTTAAAGAATAGGCTATAATCGATACTAGTAAAATTCATGGTAAGTTTCCATTCCGGTGTTAGTTCACAGTAATAGGCCTACAATGTAGCCTTCGGTTAAAAATTATAAAATAGCCTAGTTACCTTGTAGGTCTGTCTTCTCAACAAGGGTCAACAAGTACGGACCTAACGCACTCTCCTGATGATGGGATTAGTCCGGAAAGGCCTACAGAATTATAAAACAACCTAAGTTGACCTACGAGGTAACTATTTTATAGTTTTTAACCGTACATTGTATTACTTTAAAAATGTAAGCTTATAATTTTAATCATGAGATCTTGAAAGTTTAAATACAATAAAAAACCTTATATTTTCATATTGAACGGAGAAAAAACTCCACTCTTGCAAACTTATGTAGGCATGATTCTAAATTAAATGTATGTGGCTAGGCCTATATTGATTTAAATGTGCATAACTTAGGTCTATATAAGCTATACCCCAGAAGTCCAGCAAAATATAGGCTAGTTAGGCTACCTGGGAACCACATCAGAGAGCTTTACTAAATGTTAATATTATATACTGCATCTTTAATCTGTTGGTATGGTAAGCCCGTTCTCCCACAATACCGCAAGGGATGGAATGAACTGAGCGTCAGTATCAAATACCAAGCTTTTTAATTATAAACTCCATCTCCAGATTCCCCAATGTTTTACTACAATGAACGCAGTGCTTTTTTTTTTCTCCTCCGACATTCATTAAATTAAATTGGATGTTGTGTGTTTAGCAATATTCCCTGATTATAAACACTGTACAGTCTTCAATAGAGAACAATTATTTATTAAAATCCCATTATTTAGATTGCAAGCCTTTATTCCATGGTCGTTGGCATTAGGCCTATTTATAGAATCCATATTTATCTGGTCCATTGTAACATCTCTATTTTAAAGAGATGTAAAATTGGTGATATTATATCAAATAATTTGAAATGAAATATTTTAAAAGTATAATCTGTAAGGATACGATTTAGTTTCAATACAACTTACTAGAGCTGGAAATTGGCAGTTAAAACCCATCAAATTGAATACTCACTACTTTGTGACAAAATAGAATGTCTCATCTCTTCTTTGATACTTGAGTTCTAAAGGGGAATATGCCAAATAGGCCTATTTATTTTTTGAACTCAAAGTAACTTTGAAAGGAGATGCTGTTCCAGGGCATCAAATTTGGGGGTCTTTATGTGAGGACCACATTGAAATTATTTAATAAAGTATTTGAGGACGATTGACTTACCAGGTAGGCCTACCAATTTTTTATTTAATACCTTATTACATAACTTCAACGGTGCTTTAATATTCATTTTTTTAGTGCTGATGAGTTATCAAGTGACAAAAATATTGTACATAGGCGTATTTAAAAAAAAGTGAGAGATGAATTTGTTGAAATATTTATTATTTATGATACCTACAATTAGTTTCTATAGGAAAGTTTTTATTATTTGAACAGTGATGTCACCTAACAATATTACAAATAAAATATAGAATAATGAGAATGAAATGCATTTAAATAACATCATTATAAGCCTAAAACTAATCACATAGGCCTATATATTGAGTTGTTTTACAGAGATAGACATTTATGCAATTTCTCATGAATCATATAGGATACAAAGGGACTGAAGGGTTTAACCGATTTCACTTTTTTCTTATCTTTGAATAGGCCTGCCGTATCTGATTGTTTATTTACAGTAGGCGCCTATGTATTTGATGTGTAAAGAATAATTTAATAAAATTCACAAGTAGGCCTACCTATCCAGCTGCTGAGGATGGAACAAGTAGTTTTGAAAGGCCTTCATAATTTTAATGAATTTTGTGTTGAAGACGACTGTTTTATCAGTACTAATTTTATTTTTTTCATTTATTCACATTAATACAACAAGCATATATGGCGATTTTTTTTTAAAGCTGGTATGATCAAAATTTAAAAAAAAAAATCTAGTTATTGGTTGATTATGGTAGAGATATTCTTGTTTTAACAACTCTGAACGTAAGCCTGTCACATTGAAAACTGTGTGTAAATATAGGCCTATGTCTAGATGTTTACATGCACCAACGAAAATAAAAATTTAGGAAATTAGAAAAATTTAATTTAGTGGATATTTTCACATTGTAAAAAAGCTCCCCATATTCCCTATAGGCCTATATATATTTTTGTAGTCTATATGTAGGCCTATAGGCCTATATATATCATGAATTTCAACATTATCTAGGGTGTATCAAAATAAATTTCGAAATCATTATTAAATTTACCTACAGCCTAAATATAAATAGGCCTAAATTATAGCATTGCTTTTTCAAATCCCCAAGTTGTCGTTTCGACATTTCTGGTGTTCTCTCCTGGCATTGGCTTAATTTTAACCCACTTCTGAAGTTGGGGCGACTAGAAGGCGGAATTACGTTATCCCGATGATATGGTGGGTGATAAATGATAATGGAGCGCCAGGAGAGTTCTTAACCTAAACTTACTTAACCTAAATTCCAGATCATGGGCAGCCACAGGAATAATTTCCTTTGAGGAAAATTTCCTATAGTTTGGCCGGGAATCGAACCTGGGACCTCATGAACTGTAGATCACTAGCCCATTAGGCTGGTCAATTACCTATAAGCATTCTTGTCCTCCAAGATATTAATCCAAACCTCCATCAAATGATTTTAACTAATCATAGGCCACCCCAACGTAAAAAAAAAGAAGTAAAGAAAAATAAAAAACTCAATATGTCGAATTATAAATAGACCTATACGTAAGCCTATATTTCGTATTAATTATAATATATAGGCCTACATTGGGTTGAAAACCAGCTGCAGAGGTAAAGTTATTGCAGCAGTGACGTCAGAGGTGGAGTGAGCGTTCAGGCGGAGGAACTACATTTACAAAACATGCCTAACATTAGGAAAAAATAGTAAGACTGGAGGCGCGGCTTGAAGATCAACGTTTCTGGATTAATGTAAACGATTTCTTCCCTGCAGTTATACTAGCTCCCCACATGGTTCGTTTTTGTTCGCTCCCTCCCCTACAGCCGGTTGTTCAGCACTAGGTCTATAGTTAGGTTTCAATCTGCCACTGAATTGTTTGTAAATATCGTATGCTTTACCCCTTGCGCAGTAGAAGCTGATCGAGAATATTTATTTATTTACAAAACCCAACATTGCCAAGAGATGGAAGTAGAACCAAATCATACAAAACATACTGTGCAGTTCTGACATCTTTAGCCACTTTTGAGGGGTCCTTGGTGTATGATGCGGTAAGAGGGGATGGCGAGTCGTAGGTACTGCCAGCAACTATACTCTCTTTTGAAATAGTATAGTACGATGCGAGGTTGGGAAGTGGTTTATACAGAATCGAGGGAAAATGTTTAAAAACCGACCGATAGCCAGGTTTTTAATTTCCGAGATTCTGTAAAACTCTTCACAAACATGCGTTATACATTATTTTTTTGTGCGATGGTGTTTTCAAAACAATAAATAATAGTAAAATAATAACATCTTTGTTGGACATATTTGCGTTCATTATAAACAATTGACTAACGTTAACAGTGTGGACAATGTTTATTAGTTGAAACAACACGAGGCCTTGAGAGCAATTATTGATAACATGACTGCAAGTATTTATTGTTTTATATTATTTCAAATAAAGTTCAGTTCATTTAAAATGCAGTGATTTTTTTCGTATAGGCTAATGTACATTAACACTACCTTTTGGATATTTTCTTTATATAGGCCTACATTATAGTAGTATCCTACGTAGAGGGCAGTGGTTTTACTTCCCGCACGTGAGTGTAAATGTAATGTTACAGTATAGTTATTTAGGCTGGCAACCCTGAAATGTAGGAGGTTGAACTTTCAATAATGGTCGACTTTACTGGTAAGTACGACAAAACGCAATATCGCGCAAAAACGTAATAAGTATTTTTATAACAATTAACAATTAATTATTATTATTACAATTTTCTTCATGGCTACTAGTTCCCTCTCCCACTCGGCAATGTTGCCTCCTGCCACGCACCAAGGCGGCTACAGTTAACAGAACTGGACTGTACAGGACGGTTACACTTGAGGATTTAGTAATATAGGCCTAAGCTATATACACGCCAAGTTTGTGAGGAGTGGCAATCTGTTGTAGTCACAATGGAACTGTGTAGAAATGAAGACTACTTGCGGATAAGCGTTTCACGTAAGTTATGGTAGGTATATTACAAATATATTAGTAAGCAGACTTACTCCCTACATTGATGACATTCTAGGAGATAAATCAATGTGCACTTTAAAGAAAGAAAACAGGTCTTACAACAGATCAGATTTTTTAGTATAAAGACAGATTTATTTAAAAAGAAATGGGAATATAATGGCACTGTACATCAACTATATGTAGACTTCAAAAAAGCATATGATTCAATTAAGAGGGAGAAGTTATATAGTATCCTGCTGGAGTTCGGAATTCCTAAAAAGTTAGTTTAGACTTATACGAATGTGTCTAAATGGCTCAAATAGTTAGGGTGCGTGTAGCCCAACCAGTTTTTTCACCCACACTTTTGAAATCCAGAATGGGTTGAAGCAAGGAGATGCACACTATCTCCTCACTACTATAATTATTTTGCTACTAGAGCATGCCATTAAATCTTTAGAGAATGAGGAAGGCTTACAACTGAATGGTATTAATAAGCTGTTAGTTTATGCTGATGATGTAGTACTATTGGCCGATAGCGAGGAGATACTAAAGGCCAACACGCACACACTATTGAGTAACACTAAGAAATTAGGACTGGAAGTAAATATCAGTAAAACTAAATATATGGTCACAGGTAGAAATTCAGTATATAATGGAAATGGACAGCTAATGACAAATGAGGGAAATTTTGAGGAAGTGGCTGAATTCAAATACCTAGGAACAATAATCACAAATAGGAATGAGACGCACAAAGAAATTAAACATAGGCTCAATTCTGGAAATGCATGCTATTATGCATTGCAGAGACTTTTGATGTCCCAACTCCTTTCAAAAAACGTTTAAGCTGAAATATATATAAAACTATTATTCTACCAGTTATATTATATGGGTGCGAAACATGGACTCTTACTTTAAGGGAGGAAAGGAGATTACGAGTATTTGAGAATAAAGTTCTTAGGAAAATTTTTGGACCAAAGAGAGATGAACAGACAGGTGAATGGAGAAGACTACATAACAATGAACTACATGGTCTTTATAGGAAGCCAGATATAATAAGAACAGTTAAGTCTCGTAGACTGCGATGGGCAGGACATGTTGCACGTATGGGGAATGAAAGACGTGCATGGAAGCTTCTTGTAGGAAAGCCAGAGGGAAAACGCCCAGTTGGTAGACCAAGAATGAGGTGGGAGAACAACATTAACTTTGATTTGAGGGAAGTAGATTATACAGGGAATGATTGGAAAGCATTAGCTCAGGATAGGGATGTATGGAGAGCTTATGTCCGCGCGGCCATGAACCTACGGGTTCGATAGTGCCAGTGAGTAAGTAAGTAAGTATAGGCTACATGCCCGGGATATTGGACGTTTTTACCAGTAAGCATACATATCTTGCTCGAAGATACCCCGAAAGTTGTACATATAAGTAGGCCTACATATAAGTTCCAAGAGCATTAAGCTGGCGTTTATGATAAGGTTTTGCCAGTTGTCGCTAAAGTAGGACCTATCTGGACAGACCCCAGGAATGTATGGAGAATTTTACATTGCAATTAACTGTAGGCCTACCCAAAAAATCTATCAAGTTCAGTTCTCAATTATTGGTGTTTATCCCTTGTATGATGTTCTGTCAGTAAATGTAGAAACAGGCTACAGTAAATCCTTGCTTTGTAAGTAGACTAACATTTTATTTATAAACAAAAAAAGATTAGAGTAGATTAAGTAGGCAGGCCTATTATTCGGCGAGCTTCACTTTTTAGCGAGTATTTCTGAAGTTGGTTATCCAGTTTGAGCAATCATTATAAATCTTTCATCATTAATATGAGGTAGGCCTATTTTATATTATTTTTTTACCTCAATTTCTAGTTCAAATTTTGTCTTTCTTAGCATTTTTTTTGTGAAAACTTTCTCACTAAATCACTCACATACATGGCCTATACTTTTTTAGGGAGCCTATATAGGCCTAAATACTTTTGCAGGTAGGACTTGAAAATAATACGCCCTTCTGTCAATCAAATTTAATTATATTTTGAAACGTCGATTGCATTATATTTTTAAAGAGGAAACACACCTATGCCAGACTGAGCAGTTTGTTAACATTGAAACTGATAGCCTATTTTCAAGCGGTTATAGTTTTATTTTGATCAGTATAACCTGACACCTTACAGGTTTATACGGTATTTCAAATAGGCTAAGTTATCATAAGTAATGCCACGAGTGATTTCCAAATTATCGATAAATTCACGACTCACGAAGTGAGGAGTGAATTTATCTAGAGAATTTGGAAATCAAGAGTGGCATTTGTTAGGACTATTTAACGAATAAAATTAAGCTGTTTACTCACAAATCATTATTTAACTGTAGTTATTTCAAAATATTTATATATTTAATGCAAACGGCGATGTTTGAAAACAAATGAGAAACGATAGGTACGCTTCTACTGCTTCTTTTGTTTATCACTGCAACCAGATCATACTATTTATTGCCAAAGGAACGCAATATTGTAAGAATGCTCTCTAGTGGAGAAAAAATGAAACATCAATCTGTATAATAATTCATTTCTGATGTCGTATGATGTAAATATTACAATTATATTTTTCTGGATTATTACCTGGGAAAAAATACATTTAAGAAAGTCAAACAGTGGTTTCTTTTTTTGGTGGTATAATAAATTGCTACAAATGTTGACATGTATGCACTATATATACAATCTGGTAGCCGTATTTCTTATAGGCTCAGTCACTGCAAAAATAAAACGGTCAGACCTGTTCAGACTATTAAAAACGAGGAGCTTTGTTTTTTTTTAAAAAAATTTTATATGGTAATTAGAACACTGAATAATATTTCGTGAAACACGACTCTGATTGGTTGTAAAACAGAAATAATTGAAACGGGACCTTGGTCATTGATCTCCCATTTGGGGCATGAGTTAAATAGTCATAAGTAATGCCACGAGTGATTTCCAATTTATCTAGAGAATTTGGAAATCAAGAGTGGCATTTGTTAGGACTATTTAACGAATAAAATTAAGCTGTTTACTCACAAATCATTATTTAGGCTAACTATAGTTATTTTAAAATATTTATATATTTAATGTAAACGACGATGTTTGAAAACAAATGAGAAACGATAGGTACGCTTCATCTGCTACTCTTGTTTATCACTGCAACCAGATCATACTATTTATTGCCAAAGGAACGCAATATTGTAAGAATGCTCTCTAGTGGAGAAAAAATGAAACACATCAAACTCTATATTAATTCATTTCTGATGTCGTATGATGTAAATATGACAATTATATTTTTCTGGATTATTACCTGGGAAAAAATACATTTAAGAAAGTGCAAACAGTGGTTTCTTTTTTTTTTTGGTGGTATAATAAATTGCTACAAATGTTTTTATATTAACTCCTGCAAGCGCTGTGTGTTGACATCTATGCACTATAGCTATATACAATCTGGTAGCCGTATTTCTTATGGGCTCAGTCACTGCAAAATAATGGTCAGACCTGTTCAGAATATTAAAAAGGAGGAGCTTTCTTTAATGTGGTAAATTTAACACTGATAAATATTTCGTGAAACACGACTCTGATTGGTTGTAAAACAGAAATCATTGAAACGTGATTGGCCATTGTCTCCCATTTGGGGCATGAGTAAAAATCTACCTCCTCTTAACTAAAGTTCTATCAATTATATAAAATGTAATTTTGTTACCGATTTATAGCTGTCTCGACTGTAGTTTTCATTTATGTTTCCTCCAGATACGAATCACCTGAGTTAAATCGGAATTAAAAATAAATATTTCTTCCATACTCAGATCTATTGATGATTTAAAAATAACATAGGCTCTGATTCAAATTGGCATGTCATAGGATGTAACTATTAATAAGAAACACAAAAGTGCTAAATTTATTCAAAGTAACTGTTTAATATAGGCCTATGTAGAGCCCATGGGGAACTTTCTGAGAGGAGGAGAGATGAATGTTTGTGTAGGATATGATTATTGACTTTAAAACTTTCGACACGTTTTTGACACTTTTGACACTGTCAGCTGGTTTAGACTCAGAAATCTTCGAAGCTTTACTTAGGCCTACTTTATTTTATTTTATATTGGGCCTATTTTAATTTAAATTTTATTATATTCCATGTTTTATGTTAGTAGCCTATTAGATCACATCACCACTGTCTTTTGTTCAGTCTCTGTTCTAATATCTTAAAACTGTAATAAGTAGGCCTATGTACTTTTTGTATAATTTTACTATTTGCTGGTTGAGTGGAAGAGAAGGCATTATTATTATTATTATTATTATTATTATTATTATTATTATTATTATTATTATTATTATTTTATTATTATTTTATTATTATTATTTTATTGTTATTATTATTTTATTGTTATTATATTATTATTATTATTATTGGTATTATTATTAATTGTAGGCCTATTTAATTTCCAATAACCTAGGAAATGTAGGATAATAAAAATTGTTAAAAATTAGGAAAATGGAAACAAATAATTTGAATAAAATTACAACATGTAGGCCTAGTTAACTAATTTCTGTATTAGCCTATTTATGGATATGAATGAAACTGCATGAAGTTAAATATATTATTCCCTATTTATGTCACAGTTAATGTGAATATTTGTAATAATTGATTTTGTTATTTGGAATCTGTAAGTTGCAGTATTTTCAATAAAGTGTAGGGCCTAGTATACCAAGTAAAACACATTAAATCATGTTTTATTTTACAAGAATAAATAAGTTTAATTTTTAGTTGTTTTGTATTCCAGCTCCAATATCATGCATGTTCTTTATTTTTCATATGCTTATGAACCAGAGTTCTAAAAGTGTGCAACATGATTTCTCAACATTCCCATTAGACTATTATTCTGTTGTAGGCTGACATGAATAGACCATCTACAAAATCAAAATACCTAATAGCATATTCTTTTTTTGGCGTAGTTTCGTTTGCATATAGGGTCTCGAATATTATTCAAATAACGAAATAATTAATTATATGTATTATTTATAATTTCAGATATAGGCCTATGTATCTTTGGCCTAGACCTACTTAGCTTATAGTAACTTCATCTTCGAAAGCTTTTTTGAAATATCAATTTGTTTAGAGACCATTTATATAGACCTATCTACAGCATCTCAAATGTGTGGCAGATTTAATTTATCGGTTTATATAGCCTATAAAAATTTCTGTTGTTAAATTACATGTGACTCTTTTTTTCACCCAAACGGTTACGTTTAATCATTGAATATTAGGACCCATTTTAAAAATTGTCTATGCCTATTTTTGGTTATATACAGTAGACCCCTGATTATTCTCAGATAAGTAGCAGCTGCATTATTTGTTAATATTAAGGCCTATAATAGTGGTCGATACACATAGGCCTAAAACACTTAACCTGCTTGTGCTATTGAATACAAGACCATCTATATTAATTTTGTTGCAATTATTTTGACTCTCCTGCTCTTAAAATTATACCTTATTGTATATTACAGGCTACGTCTTTAATAATGTTGTTTTTAAAGAAGGCTAAGAGATTATACAAATGCGGAAGAGTCAAAAAAGGAAATTGAAGAAGAATGGAATAGTATAAGAGGACTCGTACAAAAAAAAGCAAAATAAGTATTAGGAACAAAGAAAGTAAGAGGAAGAAACAAAGGAGTAAAAAATGGGATCCCGAAATCCAGAAATTGGTAAGAGATAAAAAGGAGGCCTACTTAAAATACTTAAACAACAAGAATGACCAAAACGGAATAGAATATAACAAAACAAGAGCATTAGTAAAAAAATACCAGAAAATTAAATAGAGAACATCGGGATAGATACATAGCAGAAATGAAACACAATTTACACGGAAGTCAAGACAAAGTAGATAAATTTATAAGAAACCTTAATTCTGAAGTAAAAGACAAAACAAATCTGCTAACTATACAAGATATAGAATTAGAAAATTATTATAAAGAACTGTGGATGGACAAACAAAATAAAGAAAAAATAACACTCGTAGAAACAAACAAACAATATGCAGAAGTAGATGAATTTTGTAAGAAATGATAGAAATATTAAAGAAATGTAAAAATAGTAAAGCATGCGGGATAGACAATATGAACATAGAATTGATAAAACATGCCCCAAAGAATTTCCAAGAATGATTATTAAAATTCTATAACAAGAGCTGGAAATAAAATACAATACCAGAAGAATGGAAAATTGGTAAAGTAATCTCAATATTTAGAAAAGGCGATAAAACAAAGCCAGTAAACTATAGAGGCATAAGCTTACTATGTGCAGCATACAAAATATATGCAAAAATGATTAACCAAAGATTAACAAGTTTAGTAGACGCAATAATATCAGAGGAGCAGAGAGGTTTTAGGAAAGGAAGAAGCTGCACGAACAACGTATTCACTTTAAAACAAATAATAGAGAAGTGAAGAGAATTCAACTTAGAGACGCACATCCTATTTATAGATTATAACAAGGCCTTTGATAAAGTGTCTAGACCAAAATTATGGAACATATTAAGTGAAAAAGGAATTCCACTACACTTGATAGCAGTAATTAAAAAAATATATGAGAAAACAAAAATAAATAAAAGGGAATCAATAGGCCTACATATAACAGGAGGAGTTAGATAAGGTTGTCCACTATCAACCACTCTTTTTTAACATTTATTTCGACGACATAATAAGATCGTGGAAGCAAATGACCACGGGGGGAATTAACTTAGGAAATATAGTAATAAAAACAGTAGTAGCCTTTGCAGATGACCAGATTTTAATAGCAAAAGCAGAGGACGAACTACAAAGATTAAAATTAAAATTAAATGAAATATCAAAAAAATACAACATGGAAATATCATCAGAAAAATAAAAAACAATGGCTTTGAAGGGCGCTTATCCAGTTCGGACAAAAATAATATTAGAAAATAAATCAATAGAACAAGTGGTGGACCTATGATATAACTTCCTAGGTTGCAAAATATCATACTCAGCGGAAACAGATATAAATAACAAACTAAAAAAAATTAATTGTATAACAGGAACACTAAAAAGAACTTTGAAAAATTAAGCCAGGAATGACTCTACAATGAAATTATACAAGACAATGGCAGTTCCTATTACTACATATGGATCCGAAACATGGACAGTGACAACACAACAATCTGCCAGAATACAAGCTGCTGAAATGAGATTCCTCAGACCAATATCAGGATATCAAAGAACAGACAAAAAACAACACAGAAATAAGACAACAACTAAAAGTAGAGTAATTAAACACAACAATAGTGAAATACAGAACAAACTGGAAAGAACACTTAGCAAGGATGACTGAGAATAGAATACCAAAGTCAGCATACAGCTATTCACCACGAGGAAGAAGACGTTTGGGAAGATCAAAGAAAAGATGGAAACAGCAGCAATTTGGACCGGAACAGGCTAGTAAATAAGCCTAAACCATGACGAAGAATAAGAAGAAATTATCATGACTAATATACTGAGCTATCACTTATAGGCCTATGTATTTTAAATGTGAATACGACTTAAAAATCTATCGTTTATCGTTTTATTCCACATTCTAATTAGTAGTAATTCAGTTACCCTATCATCCTGAAATGAGATTAACCTATTGTAAAATCTGCATAATATAAACTTAGGCCTACGATCTGCTTGGCCTAGACATAAAATTGACGATATTGAATTCAAGTTACTTTTATTTCTCTATAAAAATATTATTAAGCCTATGCCTACTCTACAAGAAACAAATAAGTTATGTAAATAAAAAATGTGAAGTAATTTTTACAAATGAACAATTTTTTTGGTTAATGAGCGCTCTTAATTTGGACATTTATTTTATTGTGTAGTATCTTCCTGAATTAATTCTTATGTTTGATCGGTAAATATGCAATTTGTTGATGTGCGTATCCCTATGTTCCAAATTTTGATAAACATTCATCTGTACTGTCTTCATCTAATAGTCGATATTTTTAAGGTACAAAGTTAATTTGAAATGTTTATTTTGTAATTGTTTTTAATTAAGATAACATTATTCTTTCATTATAAGTTATCATTTATAAGAATTACGTATTTCATAACAACAGGAAATTGGTAAATACTGGTTAGACTAACAGTCCCTAGTAAATTATATCCTATACTTCTGCATGAATCCAGAATACATTTAATGTACTTTGAAGTAGGCTATAGAAAAAGAAAAGAAAAGTAATACGTAACTGCTTAAATATATTATTTATGTGGAAACATTTTGACAGATAGTTTAAAATAATTACGCCTACTTTTGTTACAAATCAGTTTTCATTGTAAACTTATTCTATTTCAACCAATTAGAAAACAAACTAAACAGTGTTTCCATTTTTACTGAAAGGGATATCGACATCAATTAGTTTAATTATTCATAAATAGAACTAAAAAAAAAAAAAATTCAACCGGAAATTTTCTTTCGGACATTTTACATTACATAATCTAAAATCCCAGTAGGCCTATTTATTATTTAAATTTAGTTATTTTTTTATAATTCATGTTTAAAATCTACATAAGTCAATATTTAAAGAAATATAGGCTACATTTCAATAAACCTTTTTCTTACATTAAAAAATAAATAACAGCTATAAGTCCAAGAAAGAGAATTGAAAGGAATAATGAACAAGAGAGTTAAGTCTATATTAAAGAAACTTCTATACATATTTTGTAGCAGCACTAATCTGCTTTTCTTGCATTAGATGTATTAGGCCTACTTTAAGTTAAATTACCCAGCAAAACAAGATCATAAATAATTCAAAAGATCCCACCTGACATCATAAACTTATAGGCTAGATAGAAAGTCAAATGTCGTAGGCTCGGCTTGTTTATTCATGTTTTCAGGCCATGTGAAATGTATCCTTGACACTAATAAGGCCTATTATTGCTACAGAGAAAATCAAACCACTATGCAATCGTAATTTTTTTAGTGAAGTAGGCCTACAATTTTTTATACCTAAGACTTAATACTTTTTTTTCTAAGCTAAACATTTATGGTAGGTTATTTAAATTTATAGTAGGCTATTGATCTATCCAAAACTTTGACTTACGTTGTAAAAAATTAGGGTCTATTGTTATTTCTAGCTCAATTATTAACAAACTGAATTATAATAATGTTACTATATTTATAAGAAGGTTATATTAAATAGGGCATAACGTAGCCCTATATTTTATTGGGGATAAAATAATAGTAGGCCTATATAAACATTCCATACAATATCTAATTATTTATCACTTTTTGATAAGCGGTAGGTTGCCCTTAGGCCTATTACATTTTTTTCCATGAAATAATTTTACATAAACTATTTTGGATATTGAAACAAACTTAAAGACTACTTAAAAAAAAGTGTTTTGAAATTAATTAATAACCTAGTATATTTATTTGAAGAAGCTAAATATAATAGGCCTATTTGTAACAGTTTCTAAAATTTAATTTATTATCAAAAATAAGCCTGGACAATTTGCATAAACTTATTTTATTTTACTCTATCCACTAACCGGTTGAATGGAATTTTAACTTAATGTCAGTCAATGGAAAAACTATTATTCAATTTATGAAAAAATCAGATTTAAGGAGTTTTAATTTATAATGGACACATAATTTTTACATAGGCCTAATTTACAGAATTCAATCATACGAGTATACCAACTTTTTTTTTTCATGAGTTCCAAGTTATTATTTTTTAATTTACTCTAAGATGTCATATTAAAGATATTTGGATTCACTAGGCACTATGTCCATACCAGTGCTACATTTTTACTAAGTTATGTGTTTAATTAACGTTCAGTAAATTGAATTATTAGCAAATCACTAAAACATGAAATGATTGAAATTATTCTTAATAATAAAATCCCAGCATTCATCTGAATTATTTATTTTTAATTTTTAATATAATTTATTTCATTAATAACTTTCGTATGCTACTGCATTGATTGTTTTGACGATTGAAACAAATTTAAACCAGCAGTAGGAAAAACGTATAGGCCTATTAATAAACAACTGATATAGGCCTAGGACTATGTTATCTGTTAGCATATCCATGACACGATTATAAAGAAAAAAAATGTTATCTATTTGGAAGCCGAATTGGTAAAATTAGGAACTTTTGTTTTTTTATTGTAGCTACTTTTTATAGCCTACCCTGATAAATAAAATACCCTACGTTAAATTGGATTTAATTCGAAATTTAAGGGTCTGATGATCCTATGGGGCCTATATAATACTTAAATTTGAATTATTCTTATGTCAGTAAACTCTGGATCGATTGGGCAAAATAATAGGACATTTGTGTTAAGTCAAAACTTTGGTCAATATCTAACAATTCAGAGTGATTTTATCTAGCTGTAATTATTGATTTTACACTATTATATATGCCTAATGCTATATCCCGTAGAAAATATTTTTTATAAGAATTAGTCTGATCTTTAAACATGATTGTAGGCATATCTATTTTATATTGACCTATTATTAATATGAATCTTTAGCCTATAGGCCTATGTTTGAAGTTCCGTAAGTCTGTACCTATATAAGGACATTGGAAATCATTAAAATATACGATTTGATAAAGGACATTTTGTAAAGCACTGAAAATAAGTTAGGCCTATGATTTATTCCATTTAGGCCTATCAATACTTGTTTCCTGTAAGGGAGTGATTCATTTATGCATGTATAGGCCTATTCTTGTTACTCATCTCATAATCCAAGATAAATTAATACTTTAGTATAGGCTAACAAATAGTCACAATTAATTTAGGCTATCAGTAGGCCTAATCCTAGAAAATAAAATGTATATCGTATACAGGATATTGGCCTTAATAAATTAGCCTGTTTTATGTCTTATAAATTTATTTTTTGGCAAATTAAAAGTGAATTCACAATGGTACATTCCTTAATGAAATTACATCAGTAATGGTAAATTGGCCCACTACTCCGAACGTTAATCTATTTTAAATTTACAAAATGTTGACAAAATAAATTAATTATGAAGCCAATTAAATATGTAGCCTAGAAGTATTCTTCAGTTGTTTGCACATTTATTATAGTCTTTTTTTTTTACTGTAGATCTGTAGGCTATGTTGTTTTAAACTTAATCCTATGTTGATTTTAGAAAAGAGAACCCTTCCAAAATATAGAGGCCTATCTCTATAATTAGGCCTATTAGAATTTAATTATTAAATTAAGTCATAGTTTTTTAACGGTATGAGACATAACACTATATTTTCATGTGGAATATGTTTACTTCCCAGTTGATATAAACTTAGGCCTATACTTTATTAAGAGACTATCAACGGTAATCATACTATAGGTTTTTTTAAAACAATGAAAACAGTAGGGAAGTATTCTGCATAAGTACTGTAGAGTTTTATTTAGTTTTTCTCTTCAAACATGCATGCATAGCCTAACATTATAAGCCTATATGTAGGCCTAATAGTAACCTATTTTCTACATCTATAGAAAGAAAATTTAGTCCATCTCAAATACGACTTTTTAGAATTGGATGATTAATCAAATACAGTACGCCTATGATGTCAGGCATCTTAGAATTGCGCATATTACTAGAAACAGTAGGCCTATAAAGTTGAAATATACTACTGTTTGATTTTTTGGGAATAGAATTATAATTATTTGGTAGAAAACTTCAAAACACCCTCTTGATAGTCACAGAACTCACATAGGCTTATATATTTGTTAACATAGGCCAGGCTATTAAATTTATATCACCGAATTCAATAATATTACTTTTTTATTTTTCTTAAATACGCTATTTAATATTCTGTTTAATACTGATTATTAAGAAATAAGAACTGTATTAGTTTGTAAGCCTTTTTGAAAATGCATTTACACTCATTTTTACAGGAGAATACAGACTATATAGGCCTACTAAGTAAACCAATAAAAATAAATTAGGTGTAGGTCTGTTCATTTTAATTTCAATCTCCCTCCATTACTCTGTTTTTTTTTTCGTGAACATAACATTAGGCCTACGAATATTTTATTTAAGTCTAGTGTTCCGTATCACACTTACACACTATGTTATAGTAAACATAAATAGGAATGCAGAGGTCTTGGTTTTCTATTTTATGCCTTTGTTCTCTCGTTCCCTATTTTTTCTCTCACTTGGAATTATTTATTTGAGATAAAATAGGCCTAAAATTAAGACTGAAAACGCAAATTTCTTTGCAAAAATTGACCTTACTTCATAGTTCATGGTTAGAATAGGCAAAATTTAATGTCATGCCATATTATGGGTCTATAGAAAATTACTTCCATTTTAACTTTTTACGTTATGAAAAATTAATAATAGAAATAATTATCCTACTTTATGAATGAAATAGCATTTTATAAACCCTTGGTTTAATAGCTTTGTTTTTAATTTAAAAAGTGTAATATATTTTAAACTGTTTGATTCGTATATTAAATAGACTAAAGCCTAGGCCTACATTTTATTTAGAACAAAATTTTAAACACTGGTGGTAAAAATTGTTATTGCTACTTTATAACATTTTATTATAATCATTCAGTCTTCTACAAATTACACCAATGTCCAATCTTATATTATCTCTGTTAGAGTTCTTATAGGCCCTAATTTCAAATGGTTTAACCAGCTCAACGATCAGTTATTTTTCTTCTTCATTTACCCGCAAGTTAAGTATATAAACCATATAGCCTAAGTAGCCTATTGTAGCAAGAAATATAGGCCTAAATGTTTCTCAATGGATCTTGCTTCTTCTGACCTACGGAATCATCATTTACTATAGGCCCTATATCAAAATAATTTAAACCCTGTGAGGTACTAGAGAAAACTTTACACCCTTAAATTTATCTCATTCACTGGCACTATCGGACCTGAAGGTTAGTAATTTAGGCCTATCGTAATGAGGCAAATTAAAGTTTTGTTATTAGGCCTATTAATATTACTATTATTATTATTATTATTATTATTATTATTATTATTATTATTATAAATATTATTATTATTATAATGTAAATTTGAATTTTATTTAATTCATGACGCAAGTGGACTTCTTAAAATACTCTAATTAAATCACATGGAATGTAGTTAATTAAATTCTACGAAAAGAGGGAATTTAGTTTTAATAGTGTGTAGCTTATTTTTATGATTTACATTATTACAGAGAATATTTACTCACCGTTATAGAGAAGTGTGACTCTGTTGTTGGCACCACTGCTATAATCCGGCGTGGCTGTAGCATGCGGCGGGGGCGGACTGGGGGCGGTAGCACCCGCTGTTGGACTGGACGGACCCCAGCAAGGGGATGGGTTTCCTGGAGGCTGTAGGACACTCGAGGCCGGCGACTCTCCCACTACGTCAATCTCTTCTTCCTCTTCTTCATCCTCCTCGGCGACTGTGGTCGGAGGCGGCGGTATCTTGTCTTGACCACCGCGATCCGCCCAAGGATAGGCCTTCCACTTCTTGGCCATGAGGCACCTCGGCATCTTCACTCACTCCGTATCACGTGAGTCGTCTCCGCCTTCTCCTCTTGGATTTGAACACCAGTTTGTTTTCTGCAGATACCGTGGAGTGATGACGATGGTGGTGATGATGGTGAAGATGATGATGATAGAACCAAAGTGATTGTGATGCAGAAGGATCTTCTGATGCCGTCATCCGGAGAATGGATAGGCGGTTTTGAAAGTGTTTTCAAATGTGGCTGTTATCGCAATGCGACTTGAGACAGGGGGACGTGTAACAGAACAGTGGTGAAGATCATGCCAGTGTAGCACGTGGCTCGCTGTGTAGTGGGGAAAGGAGGAAGAACCGACACCGAAAATACCCCCCCGAACAAACCCAGCAAAACTAAAACCAAAACCAACCCCTAGCCAGCTGCTTTTGGATCTCCCCAAACCCTAGCATCGCCTTTTATATTTCCCCATGGCAGTGGTGGTGGCAAAAAACCAACACAGGCAGAGTTTGGTAAAGAGAGGGGGTGCATAGGAACCCTTATGTATACCTCATCCCTATGCACTACCCCTACTGTTCACAACCCCCTCTATCGTACTAACATGCGCGCGACTGGCATTGATTCTGGAGTACAGTACCGGAACACAGAGGGGTCTACGGGAGTGGGGGTGCAAAGTGGGAGAGGGAAACTACCATAGAGAGGGGAGTAGAACCTCCCGAAAAATGAAGAGTGCCCAGTTCCAACAGTGGCTCCACCCACCTGTACCACCCCCAACTAGAGCACCTCCCAGACTCTTGCACGTGGTGTCTCAAACACCGTCATAACAAATTGGAGTACAGCATATTGTCATTCACAACACCCTTGTTCCTGGTGACTCATTCCAATATTTTTAAAATAATTCTTAAACCAAATTCAATGACTTAAAATAAAATTGAATAAGAGGTCACAGACTTTACTCTATTTTATAATAAGGGCAGTGTCACTATTCATCAATTCAAAATAAATTTTTTCTAATAAGCCCATTTAACATTTTGAAATTTCCTAAAAGAAGTTTGTGTCTGTCCTATTGTTTAGGGATGAGAAAAGCACTGAATCATTTTTAAAGATCAGACCTGAGAAAAGACTAATGATTGAATATTTTAGTTCAATGTAGGCCTATGTAAACCTATGTCAGCACTCAGTAACATATTTTCTTATTTTTCAAAATAACTACAATGATACTCTTTTCACCTTCTGAAATAAATGCTCTTGTTCAGATAAATTAATAGCTAACAAAGATACTTTAATTTACAAATTTAATTAATTAATTAATTTATTTATTTATTTAACCAGCTTATGTTTATTTAACTAACTTCCTTTCACTATCGAACTCTTAGGTTCATGGCCGCGCAGACATAAGTCCTGCATATATACCTATCCTGAGCTAATGTTTTTCAATCTATTTCCTTCAAATCGTGGTTAATTTTATTCTCCCATCTCATTCATCGCCTGCCAACTGGGCTTTTTCCCTCTTATGTGTCTGCAAGGATTTATCATGCCCCTCTTTCATTCCTCAATCGTGTCACATGTCCTGCCATCGCAGTCTTCTTATTATATGCTATTTGATTCTCTGTAACTTAAAGATCATGTAGCTGTTATGTAGCATTCACCTGTCTGTTCATCTCTCTTTGTTCCAAAGTTTTCGTAAGAACTTTATTCAAAAAAAATCGTAATATTCTCTCATCCGTTAAAGTAAAAATCTATGTTTGGCATCGATATTATAGCCTAAGTGGGAGAATAACTGTTTCATATGTTTTCAGATTAATGTTTTTTAGATAGCCTACTGATATTATTATCACTGACATGTACGTTGTAGGCCTATGGCCTAGATACAAATATATCAGATAGGCTATGTAACTGACAGTATTTTGATTAAAGGATCTTCTAATACTAAGGCCTACAGAATTCCATTCGGCTGTAGTATAATTATAGGTTGAGTTTTTTGTAATCTCTGTTATTGATTTCCCTTTACTTGTATGATTTCTGTGAGCAATATTCAGAACATGAGTTCCTGTAGGGCCCACAATGTGAAATAATTTCATATTAATGAAAAAATCTACAAGTGTTTGATAAGATCCAATTGCCTATAAGGATGGCGGAAAAAGTTAGATTATTAATTTCGTATAGGCTTAAATACATAAATCCAATAAGCTACTGAAAAATCTGGTTCAAACGATGTATCTTAATATGATTGTAAAGTAATATAGGTACAGGCCTATGTAGCCTATGTAAATACTTTATACGTTCCTTCTGGATTTCAGTGATCCTCAGGAACAAAATCACTAGAACACCGAGAGCCACGTAATATGAGTGACAAAGCTTGAAATCATCTGGGAGTTGGTGTTATTTTGGGAGAATAATATATTGGAACCTATTAAAATACGAAGATAAATTACCCATCAGGACGTATATTAATATCGCACTTAAGAAAATCTTCTTTCCATCAAACCATTTCCTCCTCTTCCGTTCACTTTGTGGGTAAAGACACGATATTCTTTTATCAAGATTGGTGAGCTTTCTTCTGAGTATCATTGTAACAAAAAAAATAATCACATAATTTGAATGAGTATTTATTTCCATTAGGGCCTACTTTACTAAGGACCTAGTCTAAATACGGAGATAATTTGTATGGTTCAATTATTCCATTTACCATAATTTGATTCTTTGAACATCCAGTTTCCATTTTAATTTTGCAAGGATTAGGCGTATATAGAATATGCATTGGCCTATAAATATTTTGCATTATCTTAAGAAGGCAGAAATTGAGGTAGGCCTATACAATAATTTGGGCTTACAGTTACATATTCTTGATCTCCCAACTCCTTTAAAAAAACTGAAAATATATAGAACTATTATTCTACCAGTTATATTAACTTATAGGCCTATGGGTGCGAAACATGGACTCTTACTTTAAGGGAGGAAAGGAGATTACAAGTAGGCGTATTTCAGAATAAAGTAGGCCTGCTTAGGAAAATTTTTGGACCAAAGAGAGATGAACAGACAGGTGAATAGAGAAGACTATGTAACAATGAACTTCATGGTCTTTATAGGAAGCCTGATATAGGCTAATAAGAACAGTTAAGTCTCGTAGACTGCGATGGGCAGGACATGTTGCACGTAGGCCTATAGGGAATGAAAGACTTGCATGGAAGCTTCTTGTAGGAAAGCCAGAGGGAAAACGCCCAGTTGGTAGACCAAGAATGAGGTGGGAGAATAACATTAACTATGATTTGAGGGAAGTAGATTATACAGGGAATGATTGGAAAGCATTAGCTCAGGATAGGGACGTATGGAGAGCTTATGTCCGCGCGGCCATGAACCTATGGGTTCGATAGTGCCAGTGAGTAAGTAACAGTTAGGGCCTACATATTGGTTTTTCAAAGTTGATTGAATGATACGTCTTGGACGATCCAAGAAGCCACAGACACTCAGTCTATTATCTTGTAGTGGCCTTATGTATTCTATTTTAAATAGGCCTACGTAGATATCCATCCATAGTAATTCTGCCCGAAGGCAGGTCCTTCATTGCAATCGTAGCATTTTCATGCTATGCTTGCAGCTTTACTAGGGAATTGTAGGTGTGGTAGCTTCCCGTTGCTTTCCACATACGTAGATATGATTTAGAATAGGCTATATTGAATTACTGTTACAGGTCTTGACTTACTTTATATCTTACATGGAATTTAAGGTAATTAGATCAAATAGGCCTAAGCTACATTCATGCCAGTAGACCGGTATGGTTACCCAGCATTGTGTAGCTACAATAAGTGGCGGATACAAGTTTTTATAAACTGGCTAATAACGGCTGGGGAATTCCACTGTGTGACATCCAGGCCTATAAACTTACTGACTGCTGAGCCAAATTCACAACTTCCTTACGAAATAATTATAAAAGGCCGTGTAATTGTATTACAAAACACAGTGGGGCCAGTAATTCCCTTACGAAAACAGAAAGGAGCCAGTTGCTCCCATACGATTATAGAAGAGCCAGTTGCTCCCATACGATTATAGAAGAGCCAGTTGCTCCCATACGATTATAGAAGAGCCAGTTGCTCATACTACGAGAACACGAGAAGCCAGTTGCTCCTAGAATGAGAAGATATAGCAAAGTTAGGGAAGCTATCATTCCAAAGTGATTTTATTTGTATCTGAACTTGTAATCCGACGCAAAAAAGTACTTAAAGTAAAAGAAGGAAGTTGTGAATCGCAAGAGTAAGACCTAGGAGTAAATTAAGAATATCAACAAAAACAGCTAAGTGTTTTGTATTGTTGTGTGTGAGTAATAAATTAATTATTAGTTAATTTCACAGTTAATTTCTACGGATCACCTAAATTCCTTATACTCACTGTTCTTATACTCACGCCGGCAGAACCCAAGAAATAATGTAAAATACGCCCTGAAGAGACCCTGGTGTCTACCAAAAACACAAATTCCTTGTGTCAATTCTACGAAAGATGCTGCACTGTATGATCGTACACATCTGAAAATGGTACATGTCAATGTGAGACCAATAGCTGGCTGGTAGACTATGGTCGTCATGCAATGGAGGAGTATTTAATTACGTCTCGTACTTAAACTTTGATTTTCAGTGAAATTTGATAGTAATACTGCATCGAACAATTTAAAGGAATGTTGTTAGAAACAACAGATTAAAGGGAGCGTAAAAGTTAAAAAGGCTACGAAAAATAAAACTTTTGGGAGTTAAAATGGTTTGTTTGAGAAGAATCGAAGGGATTTGTTTGCAAAGAATCCGGAATGAAGAAATTACTAGACTGATAGGAGCAGAGGAAAATGTGTGCAGATTTGAAAGGAAGGAGTTAACATGGTGTGTAATAATAATTATCTAAAATAGGCCTATATTTAGGCCCTATGTGGAGATCACCCGGAAAGCGTAGGCCTATACTCTAGAACAGTCTACCTTCATGAAAATATATCAGTGAATGATCAAGATATGAGTCTATATAAGCCTACTGTAAAAAATCCATTAGGCCTAGATTATTTTAAACAATTTCAGAAAAAATCGAATACCTATAAGTTTGGTTATTTTAACGTTTCCTGGATAAGATTTTATTAGTTCACTTAATTGTAAAAAGTTCTTACTGTAGGTCTATGAATGAAATCGGCTTATATATATATCTAATAAAATGTTTATAAGATTAAAATTAAAGCAATGTTAGGTCTATACCATATTGTACTTTAAGTGCAATTTGCCTGCTTGTCTTCATTTGGTGCATACACAAAAGTACTTCTCTTCATACATAATTTGTCATTGAGTGAGAAGTGATAAATTTAATATTAAATATCGAATATTAGCTTTACTTGCTAGAAGTGTAATGTGTAGATTTCCATTTCAAAGTGCTCTTATTTAAGAGACTGATAGATGGCGTTAGTGGATGGGAATCATAGTATAGGCCTAAGAGAAAAAATCTATGTATAGGCCTAAATCGTGATGCCTAAATAGATTAAATCGTTAAAGCACTGGTGTACAGAACCAGAGATACCGGGTTCATATCCCGATTTAGGCATACATTTTTCTCTTCAAATTTAATTTATCACAAAAGTGCTTAGCCTAAAGACACAATAAGAATACATAGGGCCTACTGGTCAAATTTTGTGAAGAACTAGTTTTAGACCTACCAGCTAAGAATAATTTTAAAGTAAGTTTCACAGAAAAATAAGCTTTTATTGTACGTGTAGGCCTGCATATAGGCCTACAACCTAACGTTAAAATTAGCCCTAGAATATCGCGAGTTATGACAAACAATTTAGTGAAATTAGGCCTACATTTGCCATTTTTAATAGGATCAGGTTTCGTCGATAAAATTTACAATATTTAGAAGAGTTTGTTTTTCTTTTTGGACTTGTTTTGTGTTAAAAGGGATAAGAAATGCACGATATTAAAATATTCTTTCAGGAAAAAATTCGGGAAGTACATCTGTTAATAAAATCAATTAAAATATGAACTAAATAGCATATATTTATTAAAGGAACAACCGCTTGCATTTTTATCCTATAGGCCTATGCCTATATTTTACATACCAACGCGTTCAAAAAATAGTTAGGCCTAATTCTAGACTTGATGTAGGCCTAAATATAGGACAAAATACTTTTTAATACAATTAGGTAAAAGTAATTCTCTCAAACAAACAAGACTTTTGGAAACAGTTATTTTTATTTAGAATCTTAATTAGGAACTTAAATTCTATTAGTTCAAGCGGTAGCGTCTAACTACTGACTTTCTCTTCCTTTTTCCTTTGAAAGAGATTCTTTGGGAAATAAGTAGATTTTAAGGTTAAAATTCTGTAGGTATGTTTCAGGGTAAGGTTGATATCGTTGCGCTGGCTCTTTCAAAGAACCATCTCCAGATTTCTACATATGTTAACAACTAGTATAATAATTTGATGGCATTTTTTGTACTTTTTGGTGTTGGTGAATCGCCATGTTATTTGGGAGTTGTTCATTGTGCAGATAACGGCGCAGGAAAATACTATTTTCATATAACCTAGGCCTATTTGTTTATGATAGTATCAGTGAAAAGTTAACAGTGATTACATTTCTACGAACGGTGGCCTATGTGTTATTCTTCATTACAAACCACTAGGACAAAGAAATGTTGGAAGACCCAGTAAAAGATGGACAGACGAATTCTAACATGAGATCGGAACAGACCTTAAAGTCTAATCCCTGATACTGATGATGATGATGTTGATGTGCTATTTGGCCAAATTTACATAAAAAGTTGACATTTCTATTAACAAAGGTAGGCTATAAACAGCTGTTTGAATCACCGCGTGTCTTATTGCCTTCAGTGAACTACGTTGAGTCTCCATGTTTGTGCCAGCCCAATAATGGATACCACATAATTTCTTGTAGTGTAAATATTAAAAAGAAATGTAATTTCAATAGATTTTATATAATGCTATCAACAGTCCAAAATAAACTCTCAAACATAGGAATAAAAGATGGAGCACCTCCAGGAACATTTTTTTTTGTACAACCCACAAAGTGTATTTATTAAAAGCAGCAATGTTTATACTCTGTCTGCTCCTAAAGTGATCTTCGTCAAAACAAAACCATGTGACCTGCTCGTTTTTCATTGGTTATGGACACCGACGTACATTGCAGAAGCAATAAGTAGACCTACGCAAAAAAGCAGTTCCCTTTATTACATTAAAAAATATGTCCTCTGAATATAGCCTACTTGTTATTCTTCGTGAATGAAAATAATAATATTCAAAAATACAAAATATTATAAAATATACCAAATCAATAATTACAACTTAAAATAGTTTATTACATAGGCCTATGGGCAATGCTTCTGACGATTCTCATGAAACAAAATGGCTGAAAGTATCGAGTCTTCTGTTACTGTATCATTTCCCTGTCAAAAGTGACGGTAATTGTGGCGCAAATGGTGGAAGGATATTGCTTCTACAACGTACGTCAGTGTCCATAACCAATAAAAAGCGAGCAGATCACATGGTTTTGTTATGATGAGGATCACTTTAAGAGCGGAAATGGTATAGTAAAGCATATGCGCAAGCAGTAATAATATAAACTGCAGTGAACGGATGTCCAAAATCAGGATATAATTTGGCCAGTCAAAGTTAAACTGCGATGAAGTTATAGAGATAGGCCTACGTATGTATTTATTTGGAATTAAATTCATTAGCCTAATAAAAATAAAATAGCCTAATAAAAAACAAGTAACTTTTAATAATTAGGGCCCCTAGAGATGGAATAGGCCTATAATTTGACATTAAAATATCACAAATAAGGATCATAAACTCAATTCATAGCATCCCAGTAAACGTTACGAATGTAACCCTTTCTGTGAGCATCCTTGTTTAAACTGAAACACAAAAATATAGGCCTATTTAGAATTCATGTAGGCCTACGTCTTACCTACTAACAGACTTCTATAAATTTATCATTCACTTGTCAAGGTATTTCTATCAAAAAGTCAATGACATGTATCATGTCATAATAAATCATGATAATCCAATTGTTCGCAATATAGGACAAGTGCTACAGCAACGCGCTGTTCACCGATGCATATTTCCTCAGGATGTACCAGATCTATGAGATGAGTGCTGGGAAACTGCCAAGGTAGCGTGGCTCACTCCATGCCGCTGGCTTTCGGACTCTCTGCTTGTCCAGCGGCATGGTTTTTGATGCCCTGCCTTGGTAAGTGGAACACCTCATCTCAAAACAAATTATTCAAATTATTTTTACCAATAATTAAACTGAATACCAATACCATATGAATGGAGCTGAACTAGTGAGTGAACCCTATATTGATAAACACTAGAGAATTTGGCTCCCGAGCAGCACCCTGGGCGATGCAAAGTCATTGCCGTCACTCAGCAATAGCAGTCTATCCTGATTAACCTAGATGTTTTGTCAAGGTAGCCTACTCAATGTAAAAAACAAATATCCTCAACTCGTGTCTAACTCAGAGTCGGGTCGAGGGATAAGATGAGATGAAGCCCGTTATAAATATGTCTGTGAACGACAAGGGTGCCGGTGGACCTCGCCTGACGCACCATCACAGGGGCAGATGAATGAAACGAAACGAAACAGATGAGTATGGAGAAATGGTGGAATGAAATTTTGGCAGGGGAAAACGGGAGAACCCTTAGAAAAACCTGCCCAATCTCCGTTTCTTCCACTAGGAAACCCACATTGAGTGACCGAGACTCGATCTCGGGACCCCAGCGGTGAGAGAGGCGTATGTCTAGGCGCTTGCACCACGGAGCCGCCTCTACTCAATATAGGCTAATAGGCCTACAAGCATACCAATATTTTAATAACACGACATTCCTCTCATAAATTTGAGAATAATTTGGAAACGATTTAAACCAGAGACTTACATTTTCATTAGTGCATGCGTAACACTGTATAGTCTACGTAAGTAGTAGATGATATTTTAACACCATAAAACAAAAGTTTATGAAGCACTTTTGAAACGTGCAAACTGAGTTCGTGTGAATCATATTAACTTCCAATATTTGATTACAGTGTTATTTTATCATTGCCTAAACGAATCACTCTGTAGCTATTGTTAATAAACCATTTATGTAATCAACTTCTAATCAGATTTTGCTTAACCCCAATCTAGACATCGATTGTAACAAGGGGTTCGCGTACTTTAGATTGGAAACCGCTGATCTAATTAATGGTAGTCATTCCATTTGCACCAACCCAGCATTATAAGTTGAGTTTGTAATATAGAGGGGTTTCACATATCAGACCATGGAGATGGACGTAGAGAATATATAGACTTGATAACAATGTAGATTAATTGAAAAATAGTTGGAGGAGCAGAGGAAACCGGGCTGTGAATTATAGATGAAGAGCCAGTCATCTGATCATACGTAATGCATTTCATAATACATAAGCTCAGCCCCACATCGCTCGAGGTATCGAGTTTCAGGTTTCCGGTTCCTCACATGATCGGGTTCACTTCCTGCATCTGTGTAAGTAATACAGGCCTGCTATCTCATGTCCTGAGTCCACTGCTTCAAATCTTTTCAATATTTGTCATAGGCCTATCACCATTCTAGGTAAAGGAAAGACGAAAAAAAAAATATTGATCATGGGCTAATTTTTTCAGTTTGTGTGATATCATCATTGTAGGTTAAAGAAAGTTGAAAAAAGACCCAAAAGTAGCCTAATGGTGATCATGGGCTAAAGCGACCCCCTTGGAATCCTCAGACTTGGGTTTGATTCTAGTCACTGCTAGTGGATTTTTTCTAACAAAGAGTTAAACATTTACTTAGGAAGATAGTGAAAGGCAAACTTTCTCCTGTCAAACAACTGACAAGTGACGGCTCAAAACAATCAGTCGCATTAAGCCTATACTAATTTTTCAGTAGCCTATTTAACTGTTAATGTAGTAAATATAGCCGAAATCTAATATTACTAGAATACAAAACTTTATGATCAAATAATAATAATAATAATAATAATAATAATAATAATAATAATAATAATAGTAATAATCATCATAATCTAATATAGGCTATAAAAATGAATGTTTGTTTGTTCGTAATTTGTGCGCGGCCATACCTTTGATCCGATTGTGATGGGGCTTTTTACAAAATGTTCAGGAGATTCCCAGGATGAACATACTGTAGGCCATAAGACAGTTGTGATACTAAACTCTTACACTCTTAAAAATCTCCTTTTATAGTGCAAAACGTGAAAGAGTAGCTATTTGGACGTTTAAATGGCTTACACTGCCTAAACCATAACAAATGCACAGAATTAATGTACACAGAATTGAATACGTCAAAAAGCTCTACAAAAAAGTCCGCGACAGAATATGTTTATCTCTTACGGATAACTCACAATAACCATTTTTGTCATTCATTGATACCAAGAAGATCGAGGAAAGTAGGTAGGCCTACATTGATTCCCGTGCAAGCATAGCAACACACGACGGGTATTCTTTTACGGATAACTCACAATAGGCCTAACGAATTTTGTTTTTAGCTCATTTATGCCAAGAAGATCGAGATAAGTAGATTCCCGGGCAACACCGGGTAATCAGCACGGGGAATTTTAAAATAATTATGATATACATTTATAATTATTTCTCATTTTACTTATTCAACTAATCATAAGAAGTAGGCCTACATTAATTTTTGTCTTTCAGCTCATTTAGGCTTTGCCAAGAAGATCGGGACGAGTAGATTCCCGGACAACGCCGGGTAAACAGCACGGGGGTATCTAAAAATAATTATGATATAAATATTTCCTGCTACTTATTTAACTAAACATAAAACACATTAAATTTCGTATTTCAGCTCATTTATGTCAAGAAGATCGGGATAAGTACATTCCCGGGCAACGCCGGGTAATCAACAGGAGGTAGGGCCTATCTAAAAAACATAGATTACAGGCTAATTATTTTTCGTTTTACTTATTCAACTAAACATAAAAGCACATTAATTTTCATTTGTATAGACGTAGCAGCGCACGCCGGGTATTAGCTTGTATATTAATAATAGGCCCCTATTTATAAAATATTAATAATAATAGTAGGCCTACATTTAAGATCGTAGAGTTAAGGCCATAAGGTCTTCTCTTTCACTCAACCAATGAATAATAACACTGGTCGACAACAATGAACTTTTTTACTTTCACAGGAATAAGAATATGAGATTTTAGAAGTATTTTTTATCCTGAATTTAAATATCATTTCAGTTTTTTTCCTATCAGACAGGAATTTTTTGTGATATTCATTTACATTTGTTATAATTGTTATAATTTTTAATAAAATCCATCTAACTCTAACTCATTCTGACTAACCTAGAAAGTGGTGGGTAGTGATTTTCGGGCATATTTTGCATCTGGAACATCTCTCTTCTTAGCCCCGAAAGTAGTCAGCCAGCATATTAGAACTTCACTTACCTTGGTATCTCTTTTCCATTGTGGAAATTTGCTGATGAAAACGCTCACCGTGCTCATCAGAGACAGCCCTTAAATACATCTTGAATAAAATCGCTGCATTGGCCTATAAGGTAAATGTTCCTATGACAAGTTAAAGATAATGCTAAAATCAATTTTTAAAAAAGTAGCTGTCACAAAAAAACTGTGCCTGATGGAAAGATTCTGACTACATAGGCCTATCTGCATTCAGTATGAAAAAATGCACTAGATTCACTAATCAGATTTCTTGTGAAGTAAACCTTCTCGACCAGAGTAATTATTTTATACATTAGGCCTAATAGGCCTCTAATAAAAAATATTATTAAAGTATAGTCTAGCCAATGCACAATTGGAGTCTAGTCTCATATTAATAGGCCTACTAACAAATACAGATAGGGCCTACTATGTAAAGTAACAGAAGCTATTTTAAATATTTAAGATGGGCCTAACCAAATAACTTAGCCTACTAATTTACATGTATTAATTTTGATGTGTAGGCCTACATATACAAAGTGTTGAATAGGCCTATAGTTCTCATCCAGATAACATATTATTACGAAGACTTTAAAACATCAATCAGTTTATTTAAACAATAGTCTGGCATGACTGGGAAGTACGTTCCATTCTCTAACCAAAGAAATTGTGAATTATTCAGAGTGTGAACAAGTCCTGTGCTGTGGTATCGAAAGTAAATAAATAGGCTAATAGTTTAAAAAACTAAAACAACACGCTTTATTAGAAAATCTAAGTAAAAACTGAAAAATAATTTTAATTTCCAACACGCTTGGGATAAAATTAAATTGGTCATCAAAAAAATCATCTCTAACACATCTAGAATAAAACCAGAGTTATCTACAAAAAAATAATAATTTTACCATCAAAAGCGTGTTGTGCTCTATATCAATTAATATATTTGATAATAAACAGATATTGGTAAATGTAAAGTCTCTAAGAAGAAAAAGTAAAAACCATAAAAAGCACCCCACGCTTTTGATGGTAAAATTATTTTTTTGTAGATAACTCTAGTTTTATTCTTGATGTATTGGAGAGGATTTTTTTGTAGACCACTTTAATTTTACCCCAAGCGGTTTGGAAATTAAAATTATTTTTATATATTTTAGTTCGGTTTTCTAATAAAGTGTGTTGTTTCAGTTTTTTAAACTGTTATTTATTTTTTATTTTGATTTTCTAATAAAGCGTGTTGTTTTAGTTTTTAAAACTATTATTTATTTTTTTAATTTTTAGTTTAATTGCTTGTCATAAACCGGAATCCCATGAAAATTTAATTGCTTTACGAAATTTTTAGTTCTAAAAAAATCCTCCGGGCCGGATTTGAACCAGCGACCTATGGATTACTGAAATTATTTACCACTACAGTCCACCGCTCTACCACCTGAACTACCAGAGAATATAATAATAATTTCTTAAAACGATGGACTAAAAAGTCGATAAGTCCGCAACATATTATACCGGTCTTTATTTTTGATGTCCTGATGACCTTGGCCAGGATCTTAAAAAAAAAATGAAGTTATTGTATTGTCATTGGTCCTTGAAAAGTATAGAAAGTTTCAAGTCGATCCAATATTTTTAAGTGGGTGAAAATCATGTTGAAAAATTCCGTTACATAGACAGATACAGGTCAAGCTAATATAAAGCGCGTAAAAAAAAGTAGGCCTATCTTGTGCCTAAATTGTGGCAAGACGGTAAATTAAAAAAAAGAAAAACGTGTTGACGTATAACTTGGTAAGTGTGTTCAGAATTTGGATAGATTTGGTAATTTAGACGAAGCCAAGATCTAGCCTGAAATTAAGGAGATACATGGTCATAACGACGGAGGTTGAATACAAATCGAATGCACGCATTATGAGCACGCTGCAGTCTGTCACTTGAGTCAGCTGTTAAGTCAGTCAATAGTACGTCGCAGTAATCGAAGTGGAGCATCACAAAGTCTCTACAAGTATTTTTTTTAATTTCGTGGAAGAGAGTTTCTAAATATATTCAAAGAGTGAAGAATTGAAAACACTTTCTTGCAAGTAGGCATATTATTTATTCATCTGGAATTTCCAGCCCAAGTTCGGGTCCATGTAGATTCCCTAGGCCTATGCTGTAGGGAATGGTTTTGTCATTTAGGAGAATCAAGGAATATTTCGTAATTTTTAATGTTTTGCATTCGTCATCATTATGAAATAAAATACCAATAAATTTCTGTACAAAATCATAAATTTGTGACCCAGATGTATAAAACATTTTTATTGCATTGTACTACTAGATCATGAAAAAATTATATTTGTTACGGATAAAATGAAGGCAACTAATTTTTATTCAAAGTCCTAAACTCGTAGATGATGAGTTCTGCGCATTGGTTAAGGTTACACACTTAAAGTTGGGGCATTGAATATAAATAATGGTAGAGAAATTAGTTTTATTGAAAGCATAGGTCTATTCTGATAGCTTACATCATCGAAGGTGACAAGATTCTATTTGATGTGGTGAAACGCATCATTGATTCGGACAATCAGCTAACGTGACGCGAGCTCTGATGGCTAATTCGAAATATGAATTTAAACATTTGAGGTAGGTGTCACAGCAAAAAGAAAACAGTTTTATTCATCCGTCCTCAGAGAGCACTAGGTTACTGCATGCACTTGAATCTCATGCCATTCGAAAGTAGGATCCAATAACATACGATAACTAGGTACATTTAACTCAATTTTCTCAAAATGTAACTTTTATCGTTCGAGTTATAGTTTTCAACCAATAAATTATGCCAGTTATTTCATCAAGAGTAAAAAGGTAAAGTGATCACCATTTGAAAGTAGATTTGATAAAAAAAATCTGCTTATTATACATTGTATTAATGGAATTCATCGTAAAATTTTTAGAAACGATGGATCATGCAGTGAGAGTAAGGTTTTGTTGAGGAACATATATTCGAAATGTCACTAAGAATGATTTTATGCAACATGTAGGCCTACTATTTAATACACGAGTGATCGATCATCTTGGTGACTATTAAACCCGTGCCCCAAATGGCAGTCAATGGCTAATCACATTTCAATGAATTTTGATTTACAACCAATCACAGTAGTTTTTCACCTTGATTTTATCACTTTCATTTTGTCGCATTCATTTTATCAAGTGGCTGCCAGATTGTATATAAGTTATAGTGCACGAATGTAACCAGATTCTGCTTGCGAGATATAATAGAAAAACCCTCGTAGCAATTGAATATACATACCATGAAAAAAAAAATAAACCACCGTTTGTACTTTCTAAAACGTATTATTTCCCAGGAATTAACGTCGCGAAACAATATAATTGACATATTTTACATCATAGGACATCAGAAATTAATTAATAACCTGTAATGATGTTTCATTTTTTCTCCACCAGGATTCATTCTTACAACATTGTGATTATATTTGGCAATAAATATGATCTGGTTGCAGTGATGAACAAATAAAACATAACGTTTCTCATTTGTTTTCAAACATCGCCGTTTACATTAAATAGGCTATATAAATATTTTAAAATACCTATATTTAAATAATAATTTGTGAGTAAACAGCTTAATTTTATTCGTTAAATAGTCCTAACAAATGCTCATTTCGTGAGTCGTGAATTTATCGATAATTTGGAAATCATTCGTGGCAATACTTATTATAAAATAATAAAATGCACAGTCAATATGCCCAATTCACCAATTAATAATTAAAATGGTCAACATGTTTCTACAGCTAAGCTGTTATCCTCAAGACCAGATATTGACCATATTTTTACCCATGACACTTTAAGAGTGTGAAAGGTTATGCTCGGTTATGAAAAATATGCCTACATTCCTGACAAAATTGGCATATGCAGGAGCTTATCCACTATCTTAGTAGCAGAGGATGCAAGATTTGGAATTGTTTAATAAGCATTAACATTGAATGTGAGCTTAGAGTCTACTCGCGCGAATTGGACATATCTACATTGTTAACGTTATTAATATTAAATTTATCACTTCTCACTCAATGACAAATTTAATTTGAAGAGAAAAATATATGCCTAAATCGGGATTTGAACCCAATATCTCTGGTTCTGTACACCAGTGCTTTAATGATTTAAGCTATTAGGCATCACGATTTAAACATGTAGACTATAAGATAAAAATCCATGTTTAAATCGTGATGCCAAATAGCTTAAATCGTTGAAGTACTGGTGTACAGAACCAGAGATATTGGGTTCAAATCCCGATTTAGGCATTTAAAAATTAAATTGTTTATGTTAGTAATGTTTTATTTCATGATAAAATTGCAGTTATTATAGTAACATTATAAGAGCTTATTTCATTTTGAAACTCACTATAGGCCTATCTCAGATTATATAGACTTACACAATACGTGAGCAAATTAAAAGTACGAATTTCTAGTAGTAAATGCAATAAAAATGTTTTATACATTTGGGTCACAAATTTATGATTTTGTGCAGAAATTTATTGGTATTTTATTTCATAATGATGGCGAATATTGGTCTCATTTACACACAGTGAAATTTGAAAAATAGTGTAATCTTTTGCATTAATGAAAGGGATTGATCTACAGGCTACGTAGAATATAGGCTACGTAGAATATAGGCTACTTCAGCAAATCGTCGGTCTTCTGAATGCAGATATGTCATCTAAATATATAGCCTGATAATTGACAAACAGAGAAAACGATCACTATTTGAAAGTAGATATGAAAAAAAAAAGTCTGCTTATAGTAGGCCTACATTATACATTGTATTAATAGACTAGGCTATGCTGATGACACAGTTCTAATTGCACAAAGTGACGATGGTTTGCAAATGCTATTGCACAAATTTAGAATCATTGCAGCAAAATATAACATGAAAATCTCAACAAATAAAACCAAATCAATTACATTATCCAAGGACCCACGACGTGTTAAATTAGAAATAGAAGGGAAAAGTATAGAACAGGTTATGAAATTCAAATATTTAGGAATAGAAATTAGTAGCTGCAACAGAATAACAGATGAAATCCTCCATCAAGCAAATAATGCAACAAAATGTCGGGATGTTTAAACAATACTGTTTGGAAAAATAAAAATTTAAGAATAGATACAAAAGTAAGAATTTACAAATCTGTCAAAAGATCAGTTCTAACATGGTTTTGAATGCCGAACAGAACTCAAAAAACAAAACAAATCAATGAAACAACCGAAATGAAAGTTTTAAGGAAAATCGTAGGAAAATCGCTGAGAGAGAAAATTCGCAGCTCTGTTATTAGAGAAGAATGCGAAATTGAACCTATTAACCTCTGGATAAATTATAGAAGACTAAATTGGAACGATTACATAGATAGAATGGAGAACAGTAGACTAGTGAAGAAAGAACGTGACTGGACATCTCAGCAGAAAAGGCTTTCAGGAACACCACAACTATGATGGAAGGACGTCACCATATCCCGGACCTGTAGTGAAGGAACACGCAACAAACTTTCATGCATAGTGGAAGAAGAAGAAGAAAAAGAAGAAAAAGAAGAAGAAGATTCATGGAATTCATTGTCAAATTTTTAGAAACGATTGATCATGCAGTGAGAGCAATGTTTTGTTGAGGAACTTATATTCGAAAACTCGTAGATGATGAGTTCTGCGCATTGGCTAAGGTGACACACTTAAAGTTGGGACATTGAATAAAAAATAATTGTAGAGAAATAAGTTTTATTGAAAGCATAGGTCTATTCTGATAGCTTACATTGTCCAGGGTGACAAGATTCTATTTGATGTGGTGAAACGCATCATTGAATCGGACAGTCAGCTGACGTGACGCGAGCTCTGATGGCTAATTCGAGTTTCATACGCCATACTTTTGACATTCTCCCCAAAAAAATGATGGCTTGGATTGTGTCGTTTCATGCACCTTGGACAGTGCGCAGAACTCATAAATGACATGCTTGGGAATATAATATTATTAATTAGAATAACATTATTAACTATAACAATAAAAATAATAATTTATTTTATCTGATGAATTTAGTACCGTAACGACACCTCCCTCTTCATCAGCGTTAAATTATACAGATACCAAAGAATTAAATTATTAATTATTAAGAAATTCTAAGGAAAATAGGCTATAAAATGTTTAATAATAATAATAATAATAATATATACAATATAATTATAAATAGGCCTATAGTCCACAAATTATAAAATTCAACAACACCGCGTCGGCTGGGAACAGCATGTTCAGAGAATGGAAGTGACAAGATTGCCCAGGATAAGCAGTTCAGTGGACATGTCGGACATACCGTGGCACGAAATCGAATACAGACTTGATATTGTTCGTGCTACTGATGGTGCACATATAGAGGTGTTTTAGTGTGTGTTGCAATGTGTGGCAATGAAAATTCTTCGAGTTTCTGTTTCGTTTAATACCGGCCTAATTTCATAATTCCGCATACTTTGTTAGTTATGATTAAAATGTGGGAGGTTTGAATGGGGCACTCTGTATTATTATTCTGGCAGTATTTTTCATATTGTAGACCTTGAAATATCACTTGCTTAAATTCAAATAATATAAGTGATGGACAATCCCTGGCATGACTTCGAAATGAGAGTTCAATGTTCCAGCCATAGAAATCGTAAAAGATTCAGAGTAAAGACTTGTCCTGTGCTGTGGTATCGAAGCTAAAGAAAACTATCATCATCATCATCATCATCCAGGGATTAAGCCTGTTGGCTCGTTTCGGTTTCATGAAAGCTAGAATTGTTAAAATTGTTCAGACAATCTTCTGTATGGGCGTCCAAGATTTCTCCTTCCGTGCGGTTTATAATTTAGCAATAATTTTGGAAATCTTTCTTCTGGTATTCTATCAGTAGGCCCTATGTTCTTTCCAGTCGTTCCTATATTTAATTATTCGGTCTGTAAGTTTGAATATATTTAGTTCCTTTCTTATATCTTCATTGCTTTTCTTATTCAGCAGAGTATATCCTGCTATATTTGTCAAAAATCTCATCTCAGCTGCTTCCAATCTTCGTTCTTGTCTTTTAGTGATCGTCCAACATTCTGATCCATACATCAATACAGGAACAGCCATTACTTTATAAAATGTAATTTTATGTTTATTTTCTTGTGTTTTAAGGGTTCTTTTAATAGTGCCACACATTAGAATAAATTTAATTATTTTGTCATTAATATCTTCAGTTTTAACATGTGATAAATTGAAATCTATTTGATATTGTGCCGAGGAATAATGAAACTTTCGATATAGAGTATAGATATAGTAAATTTTCTCAATTCTTTGTTTAAGGTACAGTTGGAAAATAGTGAATAGAAGCTAGTTGAAATGTAAAGCTGTAATGAGGCAGACAAAGTGCGGAATAATAAGCAGAATCAAACATATATGTTCATTAGAACAAAACAAAAATGTTCCCTGTATTACTTACCGTTCTTAATGTAAGATAGTAGGCCAAAATTTAAAAAAAAAATTTCATAATTTAATAGTCTGTTATTTTTTTAACATTTCTGTATATGATTTTTTACTGAACGCCAATTATAAGTGCGTTAATTATTATTTTTTTAATTGACAGCTGTCAGCCTGTAATATCATTTTTAAACCTTGTATTCTCGAAAGTGAAAATTTTCGAACATTTGCCCCATTATCTCAGGAACTATAAGAGATATTTACATGAAATTTTTTACAGTCAGTAAATGTAGTTGTACTAAAGATATGGAACCACAATCATGACGATCTCTTGTATAGATCCTCACTTATGATTTTTTAATAGTTATTTTTTAAATAAAAAAAGGGATTAGTGGCAAAAATATATATAGGCCTAGGACATCAATTTGTAGATAAAAGATTGACTGAGGTTCAGCGGTCTTTACAAACCTCATTTAATATGCTGTAACAATTTCATTACAATCCATCTAGTAGTTCCTGAGAGAATGGGTCTCAAATTAATATGTTTTAACATTGATGGGATAGGGCCTACCGTCTCACCTTAAAACTTTGGTTTAGAGATTCTGTATACCCGGTACATCTAGGTATGCTAATGCAGATTAGTTGTTAAGTTGTTAGTTATGACGTGTCTCCTTCATTTCAGGCCTTATCATAGCTATGCCTAAATGGCAGAAGAACTTTACATTCAAATGTTTTACTATTCCAAATCCTGCACACATATTTACCAAGTTATTTATCAACGTGTTTTCAAAATTTAACGGCTCATCACAATTTAGGAACAAGATCACAAGACTCTTCTTTACTTTTGATACCACAGCACAGGACATGTCTGTACTCTGAATCTTACACAATATCTATGACTAGAGCGTGGAAATGACTTCCTGTCAGGTCAGGGACTGTCAATCACTATCATTATTTAAATCCAAATTAACTGATAGGCCTATCTTAAGTTCGACACAATGAAAACATTAGCTGCATAACAACTAGCTATATTCAGCATTTTGTAAATAATCATCTAGGAAGCTTTATTTATTTTATTTTCTATTATTTTAATTTTATTATATTCCATATTTTTGTTAGCATTTTATAGCATTAGATCATACCAGCATTGCTTTTGTTTTGTCTATATTTTACTAATATCACGAAATTGTAATAAAACGTAATTGTTGTATAATTCTACTATTCGCTGGTTGAGTAGAAGAGAAGGCCTTATGGCCTTAACTCTGCAAGCTAAAATAAAGCATTATTATTATTATTATTATTATTTATTATTTATTATTATTATTATTTATTATTATTAATTATTATTATTAATTATTATTATTAATTATTATTATTAATTATTATTATTAATTATTATTATTATTATTATTATTATTATTATTATTATTATTATTATTATTATTATTATTATTATTATTATTATTATTATTATTGAGACTGGGTGGACATGCAGGCATGCGCACCACGATCCGAAGGTCTATTGAGCTACCCCAGTATAATGAAGATGTGTGAAATGAAGGTCTATTCTACGGTATTATGTAAATCGTAAGTTATGTCGTCTTCCGATCCAACACACCAGATTATATTCCCTTGACCCATACCGTCATTTCTGTGTAGGGCCCGTAGCCTTGAAGGGCAATTACAACCATCCCATTGGTCCCTTAATCCCTTTTTTATTGCTCAGACTCGGAGTCATGAGGCAGCACCCTGGTGGCCATATTTTCAACATCTGTGGATTGCCAACCAAACTATTTTTCCCTAACATTAGATGAATATTGATAGAATAAATTAATAAATAATGAAATGGCTTGAAAAAGAGGGAAGACGTAATGGAGAGTGTAGGTTGGATTAAATTCGGGAAATGGGTAAATCGCGAGAAAAATCAGAAGAATTCAAGTTTGGCCCACCACCGACATTCCTCTGGAACCGCAGAGATTCGATCCTGAGATCCTAGTCGGGACAGCCGCTCGACTATCCAGACACCTTAATACTTGAGCAAGTGTAGCGTAAATACAATATTGTGATGCCACTTAAGGAAGCAAGTTGAATCTTTGTTTTAATTTCGTTAACTTCTTGATAGAAGTGTCCAATTAAGCTTTGGAATGGGATGAAGTATAATCAGGAAACTGTGTATCCAGCAACAGAATGAAGACGAAGGAAACCTGTGTTTCCTCACGTAACGGAGGAATAAATCAGTGCCGCTCATAATTCACTCCCCAATTTACATTCAGATTACAGATACACAGCATTACGACATCATTCTCAAGGAAGGATGAGATTTAAATTCGCCCAGCACAGTTCTCTGCACACCGACAAATACATTTTTACAATATAATTTTGTTTCTCATTTACATTAAGATAGGGGTAGGCAAATTTTAACGTGAATTAACAATTTTCATTCCACTCTTGCAAAGGAACTCTCTCCAATGAAAAATTTAGACAATCTTCATCTTTTATAGTGAACTAGCTAAATACCCGGCATGCGCTGCTATGACTAAATAAATGAATAATAATGTGTTTTTATGTTTAGTACAAAAAGTGAAAGAAATAATAATTATAAATTTATATTTTTTAGATACGCCATGCTGATTATCCGGCGATGCCCAGGAATCTATTTATCCTGATCTTCTTAACATACAAATTCGAAAATTAATGTGTTTTATGTTCAGTTAAGTAACTTAAGTAAAAAAATATATATATATCGTAATTATTCTTGGATACCTCGTGCTCCTTACCCGGCGTTGTCCGGAAATCTACTCATTCCGATCTTCTTGGCATAAATGAGCTGAAAGACAAAAATTATGATTAGGTGAATAAGTAGAATGAAAAATAATTATAAATGTATATAGTAATTATTTTAAGATTCCCCGTGCTGATTACCCCGTGTTGCCGCAATCTACTTATCTCGATCTTCTTGGCATAAGTAAGCTAAAAGACAAAATTCGTTATTGAGAGTTATCCGTAAAAGAATACCTGTCATGTGCTGCTATATTCTTGCACAGAAATCTACCCACTTGTCTCGATCTTCTTGGCATCAATGAAAGACAAAAATGATTATTGTGAGTTAACCGTAAGAGATAAACATGTGCTGTCGAAGACTTCTTTGTAGAGCTTTTTGAGATATTCAATTCTGTGTACATTAATGTTGTGTATTTGTTATGGTTTAGGCAGCGTAAGCCATTTAAGCGTGCAAAGAGCAATTTTTTTCACGTTTTTCACTACAAATGGCGATTTTTAAGGGTGTAGGAGTTGATTATCACAACTCTTATAGCCTATGTTCATCCCGGGAATCTCCTGAACATTTTGCAAAAAACCCATCATAATCGGATCAACGGTATGGCCGCGCATAAAGTATGAACAAACAAACAAACATTCATTTTTATATATTAGATTAAATTCCTCATTTGTTCAAACAAACAGCCGTCTAATATTGCACATCAGAGTGTTTCGGTACGCGAGCTATGACGCTTAGAAATTTGCAGAATTTTCTTCCTAATGCCTAACAAACATGCAACTCTCTATTTACTCTTCCCTACTTCCACTCCAATCAATGCTACAAGAGCTATCAGAAACTAGCAAAATTGCAGGCCTTTCGATGAACAAAAGCAAGACACAAATAATGTCAAATGGTCCGGAAAACCCAATCAAAGTCGATGGAATGGATCTTCAATATGTAAGCGAATACGTATACTTAGGACAGCTACTCTCCTTCCATCAGAAAGTAGAGAAAGAAATAAGCAGAAGAATAGCTCTCGCCTGGAAGGCGTTCTGGTCACTGAAATTCATACTGCTGGACAAGTCACTCAACCGGAAACTCAAAATGGAAACACTACAAACCTGTGTTCTTCCAACACTGTTATATGGCTGCCAAACTTGGAATCTTACTGCCAAACTGAAGTACACACTCCAAGTATGCCAAAGGAAAATGGAGAGGAAAATCTTAGGCATAACTCTGAAGGACAGAATCTCGAATAAAACACTTCAAGCGATATCCTCAACAAGCCATCAGGAAAAAATGGAAGTGGGGAGGCCACGTCGCAAGAATACAGGACGACAGGTGGACAATAAAAACAACCATGTGGGACCCGTGCACAGGCAAGAGACAGCGCGGAAGGCCAAGACGACGATAAGCGGACCTCTTCAAAGAACGAGCAGGGGCGCAATGGTCCAGAGTCGCCAGATGCAGGAAAAGCTGAAGAACGATGGAGAGCCAACTGTGCATTAACTAATCACAGAACAGACAGTGTATACAAACCAAGTGCTACATCCAAGTCAACTTCTCACCACGGAGTAGCTCACCGGGTGACATTCACAATAGAGCTTAACCCCTGTACAGGGAGGCCTTTGCCCTAAAGGGACATACCAGGCTTATTTATTTATTTATTACTTCCAATGTGTACTACAAATATTTCACTTGTATTTTCTATATGTCAGCAAATGTTAGTACTTACTCGTCATACACCTCACATTAATTTACACAAATATGAACGATAAATAAACATGTTAAATCCATACTCCTAGAATAAGATTCAAATAAACAAAAGATGTAGTAATCAATTGATTTTGTGTTTAATTGATGAAAATCCATTTTTAAGTTCATTAAATAAAACTAAAACTGTTGAAGTTTTATATGATTTATGTTATTACATATAATAACAAAATTAATTTGTAATCATTGTATTTGTCTGAAGAAGGTACAAAGTACTGAAACAGCTGTAACGAATTTATATTTTAAAAAATATGAAAATCATACAAAACTTTAACAGTTTTTTTCTATTTAATTAACATGAATATTTAACTCATGCCTCAAATGGGAGTCAATGACCAATCACATTTCAATGATTTTTTATTTACAACCGATCACAGTCGTGTTTTACCTCGAATTTATCAACTAAAGTTTATCATATAAAAGAAAGCACCTCCTTTCTTTATATTCTGAATAGGTCATAACATTATTTTGCAGTGACTGACTCTCTAAGAAATACGGCTACCAGATTGTATATATAGTGCATGAATGTCAGCAGATAGCGCATGCGGGAGATAATATAAAAACATTTATAGCAATTGATTATACCACAAAAAAACACTCTTTGCACTTTCTTAAACGAATTATTTTCCAGGAAATGACGTTGTATAAAAATATAATTGACATATTTACATCAGAAATGAATTAATACCTATAATGTTGCTTATAAATTTCTCCATTAGGGTGCATTTTTACAATATTGCGATCCTTTGGCAATAAATAATATGATCTGCTTGCAGTGATGAACAAAAGAAGCAAACGAAGCGTACCAATCGTTTTTCATTTGTTTTCAAACATCGCCGTTTACATTAAATATATAAATATTTTAAAATAACTATAGTTAAATAATTAATTGTGAGTAAACAGCATATAGTCCTAACAAATGCCACTCTTGATTTCCAAAATCTCTACACAAATTCACTCCTCACTTCGTGAGTCGTGAATTTATCGATAGATTGGACATCACTCGCGGCATTACTTATGAAAAATAGTGTTAGGCAAAATGAGTCTTGTACTTTTTTTTTCTGAGAGTTAATATTTCGAAGAGTATAAGGATTATGTAATTCACCGAATTTGAGATTTAAAAAAATTGGAGAACAGATGTAAGATATAGTTATTAAAAACAAAGAAACGCCTAGTGTAAAATTAAAGTAGAAATGCAACCAGTAAGGTAATATTTTTAAAAACATTTTGCTATAATTGAGAAAATGTCTTCTACAATCAAGCGAAAATATTAGGTCTAACTAAGTCACTGGATCGAACCCATAGGTTCATGGCCTCGACATAACCTCTCCATCCCCTGTATAATCTATTTCGCTCAAATCATGGATAATATTATTTTCCCATCTTATTCTTGGTCTACCAACTGTGCGTTTTCCTTCTGGTTTTCCTACCACAAGTTTTGATGCACCTCTTTCATCCCCCATACGTGCCACAATATTAGGTCTGCTACTACTACTACTATTATTACACTGCCCTACTGCTGTAGCTGCTACATTTCATCTCTACTACTAGGTTTGTATTAGTACATATACCATTAGGATTATTATTATTATTATTAATATTATTGTTAATATTACTATAATTAATATTATTTATTAATATTATTATTAATAATACTATTATTATTAATAATATAATTATTATTATAACTCACTGGCATTATCGAACCCATAGGTTCATGGCCACGCGGACATAAGCTCTCCATACATCCCTATCCTGAACTAATGTCTTCCAATCGTTTCGCTGTATAATCTACTTCCCTCAAATCTTAGTAATTGTTATTCTCCCACCTCATTCCTTGGTCTACCAACTGGGCATTTTCCTTCTGGTTTCTCTACAACAAGCTTCCATGCACGTCTTTCATTCCCCATTCATTCCAAATGTCCTGTCCATCGCAGTATACGAGACTTAACTGTTCTCGTTAGATCTGGCTTCCTATAAAGACCATGTAATTCACTGTTATGCAGTGTTCTCCATTCACCTGTCCGTTCTCCTCTCTTTGGTCCAAAAATTTTCCTAAGAACTTTATTCTCAAATACTCGTAATCTCCTTTCCTCCCTTAAAGTAAGAGTCCATGTTTCCCATCCATATAATATAACTGGTAGAATAATAGTTTTATATATTTTCAGTTTTGTTTTTTGAAAGGAGTTGGGACATCAAGAGTCTCTGTAATGCATAATAACATACATTTCCAGAATTGAGCCTATGTTTAATTTCCTTATGCATCTCATTCCTGTTTGTGATTATTGTTACTAGGTATTTGAATTCAGCCACTTCCTCAAAATATCCCTCATTTGTCATTATCTGTCCATTTCCATTATATAATGTATTTTTATGCGTGACCATATATTTAATTTCATTGATATTTACTTCCAGTCCCAATATCTTAGTGTTAATCAATAGTGTGTGCGTGTTGGCCTTTAGTATCTCCTCGCTATCGGCCAGAAGTACTACATCATCAGCATAGATTATTAATACCATTCAGTTGTAGGCCTTCTTCATCCTCTAACGATTTGATGGCATGCTCTAGTACAAAATTAAATAGTAGAGGAGATAGTGCATCTCCTTGCTTCAACCCATTCTGGATTTCAAAAGTATCCGAAAAATGTTTGCCTACACGCACCCTACTCTTTGTGCCATTTAGACACATTCGTATAAGTCTAACTAACTTTTTAGGAATTCCAAACTCTAGCAGGATACTATATAACTTCTCCCTCTTAATCGAATCGTATGCCTTTTGGAAGTCTACGTATAGTTGATGTACAGTACCATTATATTCCCATTTATTTTCTAAAATCTGTCTTAAGCTAAAAATCTGATCTGTTGTAGACCTGTTTCCTCTAAATCCACATTGATGATCTTCCAGAATCTCATCAATATAGGGAGTAAGTCTGATGACTAATATATTTGTTAGAATTTTGTATGAAGTTGAAAGTAATGAGATGCCCCTGTAATTGATGCAATCAGTCTTATCTCCTTTCTTATAAATTGATATGATAATCGATTCTTTCCATTCGTCTGGAAGAGCTTCTTTATCCCAAATCATATTAAGCAACTGGCGTATCTTGTCCATCAATTTTTCTCCACCTGATTTTATCGGTTCTGCTGGGATCTCATCTAAACCTGATGCTTTATACAGCTTCAATTTATCTATCGTCATTTGAATCTCTAATGCACTTGGTTCTACGATTAACATTTCTGCTGTCTGTAAATTATCCTCCTCAATATCCTGTTCTGTATGTACATATAATAGCTGATTAAAGTAACTTTTCCATCTATTGAATATACTCCTGGAATCTGCAATCATATCCCCATTTTCATTCCTAATTATGTTTGTTCTAGCCTGAAACCCTTTCATCTCTATCCTGATTCCCCGGTATAATTCTCTAATGTTCCTATTTTTGGCATTCATTTTAAGATCATTAATCTTCTCTCTCAGATATTCCCTCTTTTTACTCTTTAGTAACCTCGTGGTTTCCCGTCTGATACTACCCAATTGCTCCAAATTTTCCTCATTTGGCTCGTGTAACCATTTAATTTTTGCTTGCTTTCTTTTCTGTACAATGTCGGCACATTCCTCATCAAACCATTTATTTTGCCTCTTTTTTAAGTGACCAATGCTTTGTGATGCTGACAATTTAATAGTATCTATTATAGCCCCCCATTCTTTATTTATATTAGTTTCTTCTTCATTTGCCACATTGTCATCTGAAGATTTCAATACTTCAAATCTATTAGCAATTTTAATTTGATATTCTTGCTGCATTTAATCATTTTTCAAGTTTTTTAAATCAAATTTTTCAGAATCATCTTTAGCGTTTGTTCCTCTCATTAGCGCTAGCCGTTGTCTGATTTTCACCCTGACCAGATGATGATCCGAATTGCAGTCTGTCCCTCTAACTGATTTAACATCGATGATGCTACTATGCCAGCGTTTATCCACTAATACATGATCTATCTGGTTCCGAGTTTCTCCATCTGGGGACGTCCAGGTGTATTTAAGAATATCCTTATGCTGAAATGTTGTGCTCTTAACGATGAGATTCTTTGATGTGGCAAAAATGACTAATCTAACCCCATTGTCATTACTATCTTCATGTAGACTGAATTTGCCTATTGTTGGTTTGAATATATCTTCCCGTCCCACTTTTGCATTAAAATCTCCTAAGGCAATTTTCATATGATATCGTGAAAGGCTTTCAAATAAGCATTCTAATTCTTCATAGAACTCATCCTTGATCTTGCCATCTTTATCCTCTGTGGGAGCATGTACATTTACGATTACAAAATCATGCCGTCTATCCTTTAGAATTATGTATGATAACCTATCACTAACAAACTTAATATCTCGGATAGCGGATAAGATCCTCCTTCGAACTAAAAAACCCGTTCCAAATGCAGGTCTTTCTGCACCCCCATAGTATAATGCAAAGCTTCATGATTCCTGACTACCTTCTCCTGGCCACCTAACTTCCTGTAAATGACTATATCCAAAGGCGATTTATCTAATTCATGGATTAATACCTCTAGCGCCCCGCTATTGTATAAAGTCCTAACACTCCATGTTCCTAGGAACATGTCCCTATATTTGAGCCTTTGGCCCGGAGAACCGAATGGGGCATTATTTGACCTCCGAAAAATTTTACCCCAGTTGAACCCATGTCCGCATTTTTTTGACGATTGTATTTTTACTGTGAAAGATCGTCACTCTTTCGACCAAGGTACTTTTTTTCGTCTGGCTTATCACCTTTGACCAGTCCGGCATGGGTAACCCTATCGGCAGCAATGCTACCGCCGGCATAGCTCTCAGGATCATTTAAGCACGTAAGCCACTCCACCACGACAAGGTAAAGATACCATGGAGGGATTATTATTAATATTATTATTATTATTAATTTTTTATTATTATAAATATTAATATTATTTTGACAGGTCTCGAGGTAGCGTGCTGCCTTGTCACGCAACGGGCCCGAGTTCGATTCCCGGTCGGGACAGGCTCCTGGATGAGGACTTTTTCGGGTTTTTTCCTCACCTATAAGACAAATTTCAGGAAGCTTAGGGCCCAACGGTCCCCGAAAATCATCCGGCCATCATCATCATTCTTATCATTATCATCATCATCCTTCACCACTGTGGAAAGGAACGAGAAGCTACCACACCTATAATTTCCTATTAAAGCTTCAAAGCACAGAATTACTATGGATGTATGGATTATTGACGGATTATACTCCTACCTAGGCAGGCTATCAATACTGATTATTTTAAAAAGTATCAATGTCACCGTTACATAGGCTGAGTTAGCGCGACGGATATTTCATGAACTGGCTGACAACGGGTAATGAACTCATTATTTTCCTAAAAAGACTCCGTGTTTTACTACTGAACTATCTTCCTCTTTGTTATTGCAATGAACATTTAAATTTCGACGTTTGATTAGTTCATAGCTGTAGCTTAATTAGAAATTCACTTTCAAGATTTTTATTATCATTAAACTCAATAAAGTTTCCGTACCGGTTGAGAGACTATTGTAATTTTCCACTATTTTAAATGTTGTTATTGAATTTGATTTGCTTTTCATGCATAGCTACATCGGCTGAAATGCCGGAGTTATTATACCGAATTGACTGCGCGATTTTGCAAAGCAAATAAATGAGGCAAGGCGCGATCGTTACGTTTAGTTTATTTTTTTTCTAGTTGTGTTGGCAATTTTGTGTCATAATGAAAGAGGAAATAGGGCGCATAATCCCCTAGCACTCCCCTTAGGGAGACTGGGTCAACCAGCTGAAGTGCTATAGACAAAAGACAAAGCTTCAAACGAAAAGAGCTCACTCCTGAGGCAATTGTTGTTCAGTTGCTGAAGATAATGATGATAATACCCCTCCTGTCAAAGGGACTACGTAATTGCATTTTGGCACCATTTCATGTTAGCTTCAACAAGTACAGTGTTAGATTCCTATGTCCATTAAAATATATATATGACATGTTGTGGGAATTCAAATTTCTGAGGCAAATTTCTCCCTTTCTTCCCTCTAGATTATCTCCCTTCTTCTCTCTCTCTCTCTCTCTATCTCTCTCTTTATGTCTCATTCGGCCCCTATTTCATTGTCTTGTAGCCTCTAGCATTAACGCTTTCAAGTCTTTCCATTTTATTCCCAACTTCCTTTATTTCTAGTTTATTTCCCTGTATTTTACTTTCCCTAAAAGCTTTGTTCATTATTTCATTTGTATAGAATTTTTATTCTGTTTCATTGGACTGAATGGCTATATTTAGATTTTTTTTCAAATGCCCCACGTTTGTCTTTCGGCATCCCTGGTTTCTCTCCTGGCATGGCGTACTTGTAACCCACTTCTGAGGTTGGGGCATCTGGAAGGCGGGGTTACGTTGGCCCGATGATATGATGGGTGATGATGATGATAATGGTGCACCAGGAGAGTCCGTAAACCTAAGCTAACCTAAGATGAATATGAATGATGATGACTGAGATGGCCATATGATTTCGGGCACCGTTTGGGCCTTAAAGTTTTCCTGACATTTATCTTACAGGTGAGGAAAAACCCCGATAGAAACCTCACCCAGAAAAACTGTCCCGACCGGGGATCGAAACCGGGCCCGCTGCGTGATAAGGCAGCACGCTACCCCGAGACCACAGCGGTTGACTATTTATTTAGAAAATGTAATAGAGAACATTTTCAGCCCACAATGTTTAAAGTGGAGAAACTACTTCTAGACCTGATATTCGTGGTTTTTATCTCTGTCAAAGTCGATAATATATTTCGAACGAGTAAGCTTTTAAGAACATCCAACCTTAGAAGGGCATGGAAATATCCTATAGGAAATCCAGAGAGAAAGCGCCCAGAAGGCAGGTCAAAATTAATATGGGAGAATAACATTAAACATTGTTCAAATGAGGTGAGTTATACAGGGAATTAGTGAAGAATATTATCACAAGATAAGCATCTATATAGAGCTTATGTCTGAGCGGTCTTCAGCTCCGGGTTTGATAGTGCTAGTGGGTTAGAACTTCGTTATTATTTGGAAGGAGATTTGAAAAATTAAATTTGACGTTGTTATATATAAATTTTTACATATTGAATAAGTTATTTATATATTATGAAACCATCTTTATTAGAACAAAACACAAAATTACGACTTTATGAGGCTCTTGCAAGACCAGTATTAAGATATGGTAGTGAAGAATGGACAGTACGAAGAAGAGACGAATGCCGAATAACAGTAAATGAGATGAGATTTGTACGTCGTATATACAAAGTGGGACCATAAACGAACTTAGGAAATTATGGAACAGTTGGGTGTAGAACCCATTTTACATCGTATATAAAACTACCAGAACAACTAGAAAGCCCATCTTCAACGAACGTCATCTGACAGAATTCCGAAAGCTATGCTTCATTACTATCCTTAAGATTGCTGGGATATCCAAAAAAAGCGCTGGTTGGAAAATTTCTCTTTGAGACCCTAAAAGACACTACTTGCATTGGATGATGATGATGGTGGTATTGAACAAGTCTACGTATTAAATGCAAGTAAAGGTCACTCTGTCAAAATTTTGAGGTGTTGAATCCGATCTCTCGTTGATGTTGCGAATAACCTCTTAAGAGATGTAGGAGAGATCAAACCGGAAAATTAAATTGTAGATTAATACACAGTTTCTAGAAAGTTTAGAGTATATAATATATCCGATAGGTCTATATTTTGATTAGTTAAAGCTGATAATTCGATATTTCCTACTGTGTTGGACGAAAATTATAAACTATTGATTCGCTAATCAAATTTCGCGGCTGATTTCTAAATCGATAAGATTTTCAATCATACACATAACTAACTCACTGGCACTATTGAACCCGTGGTTCGTGGTCGCGTGGACATAAGCTCTCCATACATCCGTATCCTGAACTGTTTTCCAGTCATTCCCTGTATAATCTACTTCCCTCAAATCATAGTTAATGTTATTCTCCCACTTCATTCTTGTCGTACCAACTGGGCGTTTTCCTTCTGGTTTTCCTACAAGAAGCTTCTATGCACGTCTTTCATTCCCCATACGTGCCACATGTCCTGCCCATCGCAGTCTACGAGACTTAACTGTTCTTATTATATCTGGCTTCCTATAAAGACCATGTAGTTCACTGTTATGCAATCATACACATTAAGAATATAATTCAATTTGTATGATAGGATACTATTTAATTGTATCAAATTATTTCGCCATCTTTGCACAAAATAATGTACATTGATGCGCATATGTGACAACGTAGGCCTGTACGAGTAGCAAGAGAAATAAGTGGTTAACGGGAATATATCTTCCATAATTACAACTGGAAATCAATACAGAAAGAACACTTCCTTCATCCCATGGTCTATCATTCAGGATTCAGATATTTTTGTAAAGTTTTTCTCTCTCTCTCCTAATTCTGCGAGTAGACCTAATCTATATCTTAAATTATACTGCCTGGGTCCTATTTGAGCTTATAAATACTGTATCACATAATCAATTCAGGTGAGAAATATAGGCTATGTTCATTTAGAAAATTATTATAATATACTGCACTCAAGAAATACTTAATATCGTATATTTTGCCAAACAGTTAATTTATTGTCCCCTGCAGTGATCTCGGGGTAGTATTGCCGCCTCGAGCGCAGCGAGTCCTGGTTTGATCACCAGTCGTGACAAGTTTGCTGAGTGATTTTTTCTCATCTTTAAGACAAATGTAAGGAAACGTTAAGGCCCAAAGGTCATCGAATATTATCTGGGGACCATAATCATTATTATAATATTCATGTTTATTATGAATGTGTGTGAACTGTGTGTTTTGTCTTAATATTGAGTTGTATCAAAGTAGGCCCTGACATTGAGGTGATAATTCATTCGGGGATGTCCTCCACGTCCTTGTGTGGTCACAAGTATGTGTGTGACCTACAGTTTAAAATTTCCTAAACTAACTAATATTTCTTCTTTTAGTTTAGCTTCACTGATTCTTATCAACTTACTTTTCAGGAAGAGAAATGCACTGCCATCATGATCCATTCCTTTCACAATTTTTTTAATCAAGCCTAGTTTTTTATGCAGTAGAGGCAAAATTATTTTTTTCAAAACTTATAATTGACAAATGAACATTTTTTTGTCTTGGATTAAGTGACTTTCCAATGGTCAATTTTTAAATTATACTGATTACTTTTATTATGCTGTTTTACTTGCACAAGAAGTAGCAAAGTTAATATACCCGAGCTGTAACCCAAGTAACGTAGTAATTACTTTCAAATCTCCACATACCTGCAAAAAACCAAATGCCATATTTAATGGAGAATAATAAGTGTTTCATATTATAATAATTTTTCTTCATATCAACTGCATGAACCAAAGGAATGAATGGTTATTTGTTTACATTATGTAGTAGTAGTAGGACTTTTTTTTTTTTTAAGAGTCTTCATATGACAGCATGCTCCACTACAGTTTTCTGCAGTACTACATGCTTTGGTTTAGCAATATTAAAATATCTCTATCATTTTATGTGTGTTGATGTTCCTGACTATGCATTTATAATGTTATTTACTAGTTCTAAAGTGTGACATTATTTTTTTTTTCTATTTTCGATTCCTTAAAATATAATTTTGAGTTATTGTGACGCTAAATTGTTCTATTTCGTTGTGGTTGTTATTTGCATTTCAAACAATGCTCTCTGTTAATTATACGTAAGCAAGTTATGGTTCCTCTTATCACTAACAAGTTATGATTAATATTTACAGTTGCTTGATATTGTTCCTATTAGCACTTACTTAACCCTTAAATTGGCGAAACAATAATTTATGTGCCCACCATTCAAGTGTTTCGGACCGCAAAGAAAAATAAAATCATGTAAAAAGTAAGTTATTACTGTATTTTAACGTAATTTGAGAGAATCTTAGGTAATTTATGATAATTTGTTTTATTTTTACTGTTTAATAAACTATAACAAATAAATTAAATCAATGTTTCTTATAAGATACATTGTAAGTTAAGGGTTAAATTAGTGCATTCTTCATTACTATTCCTAACAAATATAGTTCCTATTTTCATTTAAATTGACTAATCCTATCAAGCTATAATCTATATTTACACGCTAAGTTAATATTCTATCCATTACTAATCTAAGAAGATATAGCTCCTATTTACACTTAAGTTACGGACTAATTCTAACATTTTATGAGTAATCTACTATTGAAAGTTCTAAAAAATTAGGCTATTAGGTTCCTATTTACACTTATAGCACTGACTAATCCTAACAAGTCATGATCAATATTTACACTTCCTTAAAATAATGTTCTTATCCTAACACTTATTATCTAGTTCTATCAATTTATGATTTACAGTTGCTTAAAGTATACTGTCCAAGTAATGTTCTATTGTAATTTTTTTAAGTCTATGCTATTTGCGAATTTGGTGAATTGTTTAGTATACTTAAAAGCTAATTTACTCTTATTTATAGGCCACCTTTCACTACCTCTATTTATAAAAGTTTATAAGAGTTTGTCTTTCGTTTTTAAATTCTATACAGTTATATATGACATGTCCACTGTCTGCTCACCAGCACCGCATGCACACATTGCACTGTCCTTTATCTTGAAGCGATGGAAGTAGGCGTTTATATTCCCGTGTCCGGTCACCAGCGTTGTGAAATTGGGAGATATCTGGGTTCTTGTCTGTAGTCTGTCGCTGACTTTCGGGAAGAACGATTTCGTCAAATTCCCATTGGTGGTTGATTGCCATTCCCTTTCCCATTTTTCTTCACTAATGGTTGTCAGGTGTTTCTTCACAGCACTTACTGGAATCCTATCGTAACTCGTTTGTAGGCCGCCGTCGCAGGCTGCTTGCTTCGCTAGGCGATCCGCCATCTCGTTGCCGTAGATTCCAGCATGTGCCTTGACCCAGCTGAATTCCACTGTCCAATTGTTGCCTTCTAGAGATTTCAGCTTATTCCTAATTTCTTCAATTAAATTGTTTCGATTATTTCTGTTCCTTAGGGAGTCTAACGTGATCTTGCTGTCAGTGTAGATTGCCACATTACGTTCGTCAATCGGTATTTTCGCTGGTGTGTTAAGTCCTTTTAAGGTGTCTAATGCTTTCATGGTGGCAAGTTGCTCAGCCTGGTTATTTGAACATTCTTCGTACAACTTAAATTTCAGCTGGTTTGTTAATACATGTTTTTTGAATATAACTATTCCCGATCCAACTCCATCATTGCTTCTGCTTCCATCTGTGTATATTTCATAAGTGTATTCTTTGTTTTCTCTTGTATCCTGGATTTTTATGAATTTTGCCTGATGTGTCCAGTTTTTGTAACTAACTGTCTGATCAACGTTAAGAGTTTCGTATTTGGAACTTCCTCTTATTTGGTGAATAGCCGAAATTTCTTGTATTTTTAGATGTATAGGTGTTAATCCCGTCAGAATGCAGAGAGCTTCGTAGGATGCAGTGCGATATGCCTTTGCCATTCGTATGCTGATCAATCTCTGTACCTGTTTAAACTTTCGGATATTATATTTCTTGTCCAGTGCACTTATCCATACTGGTGCCGCGTACGATAACAGTGGCAGAATTGCACTGTTATAAATTGTGCACAGGGCTTTGTCACTTAAACCGCAGCTTATTTTTGCTGTCTTCGAGAGAGCATTAATAAGTTTTTGCATCTCTCTGCTACATATTCGATATGCTGGTTGAATGTAAATCTCTTGTCGATTATTATGCCAAGATATTTAATCTGGTCGACCTGTTCTAGCTGCTTATTATTTAGAAATATATGTATTTGTTTGTTTTCCCTTCGTTTTCGTCTTGTTATTAGAATAGTTTTTGATTTGCATTCATTGAATTTGGATTTATTGTTGTGGGCCCAGGATGTAATCTTTCTCATTTCAATATTTGCATAATTCTCAGCTTCGAGAACTGATTTTCCCTTTGTTATTACTATCAGGTCGTCTGCAAATGCTATTACTTTAGTATGTTCGGTGTAATCTAATCGAAGTATGGAGTTGTACTGGATGTTCCAGAACCCCGGACCGCAGCAAGATCCTTGTGGGCAGCCTCTCGTTACATTTTTGTCTACTTTAGCATTGTTTACTGCTAATGTAGCTGTTCTTTGGTTAAAATAATTGTTTGCAAGATTATACAAGTTCCTTGGGCACTGGAATTCCCTCAGAGCTTTCATGATCCCCGGCCACCAGGCCGAGTCAAAAGCTCCTTGGATATCCAAGCTTACTAGCACCAAATACATATTTTCTTTTAGATTTTCCTCGATGTATTCTTTTAGTGTCATCGCTGCGTCCACCGTGCTAGTTTGAGGAGTGAAACCGAACTGTTTGTCAGACATTAGGTCTTTTGAGTTGACATGATGCATAATTCTGTTTATTAACAACTTCTCCAGTACTTTTCCTCCTGTGTTTAGGAGGCTTATTGGACGGAATTTAGTAACCTCCTGGTAATACTCTTTTCCTGGCTTTATGATAGGAATTAATCTTGCTTTCTTCCACTGTTGGGGAAAATTACCTCTCCTGAGACAGTTATTGTATATCGCTGTTACAAAGCTTGGTAGAATGTTCATAACTTGAAGTAAAATTCTGCTCGTAAATCCGTCTTCTCCTGGGGATTTATTTGGGTCCATATTTTCTAAAATGTGTGCTATTTCTTGTTGGGTAAAATCGGCATCATCTTCAGTTTCCATGGGACGTTTATTATCTTCTCTGACTAGCTTGTGGTAGTAGTTGTCCGCTGTCTCGTCATCGTCTGGTGCAAAATGATCTATCATATGCTGCAGTGTTTCTTGTAGGTCGGATGTATGAGGGCCGTCTGCTTTCTTTAGAGTGGTTAAAGGTGTTTCGTTTCTGGCTTTTCCAGACACTATGCGGTAGACTGCGTTCCATGGGTTGTTTGACGGAGTCAAACTACAGTAGTTTTTCCAAGACACAATTTTCTCCTTTGTAATAGTTCTTTCATATTTTCTTTTGGCTTCTAAATATTGATGCTTTCGTTCTTCTGTCAGCTCTTCGTTGTTTCTAGTTCTCTGATATCTCCTTCTTGTAGCATCCACTCTTTTCCGCATTATGGTTAATTCTTCTGTCCACCATGGGAGAGATTTATTCCGGTGTAACTTTTGTGCTCTGTTTGATATTCTGAAGTGCCTACTGCATGCCGCTGTGATGATATCTTCAAACTTCTACTTTTCTGCCTCTAGTGTTGGTGATAGTATCATGCCACATTATTGACCTAGAATTACTGTCCACGCCTACTATTATTCCATCCTCCTTCCTCGTAACTTCTAGTATGTGGTCCAGCTTAATGAAATCATCATTAATATCTGCTCTGATATCCATATACATACTAACTACATTGAATTTTAATTTATTGTATAAAATTTCGACAACTACGGCATCTTCGTCAGATATTTGGTTTATTAGTACAACATCTATTTGTCTATTTGCTACGACAACGGCTGCCCTAATCCTATTTTCTCCTTTAGAAAAGGTCCTATACTTCCTGGAAATTCTAGCCACTTTGTTCTGGATAACATATGGTTCCTGAATGAAGATTATGTCAATATTGTGTGATTCTATCATATGCATGAGATTACTAGTAGCCGCCTTAGAATGTTTTAAATTTATTTGAAGGCATTTAATGTGTGTTTTCCCTCTGAGCTTAATGGTTTGACTAGCATTGCAACTGTGATTGGTTGAACCTGCCATTTTAATATTCAGTGTTTTGTTTGTATTTCTTTAGCATTGCTAGCATGCATGGGCAGTTTTTGTCGAGGGATGAGTGGCATTCGTTTACTTGTTCTCTATTGAATTTGTTATGAGTCACACAATTTATACATTTATATTCATTTGCTCTTGCAGTACAGTCTGCCAGTTTATGATTACCCACACAAAGTGGACAAGTATCGCTGCTGTTACATTCTTGGGCTCTATGGTTAAATCTGGAACATTTGTAACATATTCTAACTTTTATATAGTCTTCAACGTTACAAATTTGCCAGCATAGTTTAACCTTCTTTTGATTTAGGGTTCGCCAAGATTCAGGTTTAACTTCCATAACAAGGTTCCGAAAGTTCCGCTTTGTTTTGAAGATGAGGGTCTCCTCATTTAAGTTAAGTTCAGGGTTTTGGGCAACGATGGTACCTGCCGCGTTGTCTATTGTTATATCTTCAAGGATGTTGTAGATAATTAGGTTGGGGTTGCGAAGTTTAGGAGTGCTGATGTCCAATAGTTGGCTGCAATGATCTTCGATATTTTTTTTAAGAATATCGATATCTTCTTTCTTTCCAGATTCGATAATCAATCTACCGTCTCTTAGTGCCTTCATAGATCTTATTCCAACTTTTAGTTGTGTTGGATTAATATTTCGCTTCAACAAAACTTTCATTGCATCTGTGGACTCGTTCTGCTTTGATTTGAGTACAAGTTTGTAATTTTTTTCGTGTATGGTTTGTGGTCTATTGTCTCGAACAGCTGCGCTGTAGTTCGAACTGCCGCAGACAGATGGAGCATGATGTCCAATCGCCCCAACAAGGCTTCTGTTACCTGTCACACCATTGTGAATCTCTTCAGCTTTCTTAACCTTCTCAGCCAGAGCACTAATCGTCTTGTTTTTCTCCTCCACTTCGTTCATTAAATTACAAAATGATGTTCTGAGTTCACTTACCGCTTGCATGATGTCTTGCTTCAGGTCACTTCGTAGCTTTTTGCTTTTTTCCGTAACTTCTATCAGCTTTTCCAGAGCACTATCGATATCACATTTCTGCATTTCCGCCATCTTGAACCTTTTTTTCATGTATGTCTAGTAGGACTTTATTAGACAAAAAGTAAGATATTTACAATATTATTTACAAATATGGGTCGCACGGGCAGTAAGCCGTACGTGCTGTTGACAGTCCGTTACAATAAAGTAATAATTGGTACTAGTGTAAAGAAAAATAAACAACAAAAAAAGCAATAACATTACAATTACATAAAGAAAACACAATAATATTACAATTAAATAATAACACAATAGCATTATACACTAATTAATTTATATATAATTGTTAAGAATTAATGGTAACTTATTGCATTTTGATGACATATATTTATTCACGAATGAGTGTTGTCCTTATTTTCCGCGTTTTGTCCAGAAATTTACCGAGGTTTATCCAATTTTCTGGATTTACCAATAACTCGTAGCATGCCAATATAGTAACAGTCCTTTATTTTCTTTCGTGGAATATATTAATCAAACGCCAATCCACAGGTATATGTTCAACATCCAGTTACTTGACAAAAATTCTCCACATAAATACATAAACAAGGCACCAATTTAAAAAGTAAGTGCTCAAATGTCAATTGACGTTGGCGGAAAAAACCTTCTTTGATGTGATCCTGCAGGAGTTTGTCTTGACGCGAGTAATTCTGCCTTGACTTTACTTAAATCAAGATCCCGAACCAAACATCTATATCATCCTGTGAGAGAAAGTGAGGTTAATTTATAGTATAATCTTCTAGAAAATCTGGATCATTCTGCAATTCATTCTGGACATCGTGAAATTCTTTAGTCAATATTAGCCTATGTCTTTTGATTGCGGCGGATCTTCCGGTATGGTCTATGAGGGTCTCTAGGGTCGTGTTAGATTTTGTGATTTTAGCCGGTGATGGGTAAGGGAACAATTGTGCAGGAAATTTGTGATAAATCGATTATCAGGTAACGAATGGAAGGATTTATTATTTTTGTATCTCAATAACTATATGCACACTAGCACTAGTATCCATCCATCGCAATTCTGACCAAGGGCAATATCATATCATTTTCATGCTATGCTTTGCAGCTTTACTAGGGAATTGTAGGTGTGGTAGCTTCCCGTAGCTTTCCACACCGGTGAAGGATGATGATGATTAGAGCGCGGAATTTTATGAAATTTCATGTTTTAAACTATTTGTCCGAGAGCGCTGAGACTAAGTATCTGTACATTTCATGATGTGTAGAATCAAATAAGACCAACTAAAAACTTCATATTTCATAATATTTTAGCAAAATGTTCATATTTTAGTGAAAATTTCATACTCCTTCATATTTTTCAATTTTCAAATTCCCGTTTTTTTTTTCAATAAAAGTTCTAGGAATTCATTAAAATATTTCTTGAAATAAATGTATTTATGTAATTTTTGACAGTGTAAAGTGGTAGACAAGTGAAAATTCTCAGTATCCCTTCTGAACAATATAGATAGATTTTATAAAAGCAAATAATTAGATGAAGAGTCACACACAGAGTGACGTGTTAGATGGAGGTTTTTGTCCTAAACTTGATCCCCAGACAAGAACATGAGCCTAGATGAATAAGTAGAATAACAATGTTGTAATATTCTACAGTCAGGTATAACAACTGTCAACTCGTTATTGCTACCTGAGAGCAGTCCTTGCTTTGTGAACAGATTACAGTATTTAAATATAGGAGAGACTGCTGGTAAACTTGAAGCAGTAAAACTTTCTAGACAATAGACTCAAGAGGCCCTTGGGGTAGTAGGAGGATAAGGCTACCACTTTTTCTGGACAATCGGCACTTGTCAGCCCTGCGTGACGGCCACCTTTACCCTCCAGAACAAGCATCTGGTACTCATTTCCGTTTAAGTACTTTGTGAAATTAGTAAAGTTCATGTAGGTAAGGGCATCAAACTATCGAATATAGCATGATACAAGTGTGCTGCCATAACATTGTGTGATGTTGAGCATAATTTTTGATCGTGTAAAATAATTCTGACCGACAGGCCTTATAGTTTACTATCAGAGAATATAGAAAAAAAACTTCTGTGTATTACAAACAGAATGGACAATTGGATTGTTCAAAACACAATTAGACCAAGATTATGGACACAATGTTAGACCCATTTCATTAAAAAAAAACGTTTAAATTATTCTTAACTACATTTCACCAAGTTTGAAGTTCAACATTAAATGTAACTTTAATTGCAAAGAGAGCTCTGAAACAATCCCTAGAACCAATTATGGACTAATAACTTTTAACATCTTGTTTCTCCAAATATGACATCTGGAATGGTTTACTTGTTTTTTAAATCGTCTAATTTAATGTTATTGTTACACTTGCATCTCCAGGAAATTAATATTTTTATGTAAAGTAAAAATAGCAATAATTCAAACTATATCTGTTCTAAACTTCGTTAGTGCTAGATTTCATGGAAACCTGTTTGTTTTGATTACAATGTTTTGTTTCTTGTATATATTTCGATTTCATAATTAAATATCATTCAATACATACATTAATTGTATTATATATAACCTCTCAGTTTTTATTTATGAAGGTAAAGTGATTCCACTACAGTCTTGGGGGGGCCTTTGGGGTAGTGGTATGTTGAAGCTTCCAACTTTCTAGACAATAGACACTATATGTCTGGCGGGTTGTCAGATCTGCCTGATGGCCGCATTTGTGCCCTGAATATGCATCTAGTACTCACTTCCTTCTGAGACCCCAGGTCCACAATGCCACCAGAAGGTCTGGTCCAGCTAAAAATCTTGACAATATCGAGACTCGAACCCACGACTTTCCTGTTTGCACCACGTTTCCTTATACAACTGCACTATGGCATGATTCATTAAAATTGTTTCAGATCATGAATATGATATTTTATATTGGGTCAGAATTAATGAAAAAGCTCCTTAAAATTGAAATACAGTGAATATCGTCAATTTAAGACTTGAGCTATAAATAAGTTCTCTGTGTCTCATTTATGTTCTGGTATATTATAAGTTATAGTGGGCCTATGTATATAAATATATGTAAAAAGTATAGAAAATAGTAGCTTCATAATATTTTTTGCGTCATAATTTTCATATTTTTCATATTTTGTCTTTACGATTTCATATTTTCGTATAATTTTCTTCATATAATTCCTCGCTCTAGTGATGATGATAGTATATTGGTTAGGAAAACTGACAAATCACGATTTATATAAACTTTAATGATGCGAATCTTCGCAATTCGGTTTATCTTACATCAATGTTAAGGAGAAAATTAAACTCAAAATTCCTCTCCGATATTCGTGATAACTCGACTTGTGTTTAATCTGGTAGGAGCGCTAGCTCCGCTCTTGGTTTGACTATAGGTTACATGACATTTTATATTAAATTTTTCAAGAAAGTAGTGGATTTGACTTTAGATTTTTTACTGCCATTACACTTAGGCCTATAGTACAAAATTTCTATTGGACAAAATAAATATTTTGACACACCTCTAGACATGTGCAAGATGATATACTAAGTTAAGGGCGTGACCTATAGGACCACCTTTTTATAATCCTAGTTCTGTTATTCGAGCCTAATGACTCTGGTTTTGCTACTCGCTATGTTTTAGAGGATTTTTTTATTGTTAATTTTTTAAAAGTAATACACTTTTTTTGGTATTAATAAGCTGTTAGTTTATGCTGATGATGTAGTACTACTGGCCGATAGCGAGGAGATACTAAAGGCCAACACGCACACACTACTGAGTAACACTAAGAAATTGGGACTGGAACTAAATATCAATAAAACTAAATATATTGTCACACATAAAAATATATTATATAGGCCTAATGGAAATGGACAACTAATCACAAATGAGGGAAATTTTGACGAAGTGGCTGAATTCAAATGCCTAGGAACAATAATCACAAACAGGAATGAGATGCACAAGGAAATTAAACATAGGCTCAATTCTGGAAATGCGTGTTATTATGCATTGCAGAGACTCTTGACTTCCCAACTCCTTTCAAAAAACGTTAAACTGAAAATATATAAAACTATTATTCTACCAGTTATATTATATGAATGCGCAACATGGACTCTTACTTTAAGGGAGGAAAGGAGATTACGAGTATTTGAGAATAAAGTTGTTAGGAAAATTTTTGGTCCAAAGAGAGATGAATAGACAGGTGAATGGAGAAGACTGCATAAGAGTGAATTACATGGTCTTTATAGGAAGATAGATATAATAAGAACAGTTAAGTGTTGTAGACTGCGATGGACACGTGGCGCGAATGGGGAACGAAAGACGTGCATGGAAGCTTCTTGTAGGAAAACCAGAGGGAAAACACCAAGTTGGTAGACCAAGAATGAGATGGGAGAATAACATTAAGTACGATTTGAACGAAGTAGATTATACAGGGGATGATTAGAAAACATTGGCTCAGGATAGGGATATATGGAGAGCTTATGTCCGAGCAGCCATGAACCTACGGGTTCGATAGTGCCAGTGAGTTAGTTAGTTAATAAACTTTTTTTGCTTCTACCCTTGATGATACCCATGTTTTTCCCTTCACTGAATTTTAACCTTCAAGATTTTGCATCAACCCTAGACCGTAATATAACTATCTCTCTAATTCCAATCGTCTTCAAAACACGTAACGCAAGAGCAGATAATAAACACTTATCCATTCAATCTTCACAAAACACCCTCAAATAACTTAAAAACGCGGTTTTGTAGGCAGTTGACTTGTTATTTACTAGAAAAGTATTTTTATATTTTAAGGGGGTATTAATGTGGGTTTAATGGTTAATAATGGATGTTGGGCGCTAGGAGTACCGAAAGGATATCTCCATGTATGAGATCTTAGGTTGCTCAGGTTGGTAATCGGTAGAGTTGAGGTTCTTTCTCAGGGATAAGCAAGGAGCTGGCCGGCGCAAGACTACGCGAGATGAAGTTTAATAAAAATATTTTATTAATCGATGGACACTATACATATGTAAGATTGTTGACACATTTGATGTCGGGCAAGGTATTGATCGCAGTAACGCATTTAGAGTCAAGATGGAGTCTCTAATGATATTATAAGTGAAGTTATGTTGTATTTTGTCACTTTAACGCCATGCCGGTCGTCCCGACTCCCGCCTTGGTGAGTTCCGCCGGACTAAGGACGCCGAACTCTAAACGCTGAACTCAGAAATGCATAACTAAAACTCTAAACTCAGAATGCTGAACTAAAACTAACTTAATATAATTATTGTTGGTATAAGGTAAACTTCGTTACCCTCTCTCTGGCATCGTGTCGTCATGAGGTCATTACCTTGTCGCGATACAACACTTTATTATATTGGTTGACAACGATTCCTTAGTACCAAAGAAGGAGTCGCCGTCTTTCCATTGGATAAGGATCCACCTTGAACACTGTATGGACACTCCTTTGGGTCAGTGGCCTTTTTCCGCCTGTTTGGTAGGCTTCGCGTCCTCGCGGTTTGTCGAGCTCGTTATAATGCGTTGTTTACTCGACGCTGTAGTTCCCCAGCCACAAATCATGCTTTGTTAATGACCTGTCAGTGAAGCTCGGTTTAAGATCTTGGATTACTGGTCCACAAAGAAATGTCCAGTAATCCGCTAGTAAAATGAGTTTTCTTAAATTTTAACTCTTTTGTAGCCGCATCAAGGGCCTGTCGCTTAACAAAAGCGGTACCATGTACATGTTAAATGGTTTCCTTAATTACTAACTGATAGTTTATTCCTAATTGTATCAACTTAGTTTGATTCAATTTATTTTAATTCAATTATATGAAAATAAAAATCCTCGTGTTCTCACGGTTCGATTACATATAAGTTTCATATACCTGCGGTTATTATTTCATCCTTTTGACATTTAACACGATAATAATACGTCCTAATGAATTTATTATTTTAATTTATTAATCTAGGAGTCGGAGTGAAAGATTCTGCTTCAAGTGCCCTATATAATTGATAATCAATTTATGCTTGCGTAAATTTTATTAATTATATAAATCTCGCCTATATATATTATCGGGTCTTGGTGGAACCTTGGTGCACATAAATAAATTCAAAACATATGTTTACGTAACAACAAATTATCTTTTAAGTTTACCCTTCTTACCTGTTTTGACAATAGTGACAACTTGTAAACAATCTACCTGCTTGTCAACAATTTAAAACTAATAGTGTCAAATCACAGTCTTGTTTGCACACGCAAATAATGGGATTCTTCACTGGGTATTAAAATTACTTCACACGCAATTCTTATCCGAAAAGAAAAATGAGGTAGTTTAAAATTTACAATTATTTAGACATGTTCACCGATATGCAGGTTTGAACGTCTTTTGTCTATGCTATGAACCAGTATTTTCTTTTGCAAAAATCTGCGTTCAATAAATTTCAACAACAAAAAAATTAATAAAGATAACATGATCAAATAAATATTTTATATATATATGGACCTGTTTTCCTACATGGGTCGTAGATAAAACAATTGTTATATGTCCTTTCATTTTAATAATCGTTACGTAAATTCATAGTATTACATTAGAAGTGCCATTAGCATTTATTATATGTATTCTTGGTCAAATATTATTATGTTCTCAGACAATAGTAATTAATTAATTAATTATTTGTAACATGAAAAATGTTGCATAACCTGCGGTTAGCTTGATTATTATTTTTATATTTGTATTTGCCGCTCCTAGCGTTAAAATTCATTTGATGTTTATAGGCGTTCTTATTTACGCGTTCTCGATGTGAATATTCATTCATCATTATGTTAAATTATTATACTCAATCTTTTATTTAAATAACATTTAGGCATCTCTAGTCTTTCCAATTAATCAAAGCAAAGCTCGCTTTATTTTATATCAATTAACACATTATCTGGCTTGCACAAATTATTCATAAAAATACAGAGTCATAAAACACATAACCGTCGATCCTTCTCTTTCATAAATCATAAAATATGTCTCGTTGCTGAGGGTTCTACTGCCCTAAATTCGTGTATACAACGCATAAAGAAAATTATACGAAGTCTCCGTTAGCTTACGTATAAACAAATATCTCGTTGCTGAGGGTACTACTGCCCTAAATATGTGTATACTAGACACAAAGAAAATATACGAAGTCTCCACTGGCTTACGTATAAACAAAATAATAATCGTACTGAGGTCCTAGTCGATTTCTCAATAATATCACCCTGTATGTAATTCTTGTCCAGCACATACTAAAATTCGTTGCATTAATAGTTATTTAGCGAAATGCATCGTCCATTCAGACAAATCCTGCTTCAACATCTCATCAATTCCATTTTAATGCCTTAGGTGCCCTTTTATTTTAGGTGCCTTATTTTTATAATCAAGTACATTTTTATGTAATCATAATGAACTTTAGCGTAAAATAAAATCGCTTTTATCCAAACTACTATAATACGTTTATGGATTTTATAGCGTGCCAAATATTATGAGCGTTTATACAGCAATATTTATTAAATGTATATAAAAAAATTAATTCTAATCATTCTCATCATGATAGTTCGTTTTATTAAAAATTATTTGAATGAAAGGTTAAAGCTTATATTATATCTGTTGATATTGTTATCGCTATAGGTCAGCATTATCAGGCATTTATTGTTATTCATAATATATATCAGTAATTACTCATGATTTTTAATTACACAGGTCCATGTTGCTTATAAAATTCCAAAATTAAATTAAAATCTAACCCAGTTCCATTTGAACATTCCTACATCTATCATTCATCATTATTATGTAAGATTGGTATGCATAAATTGTCTACCATCCTTTGTCTCAAAAAAATATATATATAAAGAAAATCTCTTAATTAGTAATCAATAATTCACATTCTTCCTTGTATTATCATTAATTAGCTAGATAAAATCTGCCCTTATCTCGCCATCTTTTGAATTGAGTTTTAATTGAATTTGAAATACACGATATGTCGGTATTCTCATTTAGTTTTAATTATTTTCTTAATGTGCAAGATTACTCTGGTAATTGCTTACTTCGACGATTATTTAACATTATTCTCTATTAATTTACACTTATAGCTATTTTCTTTGATCAATTAGTCCTGGGTTCGATTACACACTGGTTCATGCATTTATTGTCCTTTTACTGAGCAAATATAGATTGTATTATAAATATGTTATGGTTATCCATGATGGCCAACCTCTTGTCAAAGTTAAACAGATTATTCGCGCTTTTATCCATTATCACTGTGCGGTATGGTTGCGGTGACTTCGCGTTACTCATATCGTAATCGCGCCTAATTTTTCGCCTTATGGCTACATTTGTTTGGCTATTCGCAATTTGCTCGGAAGGTTCGCTTGTAACCCATTTATTTGTAAAAATCTGTTTTGCAAATACTTGGGTTCTTTGTTCTAACCCGCATACACCGCACCAAGATACATCTGACTTTGGATCTTTCAAATATGTCAAAAACTTTAAGTAATTGTTAAATGAACATCTACTTTTCAAATGTCTTCTGCGAGCTACCTGCGTTTCAAATTTCACGCTTGATTTATTTGCAATATCTCTACCGGCTACAAAAAGATCTTTCATTTCTGGTGTATCTTGTTCCGACAATTTACAATTAGAAACATGCACACATTTACACTCAATATTTTCAATTATTACTTTACGTTTCATTAACACGTCTTTAGGTATTTTCACCTGATCCCTAATGATTTCTTTTGTTTGATCACTCGTTGATTCATTTATTTCTACTCCTACAGTTCTAATTTCCTCATGTATTTCTGTTACTGGTTCTACGATCATTTCCTGTACTAATTCATTCTTGTTATTTTCACAAATGTTTGTGTTTTCGGAGGTGGCCTCGAACTCACTCTCCTTGCTCTCTTTAATTTCTGGTTCCTTATCCTGTTTCCCTGATTCTGAAAAATTTTCAAAGTATCGTTCTCTTTCAACCCTATGTTTTTCATATAATTTCTCATTTTCTAATCTAGCTATTTCATTTTCCTGTTTCAACCTAGCTATGTTTTCATCTAATTGTTTTATTCGTAATCTACGTTCTTGTTTTTCCTGTTCGTAAAATTGTTTGTTTTCATTTCTTATTTCTGCTATTAACTTTATAATTGTGTTGAAATCGTCTGGGTTTAGACTTCCCTCCATTTTATTCTAATTTAGAATTCCACCGAGTATTAAAAGAAAATATGCATTTCTACCTTTTGCTGGTGTTTTGTTCTTACTGTTATTCTGCCATCTCTCCAGGGCTGTCTGCTCGTCCCTTGTCCTCCAGGTCAGCTTCCAGGTCCATTCATCTGCTTCACAGTCCAGGATCTCTTGCCTTAGTGGGGTGATTTCTCGTCGGTACGTTCTTGGTGTTTCGATATGTTATCACCAATACTTAGACGAATATTCGAGCGCACCACGTTGCTGGGCCATTACGATAGGGTATTAATATAGGTTATAGGTTAATAAACTGCTTCAATTTTTACAAGCAGAAAAATATAAACTTTTGGGACACAACAGTAGCCTTACATTGTAACTGGTAGGCCTACATATAATTGGCATGGGGAGTTCTGACACACGAAGCACCGGTCGAATGGCCGAATCTGAAGATGGATATTTAAAAATGTGTCTGGACTTCGAATTTTTCCCAATGTATCTGTCAAGAAGTAGTAGCAGCCTGACAAATGATCTTTCAGTTCGCGAGATATCGTAGAGATTGCGAAAGAAATTTGACGGGAACCTTGTAAACAGCCAGTTAATATTCTTACACATTTGCCACAACAAATTTCTGGGGCCCATGTCTTGTTCTGGTATATTTTGTCGTAAAATAACAGTAATAATCTGCTCTAACTAGAGGAATAAACTTTCGCCTCTGCTTTTTTAAAGTGAACTCTCCACACACGTAAAATAAACTCTTTCCATCATTAGACACTTTCGAGACATATTCATACACGATTCACTTATACAATACTCCTTATAATGCACTATTAGGGACGGTTTTATACACTCCTATCACAATTCAGTATTGAAAATGAAAGAGAGCATAGTACTCTGTATTACCTTCTTTCTTTAATGTAAGTTCTATTCATCTGGGAACTTTACTTACAATCAAATCTTTGTGAGCAATATAATAATAATAATAATAATAATAATAATAATAATAATAATAATAATAATAATAGCTTTATTTTACCTGGCAGAGTTAAGGCCTTAAGGCCTTGTCTACCACTCAACCAGGTTTAAAAAAAATACAAAAGAAAAGTCTTAAATCTAAATTACAATATATATATATATATATATATATATATATATATATATATATATAAACGATTACAAGTTATGAATACAATACAATTAATATTTATAATGTATTTTGATTTACTCTAAATTTAACGAATTAAATATATAATATGTACAAGATATATAAAAAAAAACGAGGAAAAGATTAATGACATAGCATAAAATTAAATAAATAGAGAACAATTAATTATTAGACAATATGTCTTCTTCTTTGTCACGGTTTAGGCTTAATTATTAGTCTGTTCCGTCGCCAAATTGCTGCTGTTTCCATCTCCCCTTTGGTCTTCCTAAACTACTTCTGAATAGTGAATAGTTGTATGCTGCTTTTGGTATTCTATTCTCAGTCAATCTTGCTAAGTGTTTTTTCCAATTTGTTCTGTATTTCACTATTGTTGTATTTAATTCCTCTAATTTTAGTTATTATTGTAATTCCTAAATTCAAGGCAACAATTACTGAACTCAATAAGTAAATTGTTGACACAATGAAATTAAATAGGCTATAAATTTGAAATACTCATTCTCAGGCCTAGCCAAACCAACGCTACAAGTTAGGTACTACACGGAGTAGTAAGAGAGGTGGGGAGTAGTATGGGGTCTTGCGTAGTATAGTCCGAATGCTATACAACTATGTAAATTCTTTCAAGGAGTAACATTCATTTCAGTTCTGATACTCGTATTAGAGGTATTGGTCCACTTACGAAGTATGCATAGTTTTGTTTATGTTTCTCTGTGTTTGCAAGCATCGAAAATACGGCATAGTGTTTTAGTTACTTTATTGTACAATTGTAATTGACTGCTGAATTGTATAATTTTTGCAGCAACTAACTATACCTGGTCGCGTCTTGATGTTGTGATCCTTCCCGTTCTTCGTTTATGCAAATGTTGTTTACATCGTTTTTACAGTCAGGTTTTCCCTGCACTTGAAAAGTTCGGTGTAGGATCCGCTAGCACAGCTCATTCTGATCAATATGTTATATATCACAAATACTAATAAACAACAAAAACAATTAAATATTAAAAAAGTGGTGGCTGAAGGGAAACTTATTACATCTTTTGGGAATGTACAGATGGAAATACATAAACATCCATCATTTATTATTTAACAAACTTACCAAATAGGATCAGCCAAAAGTGACAAAGTATACTTTACGATAGAAAAGAAAACAATAAAAAAATAATATTGTTCTTCTTCTTCTTCTTCCTTCCACGTATTAGGCCAATGCCTGTTACGATCCTATAGAAAATTTTCCCTCCAGCGTTTCATAGGACGGCCCAGTGATCTTCGTCCTCTTGGTATATAATTATAATCAGCTTTGGGGATCCGATTTGAACTCATTCTTTCAAGATGGTGTTTCCAATTTAGTTGGTACTGTTTAATATATTCCAAAATTGGCGTAGTCTTCAATTCTTTTAAGATGTCGGTTTTCCTTTTCCGATCCCATATGGTGTAACCCGCTGTTCTGCGCATGAATATCATTTCACAAGCCGTTATTCTGCTTTCATGTTGTCTTTTTAGTGTCCATGCTTCACTACCATAGATAAACACTGCTCTAGCCAAAGTGTTATATAAACGTAATCTGGTGTTTTTTTGTACAAGGGATGGTTTCATAACTTGATTAATAATTCCTAAACTTTTATTATAACTAGTAATTTTTTCAGGGAATTAATATTGTTAACGTAACAAAATCATTATTGATCAGTGCAGTTAGACTATATTTAAGTTAACAATAAATTACAACATAACAGGTTCAACTTTGTCTTACCTAGACTATTAAAAATATTTATTTTTCTACATGGTCCTTAGAAAAGTTTTTATTTTAATGTTAATATCAAGATGATTAATATACACTCCAAGGTTTCCATGTTTAACCGTTTTTTTCATATTAATTAAACATTTAACAAAATATTGTTCTGTTTGCATATTTTATTAATTTTTATTAGCCAATGTCTTTATTAATATTTTTCTCCATATCATTTCGAAGCGGAGTACGTATCGCACCGCTGCAAGAATAACGTCACAACTCAAAAATGCACGAATTTGAATTAATCCCCAATTCAAAATATACAATTTGTTTAAACTGTATAACATAAGTCAGTATATAAATTCTTAATCCTAAACTGTTTGTAGTGAACTTTCTGTACTGGCTGTACTGAAAAATGAGGTTTTTTGAGTTGTGGCTGGTTATTCTTACCGGGGTGCGATATTTACCCATATTTAGTATCCTGCCTACCTATGTATCCATATTTTAAGGATAATACATGTTTATCCATACCATATTACGAATAGATCCTGGCATGGCTTATGAAACAGAATCGAAATAACCAATGAGTTGTAATGTATGTTGGTCCACAAGCATCCAGTAATGCAATTATGTATATTTATTTCATATTATATACAAATAAATTGAAAACAATACTCTTCACATTTTTCGTAGCGTTCTATTATAAAAAGCAGTGCAACGAAAATACAATACTTGATATAACAACAATATTATTCAAGGTACTGCATATTTGAAAATTCCATACTCAAAGAAAGTTATTAAAATTTCTATATCAGAAACTTCGTCATATTCTAATCTGGGGAAATGATGATAAAATATTTTATTGCATCGCAGTTGAGTAGAAATTTGAAAAAAGAAAAAAGTACAGATAGGGGTGGAAAGATATTGGAATTAATAAGTTTCTTTTCCATACATATAATATTGTATTTCTTTTTTGCATGTCAATCTACCCTCTCCCATTGTGTGACATAAAAGTCGGAAGGGCAGGAAGAGATGCCAGATGTTGAAGATTAAAAATAAGGGAGTCTGGAATGCCTTAAGATGAATCAATTGTTCTCCCAAGAATAAAAAAGAAAGAATAATGTCTCTTTGATTATCGTTGAAGTTTTCTCTTTACCTTCCATTTCAGTATAATTTTGAAAATGAGACTTTCGCATTGGATTTCCTATCCAATCTAAACTTTAGTTTTATGTATTTTTTTTATAAAATGAGTTTTTATACTCCTTTTTATCCAATTGTGGTGATGGAAGAGGCTATCAGAGAAGTTGAAATAACTTTTTCCTTCCTTTCCATTTCGGATGGAGGAATTTTTATTGTGGTCCTACATTGTAAGATGGGGAGGCTGAGAAATAATTACTTTTTTTTTCGAATCCAGATAGCAGTTATAATCATGATAATAATTAATGGTCTCTATTTCACGTAGAGTTTGAACCTAGCATTCACACGACCTTAATATCAAACTTGTAAATTGATTGATCGTGTATCGAGACAGCATCAGTGAATGATAAAACTTCATTTGGAAGTCATATTAATTTTCATACCTCTGTTATCTTCATAAATAAATAAATAAATAAATAAATAAATAAATAAATAAATAAATAAATAAATAAATAAATAAATATATATATATATATATATATACAGCAAAACGTGTTTAATCCGGAACGTGAATAATGCGGAAATCTGTCCAATGAGAACAAATTTATTGGTCTCGGCGAAATAATAGTAATTTTACGTGTATTTATTTTGTATAAAACGGAATCTGTCCAACGCGGAAACGGAAGGATATTTCTACACAATTCATGAAAACATGTTTATAAGGCGGAAAGATAGGGAGAAATAAATTAGTTTCCACTTCACTGAATTCCCGTTAGGCAAAATAACAATAAGGGATGATTTCTGCCGCCGGGTGAAGTAGATTTTCTACCTGTATCTGAAATTTTCTTTCGGCCTCACTGAAACACCCATTATGCGAAATACAGATTTGTTTAACAAATATTTGGCGTGTGACATCCGTCTTACAAATAACCAGTGCACTGTAAAATCTTAAATTAGTTTAAGATCTAAGATCTATTGTGTGTGTATCTTTCACAGGTAGCGTTCTGAATTTCCGGAATAAAGATGGCTAAATCGCATGTATCATTGTCATTAAACGAAAAAGTGAAAGTGAATGAAGATAAAGAAAAAAAAAAACTCCCAGTACGCGAAACAATGAGTAAATTTAAATGTGGAAAAACCCAAGTTTATGAGATTTTAAAACACAATGAAAAAAAAATTAATGAAAGAATGCAAGGAAGTGGTCAAATGAAGAGGAAAGCAAATAAGTAAATAAATACAATGAATTAAATAAATGAAGAAAATCAACGAAAGTAGTGTGGGAGGGTTGTATAAGCGCACGATCAAAAAGTCTCAAAATTTCCGGACCGCTGCTGCAGAGTCAAGCTCTAACTGCTGCTGCATCCCTAGAGAATAACGATTTGAAGACATCTTCAAATTGGCTGTACAATTTTAAAATACGACACAATGTAGTGTGGAATGAAATTTGCGGGAAATCAAAGGATGTGGACGAAAGTAAGATAGTTAGTGAGTGGAAACCGAAACTGCATACTTTAATTTCAGGATACACGCCTAAGATACATTTTTAACGCTGACGAAACGGACGGCTTTTTTTTTTGCGCGTTACCGTCGAAGTCTCTCGTACGTATTATACTTCACTTTTCAACGGCAGCGGAACTATATTTAATCCAAGGTACGTAAAAAGACATACACGGTACTCTATAATCTAAGATTAGTTAATGTTTTTTTGTTTTTTTTTGTATAATGCGGGATTTTGCATAATGTGAAAAAGAAAATTGGTCCCATGCGATTCCGCATTGAACAACTTTTACTGTATATATATATATGGTATGATAAGAAAAATAAATGCCTGGACGGGACTCGAACCCGGATCTCTGAGTCTGTACCTCAGCGTGATATCCATTACACTACCAGGCGAATCCAATTCAAACACTTATTTTTCTTATATATGTATTATACTCTCCATTATTACTAGATGTCGCGAGAACACTGTCTTCATATATATATATATATATATATATATGAATTCACCTGTACTTTGTATCTATTACCAAAATAGGTATATTTATTTTCGCTAGACAGATAATTAAGTAACGAAAATATGTTTAAAATTATGTAATACTTTATTATGTCCTTATTAACGATCTATATGTTTTTCTTTAGTTTAAGCTCTCCCTTGTAGGCACTTGTATATCTTCCGCGCCACACGGCCTTATTGAGCACATCTGTAGGGAGAGCATTTGAAACTGGATCGCACGGTTACTTTTTTGACTATACTAGGACATGAACGGACTCTCCAAATGATTGATCAGGTCAATGCCACGTTCATTTCCGAGACAACACAAACATTTAAGTCAAAACACACTATTCACACATTCATTCATTCATTCATTCATTCATTCATTCATTCATTCATTCATTCATACTAAACAAAGAGAATGTGATATGGATGATTATGATGACCTAATAACGTTCGGGGGCCTTTGTCGTCCTAAAAGTTCCTAACTTTTATCTTATAGATGGGGAGGAAACCGAAAAATATCTTCCAGAAAATTTGTAATAATTGTAATAATAATAATAATAATAATAATAATAATAATAATAATAATAAACACTAGCAATAGTCACCAGTAATAATAAAACACTGTTGGATTGGCAAAACTAATCCTAACTTAGATATTTACACAATACGCACAGAAGAATACGTAAAACACGTTACCGTCTAACTGGTTTTTCAACTAGTGATTAAAAACGTGATGACTGGATGGATACATATGCTATCTCTGCAGGTGTTATACTTACTAGCCATTAGTATAATTAAAACATTGACCTCAGGTTTACAATTATCCAATATTTATAATTAATAATACACATACGTACTTCCAGTTCAAAAGCACCAAGTTCTAGATGCACCAAGAAGTGGAAAAACTGTCAAATTATCGCGGAAAATAATATGAATTAAATCTGCCGTACAATAAATATATTACGATTGTAATAAAATAATTTAATTATTTCGAAAATAAATTTAAAATGACTATCTCTCAGACCGATAAAATTCCTGTTGATAAAATTGCCTCTTCCCGTTCGTAATGATATATATATATATATATATATATATATATATATACGCAAATTAACTTATTTGACAAGGATATCGATTCAACATTGTACTATCGATAAGGTACAGAAAAAAATGCCAAAAGAAAACAACTTAAAAAATTATCAGAAAAACAAAAGGTTAGATCTGCTCTAAAAATGTATTAAATATTGTATTATTCTTAATAGTCATTTCTCATACAATTACCTGTTATTGATCTTTCCCAAACCCAAAGAGATTTATATGTTATTTATAACTATACAGCCGGCTTAGAAACCGCCCGTAAGTAAGATAAAAATATATAATCTAACATTTGGATAATATTAAATATTATACATATTTTTAGCTTCTGGTGCTGTATTATTCGCTGAACAGTCACTCCAAATCCAACGAGAGGTTGAGTTTTTCATTAGACAAAATCACTACCTCTTGTTATGTGACTGTTGGTAATTTATTCCTTTAGAACCAGTAAGTAATTTCCATCTTCTACGTGATTTGACGAGACCAGTTTAATATTAAGAAAATTATGATATCGAGACCGCATTTTTATGTTATAAGACAGTTTAACAAAATAATATTTACATTATTTTTGTAACCGTTAAAATATTTAAAAATTCATAGTTTTTCTTTTCGTGTTAAGTGTATGTTTTCATCAGTCTTCATTATTCCTTTTTGACAGTACTGTAGCACACTTGTTATAAATATCGATAATTTACATTATTGTATTATAAAACTATAAAAACGACCAACTTTAACCAAGTTCATTCGAAATTTAGTTAAGTGATTTGGAATTTAGATTGAAAACAAAGATGACTAGTCACCATTGGTTTTGTTGATGATGTAGAGCTAACATTTTGGTTGCATAAACATATTCCACATTCAGACAGACAAAGTCTAACTTTCAAACGTTTTAATATGTTGAATGTAGTTTATGAAGTAATGACGTTCCAACTCTATTCATAAAACGTTAAATTGAAAATGTATAGGCCTAAATCGATTATTTTACCAATTATATTATATGGACGCCAAACACGGACTCTTAGTTTAAGAGAGGAAAGGAGATTACGAGTATTTGAGGATAAAATTCTTAGGAACAATTTTGGACCAAAGAGAGATGAACAGAGAGGTGAATGGGGAAGACTACATAACAGTGAACTACATGGTCTTTATAGGAAGCCAAATATAATAGGAACAGTTAAGTCTCGTAGACTGCGATGGGCAGGACATATGGCATAAATGGGGAATGAAAGACGTGCATGGAAGCTTCTTGTAGAAAAACCAGAGGGAAAACGCCAAGTTGGTAGACCAATAATGAGGTGGGAGAATAACATTAACTATGATTTGAAGGAAGTAGATTATACAGGGAATGATTGGAGAGTATTAGCTCAGTATAGGGATGTATGGAGAGCTTATGTCCGCGTGGCCATTAACCTACGGGTTCGATAGTGCCAGTGAATAAGGAAGAAAGTAAAATAAATTTTTAATAAAATAAAGTAAATTTAGGAATGATTATGCTTCCGTTTTTATATTATTACACCGCTTTTAAGTTCTCTCTTAGATTTTTTTTTGTCCTTTTCAATGGCGTGTGCCATTGTTAGGGAAATGATGTGCTAAGCATGTTAGAGCAGACTTGATGTTAAGAACTATAAAACCAATCGAATGCTATCGATTAAATGACTTACTACGTTCATGGTACATATATTTCTTCTTGTATTATGACATCGAACACAGTTCGTACTAAGTCTTAGATCATTACTTTATTTTATATTTAGTGTTTTTACAATACGACAAATAGTCATGGGCATTACGTTGTTAACATGTCGGCAAACAGGGGAGTGTAGGTATATGAGTGAAGATGAGCTTTCAAACAACATCAACACTGATTATTATTTTTCTTTATTTCCGAGAAGTGTGTAGAGGTAAATACCACTTATGTTTATTTAGGTTTCAAAATATTTGGATGGTGAGTGGGTCAGCTAGGCCTACATTTAGTTTACGTTACGAAAATTAGTTTTGTTTTTGGATGCAGCAAGACATTTGAATGTTCTATCCTAATGGAATTGGAGACATTATACAGAGTGAGGCAACGAGAGCGGTCCGTGTTATGAATACGCTGATATGTTGGCAATTCTCTTTTTTCCACGATTCATACATAGCTCTCTTTGCAGGATTCAATTGTTTATATCACGATTTTAGGCTATTTTAATGTCAAATTCTAGTTTGTTTCCGATTTTCGTAAGGTTTTTCTCACCAACAACTCTCATGGGCTAGTGGTCAGCGTTCCTGACTGTTCATGAGGCCCAGGGTTAGATTACCGGTCAAATCATAGGAATTTTATTTCTTAAAGGGAATTATTCCTGTGATTACCCATGGTCTGGAATTTAGGTTAAGTTTAGGTTAAGAACTCTTCTGGCGCTTCATTATCATTTATCACCTATAATATCATCGGGATCCACCGCTGTGGTCTCGAGGTAGCGTGCTGTCTTATCATGCAGCGGGCCCGGGTTCGATCCCCGGTCGGGGCAGTTTTTCTTGGTGAGGTTTTTATCGGGGTTTTTCCTCAACTGTAAGACAAATGTCAGGTAAACTTTAAGGCCCAAACGGTCCCCGAAATCATATGGCCATCGTCATCATCATCCTTATCATCATCGTCATCATCATGCTTCACCGGTGTGGAAAGCAACGTGAAGCTACCACACCTACAATTCCCTAGTAAAGCTGCAAGCATAGCATGAAAAATGCTATGATTGCAGTGAAGGACCTGCCTTCGGGCAGAATTAGTATGGATGGATATTATCGGGGTAACGTAACTCCACCTTCCAGGTGCCCCAACCTAAGAAAAGTATTGCCATTCTGTCAATGGCAGGGGAGAAAGCCAGAAATTGCATAAAAGACAACCTGGTGTCATTAGACAAATATATATAAGGACTCACTGGCTCTATCGAACCCATAGGTTCATGGCCACGCGGACATAAGCTCTCCACACATCCGTCTGAGCCAATGCTTTAAAATCATCTTATAATATACTTCCTTCAAATCATACAGTTGTTAATTTTATTCTCCCACCTCATTCTCTCAGGTTTTCTTTCAAGAAACTTTCATATACCTCTTTCATTCCCCATTCGTGATATACGTCCTGCACCACACACACACATATATATACACACACACACACACACATATATATATATATATATATATATATATAAAGTATATAACCACTTTTCAATGCAGTAGTTTGTTTTTTGGTTTTTTTTTTAAGTTATGGTGGTATATCATTTCCCTAAAAATCCCCCAGCACCATTCCATTTAAAATAGTATACCTAGTTATAACAGTGATTTTCGATATTATTCTTCGTAGACTAACGTAACATATATTATTACGTAACAAGTAGTATTTTGTGTATATAGCTTATTAGCATTTTCTTACTGCGGAGTAACTTCTCAGATACAGAGAAAGGTTCGTGATTCTCTGCAACGAATGTCTGGCATAAACTTTTAAAAAGCTTTCTTCTTCTAATACATTTATCTTTAAAAAAGAACATTGTCTATAATTTGTTCAACAAAGATTAAAGTTTTAATTTTAATTTTTAATAAAAATTGTAGGGTGGACTAAAATATATATTTTATGAATCTAAATTCAAATAATTTTCAGTTCATATAGTGAGAATGAAGAACGTGGAATAATTTATGACATAATGGATGTGATAGAAACTCTTGACAATCTTGGAAACCGCCGCTGTGACACATTTGTCAGTGAATCAGTGAGCACGTCAATACCAGAGGAAAAAAAGTAACCAATAATTTGTTATTGACTCACACTTCTCAACACGCAAGCGACTTCACCCTAATGCCGGATATTGAGATCTCTTAACGTTAATGGACTCCAGGCTGTGTAAAGAAAAGGTAATGGTTTTAGGGGTGTTTTCTTGCACAAATCATACACGAATTTTGTTACAAAGTGACGTAAACAAGATCTTAATGAACTATTGGGCTTCAACGCTTTTATCCTATTAAAATAGAAAATCATTCTGTTTAATGTGGATTAAATCGATTTAATTATGGGAACTAGTGACAGTTGAGATTATTTTTTTGTTTTTAAATAATCCTCAGAAAAGTCAAGGATCATTGAACTTGTTCATAACATTTAAAACCATAGAGAGCACAGTAAATCACGAAGGTGTGAGAGACAAACCACAAACTATGCTTTCAATTTTCTTAGCAGGATTTCGTCAGTTCTGACTTCAAATAGCTACTCATTTGTCAGTGAGTTAATCTTGTCCCAAGTCCTATACATTAAGAAATAATTATTTGAAATAACTGTGGATTAAACTCCTGACACTAAGACAAATTAAAGTTATGTATATTCATTACAGTATTCAAGACATTCGGTAGACTAGAGGAAGGAGAAAATTTCCTGATAATAGACAAGTTATTTCATATAGGCCTAAAGAACCTAGGGTTATAAATGAAAATGGACTAAAACATACCTGAGTATCAGTTTCTAAAGTTATTTGTACTTGATACAAATAAAAATAAAGGTACTTAATTATATGAAGTGCCTTTAGAATTTTTTTGGGGTTTGACGTAAGTCCCACTTCTAAGAAATAATAGAACTTGTTTTAAAGAAACTTGAAAATATCGGCGATTAATGAACAATTAGAAATACTTAAAATAACTGAGTTTTAAAAATATGGCTGATTACGTCTAAATTACTGGACATCTTACAACCCATATTTGTGGTCCTAAGCCATTCCATATCATACTCCTACTTAATATTACTATCGGATTACAAGTTTCACAAAAAGGGTACAGAGAAAGAACCAGGAAAGTCATTTTTTGTTGAAACGGAGTTTAAGGCACTATAATTTTATAAATTTGAAATAGTAAAAAAATAACTGAATTATGTTTTTTTTACGTAAGAAGGAAGTATATAGCCTATGTGTGCAACTAAAAGTACGTTTTCTACTTTTCAAAGAAAACAGTTACTTGCCTACTTCTTTCCCTTTACCTTTAATAGTAAACATTTTAAACAAAACAATGGTTTACAAATGATAAAATATATCTAAAATACTATTTATATGTTGAATTGTAGATTTTCGCGAATATAGGTACGATAAAGAAATATTGAATCTCTGACGCGAAGAACAAAAAAAAAAAAATCATAGAATGGAAATTAATGATTTTATATATATGCGTGTGTGTCTGTGTGTGTGTGTGTGTGCGCGCGCGCACCGCTGTGGTATCGAGGTAGTCTGCTGCCTTGTCACACAGGGGGGGGGGCCCGGGTTCGATTACCGGGCGGGGCAGGCTCCTGGGTGAGGTTTTTCCTAAACCGTAACCAAATGTCAGGAAGCTTAGGGCCCAACGGTCTTCGAAAATCATGCGCCCATCATCATCATCATCATTCTTATCTTCCTTCACCGGTGTGGAAAGCAACGGGGAGCTACCATACTTATAATTTCCTAGAAAAGCTGCAAAGCTAGCATGAAAATGCTATGATTGTAGTTCAAGACCTGACCTTGGGCACAATTACGATGGGTGGATGGATGGATATGTATATTTAATTATATTATCGCAGTTTAAACTCTCACCTTAAAGGGACTTTTTATGTGCCACACATCATCCGGGCCCTAGAGCGGCAGGACCTTTCGGGAGAGGGATTTCAATCTATGGATTAAAAACATATTTTTTGACCACACAATGACATGGAGAGCCTCCCGAAATGAGTGATAAGCTTAATGTTAGGGCCTTTTCCAAGACAACGCAACATTAAGACGAAACACATCATTCCCACGCATTCATACTAAACATGGCGAATATATGATGATGATTATGATGGTGAGATGATGTTTGGGAACAGTTTGGATCTTAATGTTTTCTGACATTTGTCTTACAGGTGAGAAAAACATATAGTAGTAGTAGTAGTAGTAGGACTTTATTAGACAAAAAGTAAGATATTTACAATATTATTTACAAATATGGGTCGCACGGGCAGTAGGCCTACGCCGTACGTGCTGTTGAAGTCCGTTACAATAAAGTAATAATTGGTACTAGTGTAAAGAAAAATAAACAACAAAAAAAAAGCAATAACATTACAATTACATAAAGAAAACACAATAGCATTATACACTAAAAAACATTAACATTACAATTACATAATTAACACAATAATATTACAATTAAATAATAACACAATAGCATTATACACTAATTAATTTATGTATAATTGTTAAGAATTAATGGTGTTGCATTTTGATAACATATATTTATTCATGAATGAGTGTAGTCCTTATTTTCCGCGTTTTGTCCAGAAATTTATCGAGGTTTATCCAATTTTCTGGTATTACCAATAACTCGTAGCATGCCAATCTTTCCCGATTTGAATTTAGAAATCTTTCCGGTAATAATTGACGTCTCCAATATTCTAAATCATTACATTTTCCTAATATATGTATCTCATCTTCAAAGTTCCCGCACATTGGACATATTCGCATATCGTGATCGTCGCTAATTTTTAGAAATTTCCATGCCCCTAGCCTAAACCAAGCAAGCCCTGATCTCTCTTTAAATCCTAGGTTGAGTATATACGATTCTTTTCCCCAGACGTGTTTTAGGTCTCTTTGTAAACACAGTGAGCGTTTTCCTGTACATTCGGCGAAAGTATCTTGTTGGTTTATATCTAAGTACCTCCTCTGTTAAGTATTTTTCTCCACACGTTCTTGCGATTTTCAGTCCCTTTTTCCCATATCCAGCCCATCCCAATCTTTTGGAGTTCTCTCCTAACCTCGTCTGCCCAAAATGTAACATCTATGTTATTAATTTGGTGGTCGTAACAAATTGCTCTAAGCATTGTTTGTTCACCTTGGAATACTCGCAACCAGTATTTGAGTACACGAATTTTACAGTTTATGTCGTCCTGAAATGACCCGAATTCATATATATATATATATATATATATATGTATATGTGTGTGTGAATGTGTGTCTGTGTAGTGTAGTGTGTGGTTCATTAAATGTCTATTCACTAAAATCTGAACTTAATTTTATTGAATGTGGTATTTATTTTGTGTGGCATATGCTTTTCTACATCTCCTCTTTTCTTCTTAACTGTCAGTAAACTTAATAGGAAATATTTATTCAAAATAATCATCGCTATTTTACATGGTTCATTACTTCTGGTATATGTGTAAATATAATTTATATACCAACGTATATAGGCAAGGTTTCCATGGATGGGGCATATAACCGATTAATTAAACGTCTAAAATTTCATGTATTAGCACTACAACATGTTGGAAGTCTATTTGTAATGAATGTAAAAAGTTGGATTTTGGAAAAATATATCATATTAGCCTTATTTCCGAAATTTTGTTTTTAAGAAATTCAGTTTGATTATCTTAGAAGACGTCTTCAGAAACAGGACTGGATAAAATAAGAAATGAATTCCTTTGGAGAGAAATGAATGTTACCACATATGTTCTTAATAGGATTGAAAATCAAACTCTTAAACGGTATGACCATGTACAAAGAATGAAAAATAAATTATGGCCAAAAAATATATACCAATAGTCACCCCCTGGAAGAAATAAACGTGGGAGACCAAAGTGGAAATGGAAATCCAATGTCAGAACGAAAATGGATGATAGGAATTTGGAAGGACATTGGAATTATAGAAATAAATGGAAAATGAAGACTGCAAACCTGTAAGTGGGGGGAAGCAGAAGAAGAAGAAATTCAGTTTTTGTTACTATGAATACCCGCTGTGAGCTGCTATGCTTGTCCGGGAATCTACTTATCCCGATCTTCTTGGCACCAATGAAAGACAAAAATAGTTATTGTGAGTTGTCCTTAAAAAAATAAACATATGTTGTCCAGGACTTTTTTGTAGAGTTTTGTTTTAGATATTCAATTCTGTGTGCATTAATTTTGTGTATTTGTTATAGTTTAGGTAGCGTGTATGCCATTTAAGCTTACAAAAAGCGACTTTTTCACGTTTCTTCATTACAGAAGGTGATTTTTAAGGGTAAAGGGCTTGAGAATTAAAACTCTCTTATAACCTATAACCTTCCCGGGAAAATCCTGAACATTTTGCAAAAAACCCCATGACAATCGGATGAATGGTATGGCCACATGCTTGCCCGGGAATCTACTTATCCCGATCTCCTTTTTTATCCCCATTCCAACATACAATTTACGTGGTTTTGTGAATAATGTTTCTGTATGCTACATGTACGTTTAATAGCTGATCAAATTAATGTTCTATGTATTTAATATACTCCTGAAATCTGCAATCATATCCCCATTTCATTCATAACTATGATAGATCTAGCTTGTAAGCAATTTTTCTCTGACCTGATTTCCTGATATAACACTCTGATTTTCCAATTTCTGCATTCATTTGGATTTTAATATTCTCTCTTAAATATTACCTTTTTTTCTTTAATTATCTAGCGGTTTCCCGTCTGATGTTACCCAATAATTCTAAATTTACTGCATTTAGCTTAGGTAACCAGTTCATTTTTTCCAATTTTTTTACAATGCCGTCACATTCCTTATCAAACTATATCTTGTTTTGCCTCTTTTTAAAATAACCTACGATTTCTGTAAGATATAACAAAATTTAAGAAAGTGAAATCGTAACCAGCGAATCTATTATTGTCGAAATGTCATTTTGTCAATTACCTAGCGGTTTCCCGTCTGATGTTACCCAGTATTTCTAAATTTACTGCATTTAGCTTAGGTAACGAATTAATTTGTTCTGACTTTTTTTACAATGCCGACACATTCCTCATCAAATCATTTGCCTCTTTTTAAAATTAACTTAAGATTTCTGATAGATCTAACAAAACGCAAGAAAAGTAATCGTAATCAGCGAACCTATTATTCTCAAAATGTGATTATGTCAAATTTTGTGAGTTACAACTTGTTACAATTTTCTGTGTGTTTTACAAGTTACGATTGTCTCTTGTTCAATTCGAATTTGACACACTAACAAGTATCTGAGAAAAAGTCTCGATCAGTAGTGTATTGCTTCTGAATAATTGAATATAAAATGTGAAATGTAACCTATTGATTTTATAAGTAGATGTTCAATAACTCTTGGGTAACCTTACATGTGCGTGCCAGTCTTCTAGGAAATATCACGCTACGAGGCGAACATATTCAAATAAGAAAATAAGGTTCAGATTGGGATCCGTAAAATTTCACACTTATCATTGAATAAAATTACATCTTTAATCATCATCAATGGCACGATAGCCCTATATGTGCCCCAGAAGCCCTCGCCATCCTGTCTCTTCAGTGCTCCAGTCCTCCAATTCATTATTCCCAAAGTTCTTAATGTCCTGTAGGATACAATCTTCCTACTCGTATGATCCCCTATCGCATAGGTCTAGTATTAAATATCTTATTCTCTATTCTCTAGTCTCTAGCATGCAGCCTATGTTCAGCCCATTCCAACTGCCTGATTTTTTTTAAGTCTAACAATATCCGGGTCTTTAAACAATGTAGACATTTCATGAGAGTATCTTTTACTCCTTACTTTATTCTCTTCCAGTGAACCAAAAATATGCATAAATTGTTTCCCATCAAGTTTACTTCTTTATAGTATTTACTTCTTTAGGCTATCATAAGAAAAATGCTCTTTCTTTGCGAATTACATCACTGATCTTGAACCCTGGGGCTGAAAAATGTTTTTGATCTACCAAGGTCGTTATATAACGTGTATTGATTTTACTGGTCAACATGATTTTTGTCTCATGAGTACTAATAATTGTACTTAATGCAATGTTTTATTGTGTTTTCAAATATGTATTCGGAATTTCTCCATCACCCACAGTTTTTCTTTTATTTCAAATGCAATTAATGGATTTAAATAACACTAGTTAACAAGGTTTTTGCCACATGCTTGAAACTGTATGTATCAGATGAAGTTTTATGTGCTATTTACAAATATGAATATGAAAATGTTCCATTACCCTAAAATTTTTAGGAAATCACTAAAATATATCTAAAAATATGAAAAGTACGAAAAAATTGTAGTGTACATATATTATTAAAATTATAATTATTATCAATTATTAACGAATTGTGGAGCATATCTAGAAGTCAGTTTCCAAAGCTTAGTGATGCAAAAGTGAAAGAGGAAATATTCATCGGCCTCCAAATTCGAAGACTTGTACGTGATGACACCTTTGAGAGAAACTTAAATGATACAGAGCTAGTAGCCTGGAAGGCCTTATGTGAGGTAGCGAATGGGTTTTTGGGAAATAATAAAGCAGAAAATGATCAACAGTTGATTCAAGAACTTCTGGAGATTTACCAAAAACTAGGATGCAGAATGTCTCTGAAAATTCATTTTCTCCATTTGCACCTGGAATTTTTCCCTGAGAATTTGGTTTCTGTCAGTGACGAGAAAGGGGAAAGATTTCATCAGTACATTCAGAAAATGGAGCCGAGATATCAAGGTAGATTGGATCCTCTCATGATATGCGACTATTGCTGGTTTTTAGTTAGGGGGACTGACACACGCTACAAGAGGAAGAATTAACTGTAAGTCTTACTTTATTTTATTTTAAAAGTAGCTGTCACATTTATGTTCTTCTTCTTCTTTCCAAGTATTAGGCCAAGGCCTGTTACGATCCTATAGAAAATTTTCCCTCCAGCGTTTCATAGGACGGCCCAGTGATCTTTGTCCTCTTGGTATATAATTATAAACAGCTTTGGGGATCCGATTTGAACTCATTCCTTCTAGATGGTGTTTCCAATTTAGTTGGTACTGTTTAATATATTCCAAAATTCGCGTAGTCTTAAATTCTTTTAAGATATCGGTGTTCCTTTTCCGATCCAATCTGGTGTAACCCGCTGTTATGCGCATGAATCTCATTTCACAAGCCGCTATTCTGCTTTCAGGTTGTCTTTTTAGTGTCCATGCTTCACTACTATAGGTCAACACTTGTCTAGCCAAAGTGTTATATAAACGTAATCTGGTGTTTTTTGTACAAGGGATGGTTTCATAACTTGATTAATAATTCCCAAACTTTTATTAAAACTAGTAATGTTTTCAGGGATATCCTTTACATCCCAGATAGAGAGATGATATCCAAGATATTTAAATTGATCAGATCTCTCTAAAATGTTATTCTGGAGACAGATTTTACTTTGTATGGGGTCCTTTCCGTGAAATGCCACATTTATAATCCATATTAACTGCATGTTTCAGTTTATAAGTAACACTACAAAAGAATTTTGACTATTAATTCTTAAGATTTCTTAATTCCAGATCACAAATTCAAATTGTTTAGTTTATAGCAAAAATTACATCATTTTATTACATTTTACTGAGAATGAAAGTCAATTTGTCAATAGTAGCATCAATTTATTCCTTTCATAATACCTCATATGTAAACGTAAGGCATTTTTTAACGTAATTCCATAATTTAATTAACTATAGTTGTGAAATTTTTACAATTACGTTTAAATTAAACTACATTTTCTATAATTTTTGATAGAATCGAACTCAGTTCTGTCACAGGAAAACGTTACGTGTTACGGACTTTTTACTGTCATTTTCGTGTTCAGTAGGTCTGATTTATATAAAATGACACGTTTTTGTCCATGTGGCAAATAAAAAGTTGAAATTTGTTGACTAATGTTATTATTGTTAGGCTTATTCTTATATAAATAATACACTTACAGTCCTATTTATATAAACATATAATATAAATCTAATATATAAAAATAAATGTTTGTTTGTTTGTTCGTATTCTATGCGCGTCCATTCCGTTGATCCGATTTTGATGGGGTTTTTTGCAAAATGTTCAGGAGATTCTCGGGAATCACCCTAAAAATCACCCTTTGTAGCGAAAAACGTGAAATAAAGTCCCTATTTTGACGCTTAAATGGCTTACGATACCTAAACCATAACAAATATACCAAATTATTGTACACGGAATTGAATATCTCAAAACCTCTACAAAAAAGTCCGCGACAGCATATATTTATCTTTTACGGATAACTCACAATAACCATTTTTGTCTTTCATTGATGCCAAGAAGATCGAGATAAGCTGATTCCCGGGCAAGCATAGCAGCTCAAGGCTGGTGGTAAAAACACATTAACATTTATTTAGGAGTAGCAGCGCACGCTGGGTATTAGCTAGTATGTTATATAAATAATATATTTGAATTGAGTTAGTCTTGTGATAACTGCTTCTGATTACAGTTCATTAATCCAGGGTTTGATTCCCAGTCAGACCAGAGGACGTTTTCAAGGGTTTCCTGCGGTTTCCCAGGGTCTGAAATTTAGGTGAAGTTTAGGTTAATCACTCTCCTGGCACTTCATTACTATTTATCACCAATCATATCATCGCAGTAATGTAAAACAATATACAATGAAAAGAGAGTTAAAATGGTTTGGACAATTAATGATTAAAATATACAATTATGAAATATTTACCTAAAAGGTCCATTTCCTCAACTTAAAGATTATTTATCTGTAGCGCTTTAGGAACTAGTCCCATCATCAGCAGGATTCAATACTGTATTCAATACTACCTATGAATCCTGCTGATGATGGAACTAGTCCCAAAAGCGCTACAGATAAATAATCTTTAAGTTAAGGAGACTGATCTTTTAGGTAAATATTTCATAAGTTTATATTTAAATTTTGAATAATAGGCCTACCCCAACGGAACTTTACATGAATTTTATTAATGTATAACAACAATGACCTAAAATATATTTCGGTGGACATCAACCGGAAGTGATTTTTGGAGGAAAAAAACAAGAACATAATGGTACCAAAAGTTAAATAAGTTATTTCTTCAAATGAACTTCAAGAATAAGAAAATGGAGCTATGGAACGGAAATGCAACTTCAGTTGAAATATTCCTGAATAACAATAATATTATATATTAGGCCTATATATGTTATATAAATAACACAACACTAACACTAGAACACACCGAACAACACATATTATATATCATATTAATACTTTTGATATAATGTGTTATATAATTTTAAATTATCCATCTCTCGCTCTGAACACGAGTGATTGCTCATATAGCTTACTTATTCAGTATTAATATGTAATTTATTATAGGGATATAAAAAAATAGTAGTATTCCCATTACAGACCATAGGAAACCCTTCAGGTAGTGGAAGGTTAAGGCTCTCACCTTCCTAGGCAATGCGCATTAAATGTTACCACTACATTACGGCCGATTTTACTATAAGAATAAACATCTGGTCTCATTATATTTGATCTTAGACACCAGAATTATGGTGCCGCCAGAGGTTCAAAGGATATTTTAAAATCCTGACTCCTTCGGGACTCGAACCCCCAAGCCCGCCGGCTTTTACTATTTTGCCTCACCAACTGCGGTACGGCATAATTCCATTATAGTATATTTTTTATTCAACTTGCTTCGTTGTATTTTTGTTATACAGGGTGAATTTTAATTAGGTACAAACTGCAGGGTCTGATTCCTGACGAGAAATGGAGGGGAAATGTCTTATGAATATATGTCCATAAATGCATCTTTGCCACGTTAGATGTCACTGACGAATGGAATTATTCTCTCGGCCATGTTGCATGGCTTGCTAGATGACCAGACATAAACCCCTCGACTTTTACCTCTGGGGGCATCTGAAAAGCATTGTGTATCCTGAACCAGTTCCTGATGTGCTTACCCTTCAACAGTGTGTCCACGTCGCCTGTAACGCTATTCGGACAGAGGCCGGAACATGCGAAAGAGTGAAGCAAACCATGATATGAAGTGTGAACGCGTACATTGCATCCCATGGAGGCCACTTTGAACATCTGTTATGACGTGGATGTGGTCATGCTATGAACTGTGTGCCGGGATGATTTGTTGTCGTTGCACGCACATCGTTCATTTCCGGACACATGTTTATAGGAACTTTCTTCCTGTAGCCTGTGATATACGTAGGCCTATAATAAAAAAATCCTCCTGTTGTTAAATGGTGGATATAGATTTGGGAAAAGCTTCTTGAATGATCCATAATACATTATTTGTCTAACATGGAGATACGAAATTGTTTTATCCCCAATTTGCATGGAGTGTTCACAATTATTTCTTGATAGGCCTGCCTCCACTTGGCACACGGTAGGCCTACATATAGGACGGAAAATTAGGTGTACAATAATTCTAATGATTTATTAGATGATATTGCGTTCTGATGAATGACTAAATTTACATCAGAATTTACAAGAGACGCTTAATGTACTACTCCACTAAATAATCTGTTCAGGCGGAAAATATGTTAACTAACAAGCTGTCTTCCTCTTTCTCTTTCTTACTATGTTGCCACATCCTGTCCTCTGTATATGTTCTTTGTCTGGCAGGTAGAGAGCTGACAAGTGCTTTGGATTTTAATGTTCGGTCCTTTTAAGCGGTCATTGACAACTCTGTTACTATTGGCGTTACGTGTAGGAATGGGCTATGCCTTCTCATTACATGTTGCCGCTTGTGATTTTGTGAGTCTGGTAACGGAGAGACGGCAAATACTGTGATTTTAAAAGATCCTACCGCTTCAGCGTTCCGTGCTTAAATTACTATCTCGACAATCCTGTTAATATCTTTCACATGTATTTACGGATTTTCCGCCCACACTTAAAGTTGAACCGTTCAGTACGTGATCGGATGTACAGTCTTCTACTACATCCCTTTCATAGATTCAGTAGTTCGGTGACACTAGTGCTAAAATTCTTCCCCTCAGCCGTGTAGAGTTGATTTGGTGGTATAATAGTAGTAGTAGCTTTATTTAATAGTAGTAGTAGCTTTATTTTACCTGGCAGAGTTAAGGCCTTAAGGCCTTGTCTACCACTCAACCAGGTTGTTTATTTTCTATTTATACTGAAAATATACCTGCCTTGGTACTCCAACCTGATTTTTTTAGTTCAATGCCACCACGTTGTCATTTTGACATTCTGGCATTCTCTTCTGGTATGGCGTTATTGTAACCCACTTCTGAGTTTTGGGCACATGGAAGGCGGAGTTACGTTGCCCCGATGTTATATGATAGGTGATGATGGTGATCGTAATGATGTGCCAGGAGAGGCCTTAATCCTAAACTTAATGAATATGTTAATGATTATAATGACGGCCAGATGATATTCGGGGACCGTTTGGGCCTTAAAGTTTCCTGAAATTTGTCTTACAGCTGAGGAACAAAACCCGAAAAGAACTATCGCCCAGGAAATTTGTCCCGACCGGAGATCGAAGTCGGGCCCGCTGCGTGACAAGGCAGCACGCTACCTCGAGACCACACCGGTGCAACCTAAAAATATATATTGCTCTTTTCCACCTGTGGAATGAGTGGAATTGAAAAATATACTATACGGTATTATATAGTCTGTTACGGTGTTCTGATTTCGACACACATCAAACATTTACACATTAATCTTGTCGCCATTTTATTTGGGCTGTACCCATACTGAGTTATGGATAACGAACAAATTCTACACCCGTCAGAGAACAAGCAGAGTCTTCTAACTATATGTACCCCAGAAGTGGCCGAAAAGTGTAGTGGCAGAGGGTCCATGTTAGCACTTTTAGCCCGGCTAAAGTTAGAATTAAACTCTTTGATATTTGATTAAAACGAAACATGATACCGGAACGAGATATAACAATGAATTGATAGTAGTCTAAATGGTGTAAACAATAGTAACGTAATAATGTATAATGTATGCTTGCGTATGTACTGTAGCATTCTGATACAATACAATGTGCTTCAACGTATTTAAAATCCCACGCTGTTAGCCGTTCTCCCGAGGCTAACATGGTACGAGATCTTGAGAATTGTTTGCGCAGCTGATCGGTAATACATCGTGCTGCATTTCAAGTTGAGCCCAATGCTCTCTAGAAACGGCTAACGGCGAGGTTTCAGTTGCTCCGAGTAACTCCCGTGTAAACGTAGTGCTTCTGAGCGTATCAAATACAGTAATTGAACCACTAAATAAATATCATGAGAGAGGAATGTGCTTGAGTTATTGAAGACTTGTTAAGTCATCACTTTTCCTGCAGAAGCTTTATTAAAAAGAAAAAAGTTATAAACCAACTCCTAATTTAAATATCAATATAAGTCAATCAAAAACATAAGAGCGTCGATTAATGACGGACATGAAGGTTGGTATGAACATGACACTTGGCTGCAGGAAGACATGTTACCTTTACTGTTAGCCCCGCCTTCTATTTTGGACGGAGAAAATGTTTGGACAACAAAGGGGTTTGTAATGTAAGTTGTTTTCATGTGCTGAGAAACAAAATGAACTATCTGAAGTCCATGTTAACTGTAAAATAGCGCTACATAAGTTTGGCCACTAGAATTGAAGAGTCCCGAAGCCGGGCTATCAAAATTAATACGAATAAGCATAATGAAAACTTTACAGCAAACAAGTAGCCTACATTGTTAGCTGTCTAATAGACGCTGTGTTTTTTTTAGCCGAACAAGAGCTGACTTTGGGGGTCATGTAGAAAACTGTGAATCTAACAAAAGCGGTAGGGCCTAATTATATTCAATTGTTACACTATAGATCAGAAATTAAGAAACGATTTCGAAATTTCTACTGTGTTCGTTGTCACATCACATGATGTTGAAAACGACTTAATAATTATGTACTATATTATCCGCTCTTTATTCAATATAATAAGACAAATCTCACCCTTAGTATCTTTAGTAGAAGAGGCTACCGATGTACAGAGCTCACTTACAGGCTCTAGAAACCAGCTAGAATTGGAGACGAATGTCTGTGTTTTAAAATCATGTATTTATATTTTTAATTAACTATTAATATGTCCAATTACCTTCTTCCATTTCCTAAGCCCTATACATATAGTAGTTTATTATATTGATACATTGCAAGTCGTTCTTATTATAAGGTAACTTATAGAAATAATATAATAATTACAATAATATATCTATATTACTGTAAATAAGACGACAGCTAACACTTGTCGAAATCCCACGCTCCGCCACTGGAAACGTGGAATAGTATTAGCCTGGACCACGGTCTTTTAGCCCGGAAGACGTTTTCAAGAATCATGACACCTGTCGATAAAATCTAGAAAGTAATATAAATTCCAATTTGGTCTTGAGGTCGGAACAGGCCGGAGTGTCTAAACTGTGAACTTATATAAATATGATAATGACTAACTTTATGAATACATAGAGTATTTTACATAGATATTTAATTATTTCATAGATTATTTTAAATATTCAAATGAAACGTTGTTGAAATAAAGCTTTAGACATATTAGATTTCAGGACAGAGTTTTGACTTATGGTAGGAACAAAGTTTCAAGGTTTTCAAGGCTAACTGTAAATCTCTACTTTTAGACTCTGGTATGTTAGAACAGTGGAAATATAGGTCAAGTTTAGTATTTAACCCTGGCAAAGTAGGGAATCGTGTTTGTCTGTGAAAGTAAGAGCAGCTGATGGGTAAGTCAAGCTACCATTTTTTCTTAAAATGTACCTAGGACTTTTGGAAAGGGAATCAAGCATTACAGTAAATATTTTTAATATTATATTTCAAAAGGATGTTAGATTTTTTTAAGATGTAGATTAAGGTAGAATTATAAAACCCCCATCCCTCTCTCTCAAACCCCAGGAAGATGGAATGTAGGTTTTCTTAATGTAAGCTTAGATTAGTTATTTAGGGCTAGAATACTTAGGGATTGTAATTATTATATTCTAGAAATAAAATAGTTAAAATTAAGAATCCATTTATTTTATGTTCAAAAACACGTACATCCTCATACTAACGCTCGGCTACAAACTCATGCTACCAGAATTTTCAAGTTCCGAAGGTCCTTTAAGCCTAAGAAAACCAGCAGTTCGTAATACTAATCGATGGAATAATATCTGGAAATAAAATCTAACGAATTATTTAACTCGATGATAGAGGCAAACTAGAAAAAGTATCCTGACAATTCGTGCGGCCTTGAACCCGAAACCTCTTGAATATAAATCACAGTTGAACCACACTGTCGTTTCACCAAGTGTTGAAAACTTACTTACTGGTGAAAACATGTGATATAGTAGGGTTGATATAAATAACTTTGTGACAAGAGTGTACTTGAGCAGGAAGGTGTAATGAAGCATGCAGCATCAGGAATCGTGAAAGGTTCTTAAGCAAGCAGGTTGATGGGACCTGGGGCACGTGTGATGCTTCGCTTTCACCTCTATGAAAAAGTAAAGAGGAGGAGAGTTGGGGTGTCTTGAAGAATTCAACATCTTAACCGTAAATTTGACTGTCTTCCAAAGTTGTACTACCCTTAAGACCCCACTTTCAATCCCCCCCTTCTTCATCTAGAGTACTTCGTCCTTCTCCCATATATTTTAACAAAATAGCCTATCTTGGATCCTGTGTTGAATTTCTCAACGTTTTCTTAACTATAAATTATTTGTTTTTCTACAGCTGATATATTTTCTTTAGAGAATGAAAGACACGCGGTTTTAAGGAAGTCATGTCTTCACATATTGACGCCTTACTAATTAATTTTATGCACTGTGTATTAATTCACTTGTTTTTAAATTTAAATAAAATTACTTAAAACTAACTCCTTGGCATTGTGGCACCCGGATATTCATGCCCGCGCGGAGATTTTAATTAAATCTCCATGCATCCCTATCCTGAGCTATTCTTTCTCAAACATTCTCTGTAATTTAACCCTCCTCAAGTCGTGGTAAATGTTACTCTCTCATCTGACTCTTGAGTTATATACTGGGAGAATCCCTTTCTTATTTTTCAACAAGAAGTTATCATGTCCCTCTTTCATTCCTCGCATATTGCCCATTCCAGTCTATAAGACTTAACTGTAGTTATTGCATCTAGTTTCCGGTATAGACCATGTACCGTGATTGTTATGTAGTTTTCTGCATTCAGTAATAAATTATAAAATTGTTCCAAGTAATTATAAATATGTTTTCAATTGGGTCAATGTTCATTTAATAGCTCTCTACTATTATATTTACTAAGTGTTTCTTGCCAAATAAATTTTTGTTCATTCCAAATTTTCTAGATAAATATCAAATGAAATTCCACATTGCAAGGCTGTTTAACTACGCATTTGTTTCTTTGTTGTCTGAAGTTATGTATTTACTTCAGTATTATTTTAAAGATATACTTCCGTTAACAGGCCTTGGGTTCAGATAGGGACATAAGTTAAATGATTCACAATTCTTAGTTAAAGGACATATGGTGACTAGTTCTACGTTTGGGACGACCGCTATCAACAAAAGTAATCTTAGGCTGGTTCGTTCGGTCAGGGATTTCAAATTCCTTAACGTCCTTGAAAGTTTGGAAATTTATAAAAATAAGGATAAAATAATGAACAAAGACAAAGGCCCTATTCCGTACAGCCCCCTCTTTTCTCTAATTGATAAAAAAGAGGATTAGTTTTATTATGTTTTACTTTCACTTGTGAATGATTGCGTCATGTGACGTAGTTTGTTTTTAACTGAATTTGTATCTTTATTTTTTATCTATATTGTCTTCAGTCAATATCTGGTCTTGAGAATGACAGCTTGGCTGTAGAAACTAGTTGACCATTTTAAACATTTATTGGTGAAATGGGCATATTGACTGTATATATATTTTAATATTGTATCACCAAGAAGATCAATTGTGTACTAAAAAAAGTAGGAGACAAATGTGGGACAAATGAGGGCATGAAAGACGGGAATAGAAAATCCTTATAAGAAAGCCAGTGGGAAAATTCTCCTTAGGTAAGCCAATAAAGAGGTGGGAACATTATATAGGCCTATACTATTATTTGGAATGTAAATGATTCTGGGAATTATTGTAAAACATTAGCTCATTGTAGGGATACATGCAAGCACTTGTTCGCGTGGCCGTGAACCTCCAGGTTCAATATTGCCAGTGGGTTAGTGAAGCACTCGAGCTTTGTACATAGACAGCAGTACCAATGAAATTAATATAACTTCATATAGTCAGCCATTTTGTAAATATGTTGTGTTGGACTATAATATAACTTCAAAGTTTTATACTAATAAAACTTGTGGAAACTGCACTTAAACTAGCGTGAAATATTTTCAAAGTCCTATAGAACAACAGTGCGCATGCGCCAGAGTTTATAGAGCCAGCGATAACCCACAATCGAACCACATATCGATTATCGTCCTCGATTACTATCCGTCGCTATGAAATTTAAATGACTAATATTTCCAATAAATCCCCAAATATATGTTTAAAAAAGATATTAATAATATTAAAATTACCAAACGTTTATTAAAAATGGGTGTACACTTACTTATCACTCCCTAACGCTGATCCAACCAGCGACAACCCAAAACAGCGTTAATCATAGACTAAGTAATATAGGTCTGCTCTGTGGAGAAAATAGCAATTAGCATCACAATATTGTCTAACAGTGTCAAATATTGTGATTTGCATATTTAAATAAATACTTAAAAATTGTCTAATAATGTTGTAAAAAGTTTAAAATATTAAATAATGTTAGTAAATGCAGAAGAAGAGCTATAGTTTACAACAATATAGGTAAAAAAATCAAGCGCTAGTAGAAGTGCAGTTGAGTCATACTTGTCAATGTCTTTATAAAGTAAAGACGTTTCAGGAACAAGCATTCTAAGCGATAACTGTATTCCTAACTTTGCCATATTCGTCTCCCCCCACCTCCTTCGCTAGTGACATCTATAGTAGTGCTCATTTGTTTTTAAGTTTGTTAGTGACTTTTGATAACGTGGAGTCATGTTTCAACGCTCTTTGAATCGCGTGGCTTAATGATTTCCGGTTTTTTTATATGTTTACTGAACTAGCGATTTTATAAAATTTGTATTATTATTGATAATATTTTAGTGTTTGCGTGTGTGTATTTAACCTTGAAGGCAGAAGAAGAAAACCAGAAACAGTACAATCAGGTATGTTTCAATATCTTAACGCCATTTTCTGATTATGGACTCAACTGCACTTCTACTAGCGTTTGATTTTTCAGTTATATTGTTGTAAATATAGCTCTTCTTCTGTATTTACTAACATTATTTAATATTTTAAACTTTTTCAAACAATTTTTATAACCTCATTAGACAATTTTGAAGTATTTATTTAAATATACAAATCACAATATTATGACACTGTTAGACAATATTGTGATGCTAACTGCTATTTTCTCCACAGAGTATATTACTTAGTCTATGATTTTTCTATCGCTGTTTTGGGTTATCGCTGGTTGGATCAGCGTTAGGGAGTGATAAGTAAGTGTACGCCCATTTTAATAAACGATTGGTAATTTTTATATTATTAATATATTTTTTTAAGATATATTTGGGGATTTATTGCAAATATTGGTCATTTAAATTTCATAGCGACGGATAGTAATCGAGGATGATAATCGATATGTGGTTCAATTGTATGTTATCGCTGGCTCTATAAGCTCTGGCGCATGCACGCTGTTGTTCTATAGGACGTTGAAAATATTTCACGTAAGTTTAAGTGCAATTTTTCCAACATATGAATTAGCTGAATTATACTACAGGGTTACTTAGTATTTAGTTTTTATTTTAATGATTACGGATATAAAACGCAAGATTTTAGGTATTGTATGCTCCTGTGCATGATTTTTTGAATCAATTTTTCAACTTGTAGCCTACTTATCTAATGTAAGTACGATGAAATTCTATATATTTCATGATATTAGGATATTTAGTAATCGAAATGTGATGCTTCCGTAATTACAGTCAGTGTAATTGCATTATGCGACTTTCGAGCCACATATCCAAGTAGCGAGGTTACTAAAGTTTCTGTCTTCAACGATAGTGGCACGAAATGTAGGCCTACACCTGTTTTCTTGTGATGACGTCTATCTCGCTTTCATACCCTACAGACCATACATCTAGGAAGATCAAAAATTAATGTCTATGTAGAGCTTGGTTGAATTTGTATTTCTATCGGGCTAAAAGCGATTCGCCGTGGCTTCGGCTTGTAAACCTATAAAAGGAGGTAGAGCAAAATAATATAGAAGAAAAATAGGCTGAACAGCAGTTATGGTTACTCTTGATTTTTCACTTTGTTTAAAATTATAGCTATTCTTCAGTATTAACTAACCTTTATTCAATATTTTAAACTTTTTCAAGCAATTATTATAACAATATTTGATAATTTTTAAGTATTTAAATACGCAAATCACAACATTATGACTGTTGTGACGCTGACTGTTATTTTCTCCACAGAGTATATTACTCACAAGGGAAGTACTTGTGTTGGACCAGTTGGATTGTAACAAAAATTGGAGGACATGTTAATTGATTGACATTAAATATGATGTTAGTCATTTTGCTGCAACTGTAATGAAACTCGTGAAATTTGTAATTACATTTCACTCGCGTCATTGACCGGTTCATAACGGCAAGGTTGCTCATTGTAGCTGGTTTCTTTTGTCATTTTTCCACTGGCACTACAATCGACATACACATTTGGAGGTGTGTTCTGTTCTACCTTCTTCTGAACTTTGGGCCCGAATTTGTTTCCAATAGATTCTTGAAAACGGAAGTATAAACTCTTCCCAAGTTGCCCACACATTGGAATAAGAACATCTATCTTGTAAGAATGTGATTTAATTAGATTTTTTTATTTAAGAATAATTCTAGGATTTTTCCCACACATTGGAATAAGAACATCTATCTTGTAAGAATGTGATTTAATTAGATTTTTTTATTTAAGAATAATTCTAGGATTTTTTCGCCTTTGACTGCCAGTGTTCCATTTCCTGTCATTTCATAATTAAATTGACTTTGGTCAATTATTTGTTGGTATGCAGTTTTCTTGAATGTTCTGATTAACGTCTCTAACAAACTTATTTGTATTTTCAATAGTTTGAGTTTCGTTTTCAATGCCCTTGACAGTGACAAATTTGGTAATTTTTCTTGAAGAAATATTGTTTCTTTTTTTGAAATTTGAAATGAATTTCTTTGAAGTTTTAAATTTATTCAAACCCAATTCCTTCGCTCGAAAAACAGCCCATGTTTGTAAATGCCAATAGTGCACTGTCAATCCCCGATCTCGAGAATCTCGAAACTTATTAAGGATGTAGTCTTTAGGCCTAATTTGGACGATTTTTGTAGGGGTCCCTATTTTTGAAATGTGAAACTAGTTAAGATGTTTTATTTTCTATATAATTCAAAACTGTTCTTAAATTTCTTTAGGTTTATTAATTAATGATGGTCATTTTTAATTATATCTGAATAGGGCTTCGGGCCAGATTTCCCTGACATCCTATATTCATAAATGTTTTCCAAAGTATCTTCAGAATAGGCAGAGAGTACGTTAGGACGTTTAGGTTTTTAACAAGAGACAGCTCGAAGCTACTTGAACTGTCACTGGGTTCGTTGGCAATTTCGAAGTTTTCAGAACATGCGGCCTATGTGAGCTTCTTACTGGAAGTAGCATAGGCCAAGTATTCGAAATCTAAAGTATTTTCACTAGCGTCCTCTAACCCATTCCAATATTTTTGTTCTATAATTTCTGCCAGATGATACGCCAACTGTCCATTCTCCAATCCAGGTTCTTCGTGTTTTTGAAATTTTTCCTGAACTATAGATTCTAACGTAGTTAAGATATAAAATGGATTTATTATGCCCATTTTGTTCTTTTGATGAAATATTTTATGGACTCACAAGGCTATTACGTGTGAATATACACATTTACGTGTAAATATCTACTGTTATGTCCTAAAAAGTTATTTTACACCATAAATATGCTAATCAATAAATAATGAAACAAATATTCTATTGTACTTACAATGTATTGAGTTTTTATGTTTATATAGAAACAATTCGTATACACTGTACGAATACTCGACAGCGGGAGTGTAGACTCCGGTGCGCTGCTCTTCAAGTAACCGTGCCGCTCCGTTGCAATATTTATTTCGTCAGTTTACATCTCTCCCCCTGTCCCTTATTGTTCTTCCCTCATTCACCACACTATAGTTTTCTATTTTTGTTTATTTTATTTTTTCCAAATGTTTTACTTATTTATTCTGTCATGTACCGATGTTAAGCATTTATTTATTTTTTCTTGTTCCTTATTTCATATTAAATATTATATTATTGAATTTGCAGTGAAATGACTAACATCACGGTGTTCAGTACCCTTCATTCAACATATCCTCCAAATTTTGTTACAATCCAACTGGTCCAACATAAGTACTTTCCTTGTTAGTCTATGATTTTTCGATCGCTGGTTTGGATTATCGCTGGTTCGATTGGCGTTATGGAGTGTTATGTAAGTGCACACCCATTTTTAATTAACACTAGCTAATACCCGGCGTGCGCTGCTACGCCTAAATAAATTAAAATTAATGTCCTTTTATAATGTTAAAAGATTCCTGGCTATGTGGCCGTGGTCTATAACTGGTATTTCTTCCACGCGTTTCTCCTTCAACTGCCATCTGTAAATTATCCTCTTCAATATCCTGGTCTGTATGCATATTTAATAGCTGATTAAACGAACTTTTAAATCTATTTAATATACTCCTGGAATCTGCAATCCAATCCCCATTTTTATTCCTAATTATGTTACTGCAAGCTTGAAATCCTTTCTTCTCTATTCTAATTCCTTCGTATAATTCTGTGATATTCCTATTTTTTTGCATTCATTTCAAGATCATTAATCTACTCTTTTTACCCTTTAATAACCTAGCGGTTTACCGTCTAATACTTCCTATTTTTTCTAAATTTTCTTCATTTGACTCATGTAGCCAATCCATTATTATTTGCATTATTTTCTTTACAATGTCGGCACATTTCTCAACAAACCACTTCTTGTTTTTCCTATTTTTTTTAATAACCAACACTTTGTGAAGCTGACAATTTAATAAATCTCTTATAGCCTCCCACTCTTTATTTATGTCAATTTCTTCTTCGATAGCCTCGTTTTTATCACAAGATTTTAATATTTCAAATCTGTTAGCAATTTTGATTTGGTATTCTTGCTGTATTTAATCATTTCTCAAGTTTTTAAATTCATTTTTTTCTGACACATCCTTATATTTTGTTCATCTCATGAGCGATAACCGTTGTCTGATTTTCACCCTGACCAGATTATGATCTGAATTGCAATCTGCCCCTCTAACCGATCTAACATCCAATAAATAATGTATAGAATGTATTTTTATATGTTATCACATACTTTGTTGTAATAATGTTTACTTCCAGTCCCAATGTCTTAGTGTTACTCAATAGGTATGCGTGTCGTCCTTTATTATCTCCTCACCATCGGCCAATAATACTACATCATCAACATAAACTTACAGCTTATTAATACAATTGATTTATAGGCCTTCTTCATCCTCATGCTCTAGTACAAAATTAAATAGTAGAGGAGAAAGTGCATCTCCTTGCTTTAACCCGTTCTGAATTTCAAAAGTATCCGAAAACTATTTGCTTACACCCTACTCTTGTGCCATTTAGACACACTTGTATCTCTAACTCTTTAGGAATTCCGAGCCCCAGCAGGATACTATATAACTTTTCCCCTTAATTGAATCGTACGCTTTATTGGAAGTCTACGTATAGTTGATGTACAGTACCATTATATTCCCATTTATTTTCTAAAATCTGTCTTATACTAAAATCCGATTTGTGGTAAACCTGATCTCCTAGAATGTTATCAACATAGTTTAGATAGCAGTAGGCCTACTTTTAAATTAGAAACAAAAGCACAATTTTTCATTTCAATAACGTAGTTTATAAATTGTAACAGTGCGTATGGACTACATAGTTCTGAAAATTTGAGTTTTGATTGACAGGAAAGTTGAATGTTTTTAAGTTACTTGATACAGGGTTTAAGAATGTTGTATTTGATTGGAAATATTCCTGCATTGCATACAGGTTTACAGATTTGAAACTGTAAAATTTTATCTTTTAGCGTAAAAAAAAGTATATTTTCACAATTATTTAGGACCTAGTAGGTTTTTGCTAAGAATGTAGCACATCTGAAATCGCAGAATGTATCCAGAAACTATGCGGATACAATTGTTTATTTTTTTGTATAAAATTTCATTGGTTTAATGGTAATGATGTGAAGTGATGGTTATGGTGAAATAGAATCCCAATATGTGCATTTTCGAGTAAGGAAGATCAAGAAAATCCAGAATCGGGTTGGTCGGCATTTGAACCTGTTACTATCCAATGCTAATATTTGGAGCCCTCTCGCTCCAGAGAGTAAATTTCTACAAATATATAATTCAATAGTGAGAATACTGTCACATATGGAGCTGAAGTATGGAAATTCAATAAAAACTTAGAACAAAAACGTATGTCTGTGGAAATGGATTTATTGAGGACATCAACAAGATGTTCAAAATTGAAAAAAAGTAAAATATAAAGTGACACGAGAAAAAATGGATATTAAATATTCATTAGGAGATCATGTAAGATATAAGTATGGACTTGTACTACGAATGCAAGACCAAAAGGTTACCCAGAAAAACTATAGAATGGTATCCACCTGGAAAAAGAAAGAGAGGAAAACGTTGAAACTCGTGGATACAAGGAATAAGAACTGGAATGAGAACAAGAGAACATGGAGTGAATCATATTTGAAGAGAAAAATTATACGCTCAGACCGGGACTTGAACCCGGGACCCTTGGTTCTCTAGACCAAGTGCTCTACCAACTGAGCTACCTGAGCAAGTACCGATCTAAACGCAAATCTTTCTCTATATACATTGTAATTCCCATCCACCAAATGCTGTGAAGCCATGCTTCTATCTTGCAAATGGCGGCTCCTTTATTAAGAAGACATATTTGGGAATTATACATTACAGCCAGTACGGCTTTTTCCAAGTTTTTATTATTGATTTCGTACATCTCATTGATGGATAAATCATATTTGAAGAGAAAAATTATACGCTCAGACCGGGACTTGAACCCGGGACCCTTGGTTCTCTAGACCAAGTGCTCTACCAACTGAGCTACCTGAGCAAGTACCGATCTAAACGCAAATCTTTCTCTATATACATTGTAATTCCCATCCACCAAATGCTGTGAAGCCATGCTTCTATCTTGCAAATGGCGGCTCCTTTATTAAGAAGACATATTTGGGAATTATACATTACAGCCAGTACGGCTTTTTCCAAGTTTTTATTATTGATTTCGTACATCTCATTGATGGATAAATCATATTTGAAGAGAAAAATTATACGCTCAGACCGGGACTTGAACCCGGGACCCTTGGAAAGATTTGCGTTTAGATCGGTACTTGCTCAGGTAGCTCAGTTGGTAGAGCACTTGGTCTAGAGAACCAAGGGTCCCGGGTTCAAGTCCCGGTCTGAGCGTATAATTTTTCTCTTCAAATATGATTTATCCATCAATGAGATGTACGAAATCAATAATAAAAACTTGGAAAAAGCCGTACTGGCTGTAATGTATAATTCCCAAATATGTCTTCTTAATAAAGGAGCCGCCATTTGCAAGATAGAAGCATGGCTTCACAGCATTTGGTGGATGGGAATTACAATGTATATAGAGAAAGATTTGCGTTTAGATCGGTACTTGCTCAGGTAGCTCAGTTGGTAGAGCACTTGGTCTAGAGAACCAAGGGTCCCGGGTTCAAGTCCCGGTCTGAGCGTATAATTTTTCTCTTCAAATATGATTTATCCATCAATGAGATGTACGAAATCAATAATAAAAACATGGAGTGAATGAATATGGATGAGTGGAGAAGAAAAATAAAGCTTTAGACACAAAAATATATGTAAAATTGAAAATCTGTATATAAATAAATACATTTTAAAAATATATAATTGCATGTTTTCTATATTTGATTTAGTTTAATTAACAGAAGAGAGATACAAAGTAAACCAGCAAAATTGGACCAAGAATTCCAAAAGCTGAGGAATTTGCTTAGCTTACGCTTTTCCTGTGTGACGGTATTGTATAAAAGGGCTGTTGTAATAAATTGCATAACGGTATCTACATGAAAATACAAGTAGTTATAACAGAAATACTAGCCTCTATGCTCTACAGTGTGAAGTACAGACTACGTTAATACTAGGGCACTCCCAGAAACAAGGTCATCATTTAAAAATATTATACTCCCGTGAATCGAACCCATGTCCTCGTAGTGTAAGATGGGGATTCTACCGACCACGCGATTGATTGAAACAACAGAAGTACAATGGTTTTTGTAAACTTAAAATCCACTAATATACAATATGGGTAATGAGTTTGTGTGTGTGAAGATATTTGTGTCGAAAATTGAGAAAGAAACTTTTAGCAGTGAACTCAAGAGAGAACAATTATTTCACAGTCTCGGATGAGTACATTCACTATAATTTGCCTTATCTTTATTCACTAAATCGCTACTAATTCCCAACTGATTGACCTTCTGCCTTCGCCAAAGATATACAAGGCAGCGCAGGAAAACTTCTAGGATCAAGGTCGTGACACTTCCACATGGAAGCCTCTGGCCACCGATCTTCCCCGAAAGGAGATGTAAGAGACTCATAGAGATCTGTGGAAAGAGAACCCAGATATTTCAATGATCTGCGCGGGCCATTCGATTCGCTAGTCGGCGACTAGCAAATCTATTTCGACCAATGCGAGATCACTATTCTCACCTTTCCTGCGTAATTAAAACGTCGTTATTATGACGCACCACAATATAAAAATAAGTACTATACCAGGTAATATGTTCGAGGTATGTTACCAACATAGAAAATTAACAAGATATAAGTAGGAATGCGCACGAGACAAATATTCAGAATAAAAATAAAAGCCACAAGAAGACTATAAAATTAATGCCAGTTGCTTGTTCCTGCGAAGATGGCCGTCTAGCAGACAGCCAACCTTTTGACATGTACTACTGATTGTTCAGAAAGTTGGGAGCTTGAATATCTTACATTCCAAGGGTCTCCTCAGGTCTATAGAGATATGTCTCTGACTTGTACACTCTCTCTCCCTCCTAGGGATGCTAGGGACAAACTAGGAGTAAATACCATTCGAGCTGACACCAATCAGCTTAGTGAACCTAAAAACTATGGATTCGACTCTAATCTCGATCACTTACGAGCTCAGCGGACTTAAACAACAAATGTTTGTGATGCAATTATGTAACATAAGTAAACAGTTTCTAAAATTGTTTAAACCATTTCGAGATGAATACTATTTTGAAAATATGCTAAATTTATTATACAGGGTGATTCCATAAGGGTGAGCAAAATTAAACATGATATGGGGTTGCTCGATTGAATAGTTTGAGATAGGAAACCTAAGGTCCGAGAAACCAGCTTAAGGAGATATGGGAGTTAACTTGTCTTTGACATTACTGTCTAAGTCTTTTTTGTTTACATTCCTTATCAGTTAATTACAAGTATTATCAAATGACATAATTAACATACAACAGTTGCTCAAACTGACGGCCACCAACCTTAATATAAGCACGACATCAGCGTATAAGATTCTGCCGCATTCAGGTGGGTTTGAATCACATCAGAGGCAGTTACAATCCTGGCAAGTAATTCCATGTCTGTTTTCACTGGAGTTTCAAACACAAGTGACTTTAGATACCCCCGTAGGAAATAATCAAGGGGAGTCAGGTCAAATCCTGCATCATGACTTCCTAATTACCAGGTTCATCCTTGCAGGAACTAAAGGATATAGTACATGTAAATAAACAGCACAGTACGTGTAAATTGTTCGCACGTTTATTGTATATCAGTTGGAAAGCAATAATGCTAGTCAGTGTGATAGACAAATGTACTTTCATATATCCATACAGTGGATTCAAGGATCTTACATTCCCTACCTCAAAATGTTCAGTTGAACATCCCCTTTGCACGCTCCTACAGAATCACTCTGTATAGCCAAGTTTATAACTCTGAAATTACCAAAACGGAATTATATTGTGATCATGTTCGCGTCTGAACACCTCATATCAGTATCACAAAATAACCCTATTTTAAGGGATGATTTTGTTTGTACGTAGATCAATGGTAACAGCTCTTGATATCACGTCCACCTGTAATTTACAGAGGGGGGCCTTCATCCTGTTAGTATGTGGTAGGATGTCGTGTCCCCAGCCAATATATGTTTTCTGAAACTGAATCAGCTACTTATTGAACCTATCCGAATTTTCAAAGATATGGAACACTCTCCATATTGGACAAAACATATATTTCCGTGCCCCTGTTCGGTCAGATTTAGTTGATTTTTAGGAGAATACACTTCACGTTTCATTACAATGCGTTTCGTAGCTTACTCCGTGACCGAGAGGTTTAACGCATGATATGGTGCTTTGGTAGAACTATGAGACTTAAACTGATTCGAGTTCCCATAGGGGAACAAATTTTCTCATTGAATTTCGGCCACTATTGGACCGATGCCCACTCAGCATTGTCAGATATTTTGATAGCTATAATAAATAGCGGCTCCAGGCTTACAAATGTTTTCAATGGCTGGAAAAACTCGACCTCCTGATCATATAGCATTGACTGAATTCAGGTCCGATACATGACGAGGTTGAAAATTTTAATTGAATTTTCTAATTTGGAGCTAGGAAATATAAGCATGTCTTCCGGGGGGACACGGGTGCTCTCTAGCGGGAATTTATTAAACAAGCTAATTTACTTGAGCTTATTAACCTACAGATGTCAACGAATGGCATGTGTTCGGCACATCTCCATGTTCTCAAATGATACATCTAGTAAGCAACCAAGTGCCGATTGTCTAGAAAAAGTGGGAGCCTTAACCTCCTACTACCCCAAGGGCCTCCTGAGGACTGTAGTGGGATTACTTTTCTTGGTTAGACGAAAGAAAAAAACATACAAAGAGGTTAAAAAAAAGAAAGTGTTGGACCTAATGTGACTTTTCGCAGAATGCTCATGTAAATTTATAGATTTCCTGAAATAATTACATTCAAATCCTTCACGTTCTTTAAATACATTTTTTTTCCGAACACATTTAACAAATCTGAATATCGGCTGGAGATAACTTGTTCCTGGATTTTTGTTTTTGATCAAACGCTGCGTTCTTCATCAAGTAGTCACATCCTACTTCAAAACAAATAAAAATACCAGAACATTTATATGCTTTACACAGGACGTTCTGAAAAATAATTTCAATATTTACATAGGAGGGAGAACAGGTAAACACAGTGCGATGGGCAGGACCTGTGGCACGAATGGGAAATGAACAGGGAGTCATGATTATTCTTGCAGCAAAACCAGAGTGAAAACACCCAATTGGAAGACCAAGAATGAAGTGAGAGAATACTATTATTCATGATTTGATGGAAGTATTTTAAACAGGAGAGCTCAGGATAGGGATATGTGGATAGCTTATGTCAGTGCGGACATTAAAATACAGGTTCGGTAGTGCCAGTGAGTTAGTGACACAGGAAGTAGCATCCAAATAAAAAATGTTCTTATGTACATGATGTCCACTGCTGTGGTCTCGAGGTAGCGTGCTGCCTTTTCACGCAGCGGGCCCGGGTTCGATCCCCGGTCGGGGCAGTTTTTCTGGGTGAGGTTTTTATCGGGGTTTTTCCTCACCTGTAAGACAAATGTCAGGAAAACTATAAGGCCCAAACGGTCCCCGAATTCATATGGCCATCGTCATCATCCTTATCATCATCACCATCAACCTTCACCGGTGTGGAAAGCAACGGGAAGCTACCACACCTCACAATTCCCTAGTAAAGCTGCAAGCATAGCATGGAAATACTATGATTGCAGTGAAGGACCTGCCTTCGGCCAGAATTACTATGGTTGGATGAACATGATTCCTAAACTTAATATATTTTGAGTTATGGTGTATCGTTTTTCGACAGCGCAGCGATGGTCCAGTGGTTATGTTCCTTGCGTCTAGTCCCGAGGGTCGCAATCTCAAACCCGGGCGGGGTCGTTGGATGAAAAAATCCAAGATACATTTTTTACGGGAGGAAATTTAAACCTTGAGTCCCGAGTCTAAAAATGTTCAAGTTCTTTAAAGAACCACAAGTCTGGATAACAAGTTCTCTGAGAAAATTAACCTACCTTCACACATCGAAGTGATACCTTAGTTGCGTAATAGATGTCTCATTAAGGCGATCTGCTAACAACATGCCACTCGTTAACATCCGTAGGTGAATAAGGGTAAATTATTTAACTTGGTTAAGAAACTCGCCTAGGGAGCACCCACGTCCCCAAGTGGAACCTATGGGGTATATACATACATACATATGGTGTATTATATACTACTGCAATCAATGCAAATTGCAAGAGGAGCAATTTTTAGAAAGTCCCAGTATGTTATGACAGTAGACGAATATTGTATAATGCAAAAATGGATAGTTAATGACAAATGAATATTTTGAAAGAATGACTGAGTTCAAATACTTTAGGAACCATAATTGCAAAACAGGAATGAGATGCATGAAGAAATTAAACATAGGCTCAATTCTGGAAATGTATGCTATTATGTATTATAGAGACTTTCGTCGTCTCGACTTACCAAAGAATCTATACACTGAATACATATAACTGTTATTAGCCTAGTTATAATATATGGGAGCGAAATCTGGACTCTTATTTTAAGGGAGGGAAAAATTACGAGTACCTGTATTTGAGAATAAGTTTCTTAAGAAAATTTTTGAACAAATTGTGATATGATCAGGCAGTGGAATGTAGAAAATCAAGTAACAGATGAGCTATATTATCTTTAAGGGAAGCCAGATATATGTAACAAGGACATTGAGTCTCGTAGACTGCGATGGGCAGTACATGTTGGAGGAATGACAGAAGGTCATGCAAATTCCTTATAGGGAAAACTGAGTAAATTACCAGTAGGTAAGCCAATAATGAGGTGGGAGAATAACAATAGCCATGATTTGAAGGAAGTAGATTATACAGGGATTGACTGGAAAACATCACACCAGGTTAGGGATATATGGAGAGCTTATGCCCGCGCAGATATGAACCTATGGGTTTCATAAAGACAATCAGTTTCTCATTCGTATTACGATTATGTTTTACGTCCGCATTTTCTTATGTACATTCCATTCTCTTCATACTTCTCGTGATGCCATCCATCTATTATTGTTGTGGGTTTCCTCTTCTCCTTCTGGTTTCAGCATTCTATTCCAAATTCATTTTCGGAATTACATTAATCTTGTTTGAAGTCCCGTGATTGTTCCAACATCCGATATTCATTAACAGCTATTCTGTATCCGAGCTAAGTTGCAGTTTTACTGTAAGGGTTATATCGTATAACTAGGGGAAATAAGCCTTAATGCAAGACAAGATGGTACCAATAAATAGTAACTTCCATTTCCTATTTATTTATGAAAAATATATATGGGCATATCTAACTAAACAATTGCATTATTCCCATGATGTCGATAGATTTCCAATACTAATAATTTCATTAGGTCTACAAGCACTTATATGCCCAATGCTTTCTTACCTGTAAATTCTCCTCCTACTGTGGTGAAATTCATTCATACTAATTTAGTTTCATTAATTTTCGGATAGATGTCAGAGTGGTCCGTGGCCAATATTCCGCCTCATAGTGACATCTAGGAAACCAAGGGAGTACTAGGACAGAAAAATTCGGCAAATTTTGCTTAGATGCATTTTTATTCAGGCTTGAGGATTTTATATGAGATTGTAAATCCTCAGACTGGGATCCCACGTCTTAAAGTCCCTCCCGGAGGACTTGATCCTTGGATTTTTCATCCTAAAAAAATTCATCGACCCCGTCCGGGTTTGAACTCGCAGTCCTCGGTACCAGAGGCAAGTAGCATAGGAACCACTGGTCCACCGCGGTCAATTCTTATTTAATCTATTGAAATTGAACTCCATGGCGAGACAGGCCTAGAAGACTCTTGGCCTACCAGTCGGCTGCTGGCCTCACATCCACATGTGTTAATCAGAGGTAGGCGATTATCTACCCAGTGTAGAGGGTGACATCTGGCCAGCATGTCGGGTTCCCCAGCCGTTATAGCTGGTCTTCTCAAACTGGAGTCGCTACTTAGTGTAGCTACTCAAATGCCTCACGATGCTGGGTCCCATACTGGCCGAAATTCCATGCGAAAATGTCTTCCCCATGGGAATTGGAACCAGCGTAAGTCCCGTCTATTGGTGCCTCCGTGCCTTAAACACTCGGCAACGACGCGGGGCACTGAAATTATTATAGGTCCTATGTCTTAAGATTCTCGCACATAACGTATATAGACATGTGCCACGTAGGCCTAATATAGGCATATATATATATATATATGCGTGTTTATTTTTATTTTAATATTTTCGAGTGTTAGCACATTTTCTAACACGTTTAATTGTAAACAGATATTTGACCAATTAAATCGCAGTCCATACATCAGGTTTGTTTACATTACAACTGAAACTTTTCTGGGATTGAATTCAGTCCAACTTTATTCTACTTTGGTCTTACAGCAGTATACATTTTACATCTTTAGAACAGGGAGCTGTCCACTGCTAAAATCTCGAACATGGAGGACCTGGTAATTTGTTATCGAGATTGTCTTCTTGTAGCCTTTAGAGAATCAAACACTGAGCTATAAGGCAGCACCTGTTAGTTTTGGTTCTCTTCGGATAAAAACAACAGTAATAATATGACAATAGTAAGTATGCAATTGAATAGCAATAATTATTTATTTACAAGTTTACAATGTACATACGTATGTTTGTAGATTTAATCAATATATACAGCATTTTTTATTCACAATTCCCTGTTTTTCAAAATATCAGTTTTATTTTAAAATTAATACTTTTAACTACTATTTGACTTATTCGAGAAAACAAACAGGAAATCACATTCTCTGAGGTCTATAAATATTTAAGATTTTAAGATTTAAGATTTATTTAGCCTGGTGGAGTTAAGGCCATGTGGCCTTCTCTTCCACTCACCAGGACAAACATATATTACATAAGAATATAACAATCTTAATTAACTCTAATATTAAACACTAAGTAAAAATTTGATCAAAAGATAATATCTAATATACATATTACGATCTATAATACAACCAGTTAATATTAGTTAAAATTAAGACTAAAACTAATAATAAAATGTATACAAGCAAGACATATTAAATTGTCCCTGTCTAGTATAGTATATAAAAAACAGGAAAATAATGAGATATAGAAAACTAATTTTACGATTATACAATATTTAAAACAAAACAAATGAAAATATTTGTTATTCTTAATATTATTTACATAAATAATTAAATATATTAATATTGCTAAAAGAATACTATCAGTGAGGTGTATAAGTTAGTTTGTTATTAAATAATTCTTTAGTTTGTTTTTGAAGGATGTTATAGTTTGACAGTCTCTGACATAGGGTGGAAGGGAATTCCATGTTTTGGTAAGTGACACCGTAAAAGATAATGAATAATATACAGTGTGATGAGGCGGGATATAAAGGACAATGTGCTGATGGGATCGAGTGTCAAGATTATGTGTGTCGGATAGTCTGATGAAGCGGCGTGATAAATAATTATTGGTAGCAAACAAAAAAAATCCATAGAAAATCTTCATATGCACTTTCAGTTATACCTCTACGAGTGCAAGTCAAAATTTGCTGGACATTATGTTTCAAACAATGTTTTGAAAATATGTTGATATTGGAGTAGGTTACAGTGATTTGTTCCATTACTTGACATACAGAACTCTTTACATTATATTGAAACAGAAAGATTTGAGCCAAGGCCTTATTCATATTTTTTAATAAGTAAGTAATTATATTAAAAAATAATGGATTTATGAGTAACTAATGGTAAGATAAAAATATGAATAAAGATTTCAAATATAAACTTTACCTATACACGTATTATTAATGGTTGTCCATTTGCTGTCGTCACTCTCGCCGTATACATCCTCACAACTAGGTCTAAAAATCTGCTTCCTCTATGCGTTCAGTGGTTTCATACATTCTGCTGTACCACAGCTACAACAATCGGTGTCACTGGGGCTCGAGTGCCCATGTTCCTGAGCAATTCAATGGAAATATCATAACAAGGAATACATTTTAAATGTTATATTTAATATGTTTCGCTGTAACCAGTTTAATTACAGAGAAGAGTATAATTAACAAATATTGGTTTTAAATCCAGTACTCTGGTAAAATATAATATAATTCGTATATTACAGATAACATTTTTATTATTGTATACTGTCGTTTTCAGATTATTTAAATTTACAGTGTCATCTTGAAACTGATTTTTTAAAATTATTTTTGGAATAAACTTTATAATAACTGGGGGAAATATTACATAAGTTGTAAACAGTATTTATAAAAATGTCAGATAGCCACAATCGTTTCAATAGCAAATACCTAATGTAAAATTTCCTTCTGAATTTTATCATTATCATCTTAATCCCCTGCATCGTTTCTCTCAAATAATAAAGCCAAATTCACAGGTCAAACATTATACATTAAGTGACACGGGGTGTGCTCTAAACATTTACTGAAGTTTTCAATATTCATAAGTGGAATTGCTCACCTGCCGTCGAAGTGGCTATTGTCTTATATGGTTCCTCATGCTGCCGCAACAAATACAGTCGTTATTGCCGCTACTAGACGCACAATGCTCAGTGATTTAAAATTTCAAAGAATCGGCAAAAATCAAGTTTTACTGTTCGTTAGAGAGCAAAAATATAAACAGCTTTGTGCACAAGTAGATTGGATACCAATATGCCAAAGAAATTTATCTTTATACTAATTATTATATTAATATTCAGGCCGTGAAATTATGCAACGTAAAAAAATAATTTTTATTGCACATTTTGGTCAAACCAGCTGAACCTTTTTCTGATAATTATTTCAATACCAATAATTATTTCATGATCCTTGTTATTATCATCGTTATCATCATCATCGTTATTATCACCATGGTTATTATCATCATCGTTATCATCGGTGACATCATCGTTAGCATCATCGATGAAATCATCGCCATTATCATCGTCGTCGTTATCATCGTCGTCGTTATTAACATAATCATTGTTATTACATTGTTATCAACGTTATCATTATCGTAATTCTCACCATCGTTATCATCGTTCTTATTATCATCGTTATCAACATCGTTATCATCATCGTTATCACCATCTAATCGTTATCATCATTAACATCATCGTTATTATCGTCAATGTTATTACCTTCATTGTTATTATCATCGTCGTTGCTATCTACGTTATCATCTTTGCCATGATAATTATTGTTGTCATCATCGTTCTTGTTTTAATCGTTATTATCATCGTTGTTACCATCATCATTGTTGTTATCATCGTTGTTATCTCTGTTATCATGATCGTTATCATCATTATCATTGTTGTTATCATTTTTATTATATTCTTCCATATTATCATCAATATTATTATCAAAATTATTATTATTATCAATATTATTATCATTATTATTATTATTATTATTATTATTATTATTATTATTATTATTATTATCATCAATATTATTATCAATATTATTATTATTATTATTATTTTCATCGATATCAATATTTTCATCAATATTATTATTTTCATCTACATTATTATCAATATTATCATCATGAATATTATTATTTTCATCTATATTATTATCAATATTATCATCATGAATATTATTATTTTCGTCAATATTATTATTTTCGTCAATATTTTTATTTTCGTCAATATTACTATTATTTTCGTCAATATTACTATTATTTTCATTAATGTTACTATTTTCATCAGTATTGTTATCTTCATCAATATTGCTGTCTTCATCAATTATCATCATCAATACAATTATTATTATAAATTATTATTATTATAAATTATTATTATTATTATTATAAATTATTATTATTATTATAAATTATTATTATTATTATTATTATAAATTATTATTATTATTATAAATTATTATTATTATTATAAATTATTATTATTATTATAAATTATTATTATTATTATCGTCATCATCATCAATATTTTCATCATCAATATTATTATGATCAATATTATGATTAATATTATCATGAATATTTTTATTATTACCAATATTTTTATTATCAAATATATTATCCTAATCGTTATAATTTTTACCATCGTTATTATTATCACCATCTTTATCATCATCGTCGTTGTTATCGTTGTCATCATCTTTGTTATCACTTATTATCGTTATCATCTTTGTTATCTTCATGGTTGTTATCATTGTTGTTATCATCGCTGTTATCGTCATCGTAATTAACATCATCGTTATTATCATCATTGATAATTATCATCGTTATTGTCACCATCATTGTTGTTATCATCATCGATGTTATCATCGTTATCATCATCGTTGTAATCATCATCTTCGTTAACACCTTCGTTAACATCATCGTCGTCATTATTATTAACATCGTCGTCGTTATCATCCTCGTCGTTATTAACATAATCATTGTTATTTCATCGTTATCATCATCGTTGTTATTATCGTTATCATCATCATCATCATCGTTATCATTTTGTATTATTATCGTCGTCATTATTATCATCGTCGTCATTATTATCATCGTCGTCATTATTATCGTCGTCGTCATTATTATCGTCGTCGTTGTCATCGTCGTTATTATCAACGACGTCATTATTATCGTCGTCGTTATTATTAATTATCATCGTCGTTATCATCGTAATCGTTATTATCATAATCGTTGTTATTACATCGTTAACATTATCATAATCGTTATTACCATCATCGTTGTTATTATTGTCGTTATCAACGTTCTTATCATCTTTATCATCAATGTTGTCATCTTCGTTATCATAGTTGACATCATCATTATCATTGTCCTTATCGTCGTCGGAATTATCAAAATAGTCGTTATTTTTTTGTCGTTATTATCATAATCATTGTTATAATCAACGTTATCGTCACCACTATTATCTTCGTTCTTATCATTATCATCATCGTTATCATGATCATTATCATTGTAATTGTCAACATCCACATTATTATCAAATTATCAAAAGTATCATAAATATTATTATCATCCATATCATCAAATTAACATTATTATCAATATTATTACTACTTTCATTAACATTATCGTCATCAATTTTATTATTACTATTTTCATATATATTATTATTTTTTGTTCAATATATTATTATTTTGATGTATTTTATTATTTTCATCAATATTATTATTATTATTATTATTATTATTATTATTTTGATCAATATTATCATCAATATTATTATTTTCATCAATATTATCAACAATATTAATATTATCATGAATATTATCATCATAAATATTATCGTCATCGTATATATTATTGTTTTCATCAATATTATTTTCATCAACATTATTAGTATCAATATTATTTTATTTTCATCAATATTATTTTTATCAATATTATTTTTATTTCATCAATATTATTTTTATCAATATTATTATCAATTATTATTATTATTATTATTATTATTATTATTATTAATATTATCTTCATCTTTACTATTATTTTCATAAATATTTTTATTATTATCGATATTATTATTGTTTTCATAAACATTATTGACATAAATATTATTGTTTTCATATATATTATTGCCATCAATATTATTTTTTCATCAATATTATTTTTTTCATCAATATTATTATTTTCAACAATATTATTATCATCATTATTTTCATCAATATTACTATTTTTATCATGAATATTATTTTCTCAATATTGTTACTATCATCAATGTTATTATCATCAATGTTATTATCATCAATGTTATTGTCATCAATGTTGTTATTGTCATCAATGTTGTTATTGTCATCAATGTTGTTATTATCATCAATGTTGTTATTATTGTCATCCATATTTTTGTCATCAATATTAATATTTTTATCATCAGTATTATTATAATTATCATCAATATTATTAATTTCATCATCAATATTATTAATTTCATCATCAATATTACTATTTTCATCAATATTACTATTTTCATCAATATTACTATTTTCATCAATATTACTATTTTCATCAATACTACTATTTTCATCAATATTACTATTTTCATCAATATTACAATTTTCATCAATATTGATATTAACATCAATATTATTATTATTATTATTATTATTATTATTATTATTATTATTATAATCGACAATGTAATTATTATCATCCATACTATTATATTTTCTAAAATATTATTTTAATAAATATCATCATCATCATAGTACATTCACGAATTTAGGCCATTTGTTGACCTGTTTCGGCCTCAAGAGAAACACCATCCAGAAGTCTTTTGAGTGGACGTCCTGGTCTTCTTCTTCCTGCAGGTTGATATCTTAACATTAGTTTGGGTATTCTGTGATCTTCCATTCGATGAACATGTTGTATCCATCTTGACTTATAATCAGAAATTTTGTTTTCTAAAGATTCCATGTGTAATTCTTCTAAGATGTCTTCATTTTTTTTGTGATCTAGTAGTGTGTATCCTGCAGTCCTCCGAAGATATCTCATTTCAGCAGATCTAAGTCTCTGTATATCCTTCTGTTTCAACGTCCATACTTCGCTACCATACAAAAGAGTTGGAAGAGCCAGTGTTTTATACACTTTCAGTCTTGAATGCTTTTGGACTAACTGTGGCTTGAAGATAGAATTTATTAACCCTAAAATTCTTAAAAATTTAGATATTTTTGCATTTACATCCTTTTCTTCTTCATATGAGATATTGCATCCTAGATATGTAAAATTATTCACCTGCTCCAAAATTTTATTGTCCAGTACAATTTTACTTCTGACAGGATCTACACCTTGAAATGCCATAATTTTTGTTTTTTCTGTAGATATCTTTAATCCATATTCTTCTGTAATTTTGTTAAGTTCATACAGACCTTTCTGTAGATTATCTTCGGAACTTGCTATTATTATTTGGTCATCTGCAAACAGTAGGGTGTTTAATTTTCTATTTTCTGATATTCTTATTCCAAATTTATATGTTTTGTTCCAGCAACATATTACTTCATTGATATAAAATCTGTCCAGAGACTAAAAGGTAGCAGCCCTACCACTGGACTACTTAGCGTCGGGCCAGTAACCTGTCCTAAGGAACTTCAAAACTACTTTCAAGTCTCAACACGAAAAAAAAGACAGAAGGAAGTTGAAACTTTTAAGCCAAAATTATTCATCAATGATTAGTTTCATCATATATAATAGTATCATCAATATTATTTTCATCAATATTAATATTATCATCAATATTATTATTATCATCAATATTAGTAATATTTTTATCAATATTATTATTATCATCATCAATATTATTATTATTTGCGTCAAAATTAATATTTTTATCATCAATATTATCTCAATATTGTTATTATCACCAATGTTATTATTGTCATCAATATTATCATCATCAATACTATTGTCATCAATATTATCATCATCAATACTATTGTCATCAATATTATTATCATCAATATTATTATGTTATCAATGATATTATCATCAATATTTATTATTTTATCAATATTATTATCATCAATATAATTATTATTTTAAAAATGTTGCTATTTAAAAAAAAGAATTATAAGCAATATTATTCTTAGTATTATTATTTGAATCAATATTATCAATATGATTTCTTATCAATATTATATTATCAACATGATATTATCATAAATGTTATTCTAATTCTGCTTCATCTTATTAGTATTATTGCCATTATTATCACCAATTTTATTATCATAATCTTATTGTTATTTTCATTAATATTATTTCCTAAAAATTTTATCAATTATATATCCATCAATATTATCATCATCAATATCATTTTCACATACAGCAATTTATTTTCATCATCATAATATTATTTTCATCATCAATATTATTTTCATCATCAATATTATTATTTTCATCAATATTATTATTTTCATCATATGATTGTTATTTTCATCATATGATTGTTATTTTCGTCATATGATTGTTATTTTCGTCATATGATTGTTATTTTCATCATATGATTGTTATTTTCATCATATGATTGTTATTTTCATCATATGATTGTTATTTTCATCATATGATTGTTATTTTCATCATATGATTGTTATTTTCATCATATGATTGTTATTTTCATCATATGATTGTTATTTTCATCATATGATTGTTATTTTCATCATATGATTCATCATATGATTGTTATTTTCATCATATGATTGTTATTTTCATGATATGATTGTTAATTTCATCATATGATTGTTAGTTTCATCATATGATTGTTATTTTCATCATGTGATTGTTATTTTCATCATATGACTTATTTTCATCATATGATTGTTATTTTCATCATATGATTGTTATTTTCATCATATGATTGTTATTTTCATCATATGATTGTTATTTTCATCATATGATGGTTATTTTCACCATATGATTGTTATTTTCATCATATGATTGTTATTTTCATCATATGATTGTTAGTTTCATCATATGATTGTTATTTTCATCATATGATTGTTATTTTCATCATATGATTGTTATTTTCATCATATGATTGTTATTTTCATCATATGATTGTTATTTTCATCATATGATTGTTATTTTCATCATATGATTGTTATTTTCATCATATGATTGTTATTTTCATCATATGATTGTTATTTTCATCATATGATTGTTATTTTCATCATATGATTGTTATTTTCATCAATATGATTGTTATTTTCATCAATATGATTGTTATTTTCATCAATATGATTGTTATTTTCATCAATATGATTGTTATTTTCATCAATATGATTGTTATTTTCATCAATATGATTGTTATTTTCATCATATGATTGTTATTTTCATCATATGATTGTTATTTTCATCAATATGATTGTTATTTTCATCATATGATTGTTATTTCCATCATATGATTGTTATTTTCATCATATGATTGTTATTTTCATCATATGATTGTTATTTTCATCATATGATTGTTATTTTCATCATATGATTGTTATTTTCATCATATGATTGTTATTTTCATCATATGATTGTTATTTTCATCATATGATTGTTATTTTCATCATATGATTGTTATTTTCATCATATGATTGTTATTTTCATCATATGATTGTTATTTTCATCATATGATTGTTATTTTCATCATATGATTGTTATTTTCATCATATGATTGTTATTTTCATCATATGATTGTTATTTTCATCATATGATTGTTATTTTCATCAATATGATTGTTATTTTCATCAATATGTTTGTTATTTTCATCAATATGATTGTTATTTTCATCAATATGATTGTTATTTTCATCAATATGATTGTTATTTTCATCAATATGATTGTTATTTTCATCATATGATTGTTATTTTCATCATATGATTGTTATTTTCATCAATATGATTGTTATTTTCATCAATATGATTGTTATTTTCATCAATATGATTGTTATTTTCATCATATGATTGTTATTTTCATCATATGATTGTTATTTTCATCATATGATTGTTATTTTCATCATATGATTGTTATTTTCATCATATGATTGTTATTTTCATCATATGATTGTTATTTTCATCATATGATTGTTATTTTCATCATATGATTGTTATTTTCATCATATGATTGTTATTTTCATCATATGATTGTTATTTTCATCATATGATTGTTTTTTCATCATATGATTGTTATTTTCATCATATGATTGTTATTTTCATCATATGATTGTTATTTTCATCATATGATTGTTATTTTCATTAATATTATTATTTTCATCAATATAACTTTTCACCATCAATATAATTATTATTATCATCAATATTATTAACATTATCAGTATTATTATTATCATCATTAATATTATTATTATCATCATTAATATTATTATTATCATGAATATTATTATTATTATCATCAATATTATTATCATCAGAATTATTATTACTTTCGTCCATATTATTATTATTATTATCATTATTATTATTATTGCCAATATTATTATTTTCATCAATATAATTATTTTCATCTATATTATTATCTTCATCAATATTATTATCATCATCAATATTTTAATTTGTTTCATTAATATTATTAGTATCATCAATATTATTATTATTATTATTATTATCGATATTATTATTATCGTTATATATTATTTCATCGATATTATCATCAATGTTATTATTTTCCTCAGTATTGTTATTATTTTCATAGAAGGTATTTTATTATCATCAATATCAATATTATTATTATGAAAATTATTATTTTAATGAAAATTATTATTTTCATCAATACCATTAATATTTTCATCTATATTAATAGTATTATCTATATTAATATTATTATCATCAATGTTATCTTCATTATTATTATTGTCATCATTATTATTATATGCTTCAATATTATTATCATCATCATCAATATTGTTATTATCTTCATCAAATATTATTATTATTATTATATTATTATTATTATTATTATTATTATTATTTTATTATTATCATCAATAATATTATTATTATCTTGAATATTACTGTTATCAATATTACTATTATCTCAATATTACTTTTAACATAAGTAATATTATTATCAATGTTATTATCATCAATAATATTTTCATCTATATTATCTTCATCAGTATTATTATCATCAGCATCAATATTATCATAATCAATATTATTACCATCATTATTATCGTAATAATAATAATAATTATTATTATTAATATTATAAATATTATTATTAATATTGATATTATTAATATTATTATCATTATTATTTTGATCATTATTACTATTTTGTACATTAATACGCCTATCTATCATTACAGATTAATATATTTTTGGAAGTACCTCGCAAATAAATTATTTGTTATAATCAGTTATTAATAAATATATTGCGTGTATCAACTAATTGAAAGTCCTCGTATCAATTATGTAGAGCCAGATATTCGTGTGCTCTTATAATTGTTAATCTTACACATGGGAGTCAAATAGTGACTTCCTGATTTTTGCCGATTTTTTCGCATTGTGGATCACTGAGAAGTGTTGTACAGTATCTTCGTTTCTGGCGCCATCGCTAGAATAAGAATAAATTCTTACTAATTTCTTCAAATGTATCCGTACATAAAACTTGGGTACTAATGTTTCTGTTTTCGATTGCTAAAAAGAATCTTACAACATTTTTAACTAAAAATCTTGTGTTTATAATAAGGAGACTTACGTAATATCCGGCAAATAAATGTACCTAGAGCTGATAATCTGTTTGTTTTACGAACACTGACTTTATATGTTATATAATGTTTACAGGATTTTGTGAGGAGAGGAAATAATGTACGTATATACTTTCTACCATTAATCGTATTTTGAGTGTATTATCAAATTCCTAGTCTTACAGATTATATCTTTAACTTCAAATCAATTTATATTTAAATAACTGGGTTCATTGATTTCAGACAGTCAATTCTTATATGCTGTGTAATATCACTTTAAATATATATTTATTGATAATTAAAATGAAGAAATAAAAACATTTGTTTATTTTAACAAGTTATTGATGTATAGTATTATTAGATCGTACATTATTTTTAATTGTTCAGAGATTTTAACTGCTAGCAGTACAATCACTATTTTTAATCTATTTGAAACTTATCTGTTTGTTACGTTATGTAGGTCTCGGAAAGGCACAAAATACATCGCTCTGGTCTTGAGTCTATGTTCAACGCTCATTTTTGGATTTTACAGGCTAATATTGGGAGACGATCTTAGGAAACATGAAACTGTAACAACGATACTGAGATCTGTTAACATATTGTTTCTTTAAGATGGATGGTTTTATATGTATGCTTCAATACCGTCCTCAAGAAAATGTATATTTGGGACGTCCTAGAAAACATAGACCGAGAATGCTTCACTGAAACCTTTACAGGATTTAGGCCTTCAACTTGTTTGGAAGAAGAAGAAGAAGAAGAAGAAGATGATGATATATAAATAAATATACACATATTTTTCTCAGCTCGTGGTTGTAGGTGATGTTGGAGCCGGTGTAAACAGCACAGTATTCTCCTTCTATACCATTGGAAATTACTGCATCAACTCAGATCAAAATTAACAGCCATAAGTGTTGCCCTTCAACAACTATAAGTCAGACAAGAAAGTTAGAAAAATGTAGTCTTCTACTCTGATTAAGAACTCAGCGATACAAGCTTCGACACGTAAACATCCCTCATATTCTCATGTATCAAACATTCAAGCCGTATTCAGAGACTTTCAAATTATCCAGAAAATAATTCAACATCAATGGAATACAATGTAATGAAATAAATATACTCAGTAGCTAAGAAAGGCCCCCAATTAATCATGCAACTATATCAACTCGTAGAAGCTGCAATCAATAGAAATGTAAACCAATGAAGTACCAACACTATAGAAACATCAGCTTGGGGAAAAAATGGAACATGCTTCTTGCAACGCGCCACATTGTACCAAAAGGTCGAGGAATAAATCAGTTGCAGCTTGACAAATCTTAACTGGCCATGACCTCCTAGCAGAACATCTATACCAACTTATCATCCCGTCACTTAGTGTTTTCCGTTGTGGTAGCGACAGTGTCTTGAATTAGAACTTTATGAATGTATGTACTGTTTTGAAAACCTCAAATTTAATCTGATGGCTAATTATAATGTGAACTTTATAGAAATGTGGCTTTGCTCCTAATGTCAGGGCGTTAAATTGTATAAATGTATAACGTTACTTGACACTCAATACAAATGTTGTGCAATAAAAGTTGTAACGATTTATTTTACAATTAATGTCGATTTATGTTAAAGATAGAATCTGTAATATTAAGAACGTCATATTTTACTATCTTCTAAATATTGTTCTCCTATAATGCATACATTATTCTTAACTGAAGTAAAATTGTAAGAAACTACATTTGTAAGTCATTATTCTAGGGATTCTGCCACAAATATTTTAAGGTTTGGAGATTTGAAGTGCTGCAAAATGATGACATTTCTGCAGATGAGAATGAATCATTTCACCAAGTTTTCTTCTTGCACTTGGATTGGAATGCTCTCTAAATTGGCGAAGAAAACATATATCATTTCTTGAGAGTCCTGATAGTGTTTACCACAATGTCTTGCACGTTTTATTACTTCTATAATGATCCAATAAACACTAGAACATAATAGCACACAGTTATAAGCCAATTAAAAACATTAACAAGTCATCTGCACTATAATTCCAGAATTTACGTAACCAACGAATTGAAAGTAAATTAATGCGTTTCATAATCATTTGGTAATTACGTAGTAGGTACCTCTTTTGAACTAATTCAATTCAGTAAATTTACAACATAAGAATTATTTACGTTATTCTAGTGACGATTCTTATGAACGATCAAGTTATAATAAATAGCAATATCTCGAAAAGAAATCATCTTAAAACATAACGGACTAAAATTCAACATAACTAATAGCGTGTGCTACATAAAAAAAGACAAATAACAGGCTAGTGTGAGTCATTTTTGTCCCACGTCGTAGCCGCGTGGTTAAGGTAGGATGTCTTGGGGCTTGCGCTAGTTCGGGTCTCGGTGGTCTCTGGGCAGAGTCGTTGCCTCATATGCAATGGCCTCGTATTCGATATCCGATCGTGACAAGTTTCCTAGTGAGAATATATCGAGGTCTCTCCTCACCTGGAAGATAAATATCGATTAACTTTAAGGATGAAATAATCACCAAACGTCAACTGCCACCGCAATCATCCAGATCTTAGACACCTTATTTAGTATAAATATCGATTAACTTTAAGGATGAAATAATCACCAAACGTCAACTGCCACCGCAATCATCCAGATCTTAGACACCTTATTTAGTATAAATATCGATTAACTTTAAGGATGAAATAATCACCAAACGTCAACTGCCACCGCAATCATCCAGATCTTAGACACCTTATTTAGTATAAATATCGATTAACTTTAAGGATGAAATAATCACCAAACGTCAACTGCCACCGCAATCATCCAGATCTTAGACACCTTATTTAGTATAAATATCGATTAACTTTAAGGATGAAATAATCACCAAACGTCAACTGCCACCGCAATCATCCAGATCTTAGACACCTTATTTAGTATAAATATCGATTAACTTTAGGATGAAATAATCACCAAACGTCAACTGCCACCGCAATCATCCAGATCTTAGACACCTTATTTAGTATAAATATCGATTAACTTTAAGGATGAAATAATCACCAAACGTCAACTGCCACCGCAATCATCCAGATCTTAGACACCTTATTTAGTATAAATATCGATTAACTTTAAGGATGAAATAATCACCAAACGTCAACTGCCACCGCAATCATCCAGATCTTAGACACCTTATTTAGTATAAATATCGATTAACTTTAAGGATGAAATAATCACCAAACGTCAACTGCCACCGCAATCATCCAGATCTTAGACACCTTATTTAGTATAAATATCGATTAACTTTAAGGATGAAATAATCACCAAACGTCAACTGCCACCGCAATCATCCAGATCTTAGACACCTTATTTAGTATAAATATCGATTAACTTTAAGGATGAAATAATCACCAAACGTCAACTGCCACCGCAATCATCCAGATCTTAGACACTTATTTAGTATAAATATCGATTAACTTTAAGGATGAAATAATCACCAAACGTCAACTGCCACCGCAATCATCCAGATCTTAGACACCTTATTTAGTATAAATATCGATTAACTTTAAGGATGAAATAATCACCAAACGTCAACTGCCACCGCAATCATCCAGATCTTAGACACCTTATTTAGTATAAATATCGATTAACTTTAAGGATGAAATAATCACCAAACGTCCAACTGCCACCGCAATCATCCAGATCTTAGACACCTTATTAGTATAAATATCGATAACTTTAAGGATGAAATAATCACCAAACGTCAACTGCCACCGCAATCATCCAGATCTTAGACACCTTATTAGTATAAATATCGATTAACTTTAAGGATGAAATAATCACCAAACGTCAACTGCCACCGCAATCATCCAGATCTTAGACACCTTATTTAGTATAAATATCGATTAACTTTAAGGATGAAATAATCACCAAACGTCAACTGCCCACCCGCAATCATCCAGATCTTAGACACCTTATTTAGTATAAATATCGATTAACTTTAAGGATGAAATAATCACCAAACGTCAAACTGCCACCGCAATCATCCAGATCTTAGACACCTTATTTAGTATAAATATCGATTAACTTTAAGGATGAAATAATCACCAAACGTCAACTGCCACCGCAATCATCCAGATCTTAGACACCTTATTTAGTATAATATCGATTAACTTTAAGGATGAAATAATCACCAAACGTCAACTGCCACCGCAATCATCCAGATCTTAGACACCTTATTTAGTATAAATATCGATTAACTTTAAGGATGAAATAATCACCAAACGTCAACTGCCACCGCAATCATCCAGATCTTAGACACCTTATTTAGTATAAATATCGATTAACTTTAAGGATGAAATAATCACCAAACGTCAACTGCCACCGCAATCATCCAGATCTTAGACACCTTATTTAGTATAAATATCGATTAACTTTAAGGATGAAATAATCACCAAACGTCAACTGCCACCGCAATCATCCAGATCTTAGACACCTTATTTAGTATAAATATCGATTAACTTTAAGGATGAAATAATCACCAAACGTCAACTGCCACCGCAATCATCCAGATCTTAGACACCTTATTTAGTATAAATATCGATTAACTTTAAGGATGAATAATCACCAAACGTCAACTGCCACCGCAATCATCCAGATCTTAGACACCTTATTTAGTATAAATATCGATTAACTTTAAGGATGAAATAATCACCAAACGTCAACTGCCACCGCAATCATCCAGATCTTAGACACCTTATTAGTATAAATATCGATTAACTTTAAGGATGAAATAATCACCAAACGTCAACTGCCACCGCAATCATCCAGATCTTAGACACCTTATTTAGTATAAATATCGATAACTTTAAGGATGAAATAATCACCAAACGTCAACTGCCACCGCAATCATCCAGATCTTAGACACCTTATTTAGTATAAATATCGATTAACTTTAAGGATGAAATAATCACCAAACGTCAACTGCCACCGCAATCATCCAGATCTTAGACACCTTATTTAGTATAAATATCGATTAACTTTAAGGATGAAATAATCACCAAACGTCAACTGCCACCGCAATCATCCAGATCTTAGACACCTTATTTAGTATAAATATCGATTAACTTTAAGGATGAAATAATCACCAAACGTCAACTGCCACCGCAATCATCCAGATCTTAGACACCTTATTTAGTATAAATATCGATTAACTTTAAGGATGAAATAATCACCAAACGTCAACTGCCACCGCAATCATCCAGATCTTAGACACCTTATTTAGTATAAATATCGATTAACTTTAAGGATGAAATAATCACCAAACGTCAACTGCCACCGCAATCATCCAGATCTTAGACACCTTATTTAGTATAAATATCGATTAACTTTAAGGATGAAATAATCACCAAACGTCAACTGCCACCGCAATCATCCAGATCTTAGACACCTTATTTAGTATAAATATCGATTAACTTTAAGGATGAAATAATCACCAAACGTCAACTGCCACCGCAATCATCCAGATCTTAGACACCTTATTTAGTATAAATATCGATTAACTTTAAGGATGAAATATATCACCAAACGTCAACTGCCACCGCAATCATCCAGATCTTAGACACCTTATTTAGTATAAATATCGATTAACTTTAAGGATGAAATAATCACCAAACGTCAAACTGCCACCGCAATCATCCAGATCTTAGACACCTTATTTAGTATAAATATCGATTAACTTTAAGGATGAAATAATCACCAAACGTCAACTGCCACCGCAATCATCCAGATCTTAGACACCTTATTTAGTATAAATATCGATTAACTTTAAGGATGAAATAATCACCAAACGTCAACTGCCACCGCAATCATCCAGATCTTAGACACCTTATTTAGTATAAAATCGATTAACTTTAAGGATGAAATAATCACCAAACGTCAACTGCCACCGCAATCATCCAGATCTTAGACACCTTATTTAGTATAAATATCGATTAACTTTAAGGATGAAATAATCACCAAACGTCAACTGCCACCGCAATCATCCAGATCTTAGACACCTTATTTAGTATAAATATCGATTAACTTTAAGGATGAAATAATCACCAAACCTCAACTGCCACCGCAATCATCCAGATCTTAGACACCTTATTTAGTATAAATATCGATTAACTTTAAGGATGAAATAATCACCAAACGTCAACTGCCACCGCAATCATCCAGATCTTAGACACCTTATTTAGTATAAATATCGATTAACTTTAAGGATGAAATAATCACCAAACGTCAACTGCCACCGCAATCATCCAGATCTTAGACACTTATTTAGTATAAATATCGATTAACTTTAAGGATGAAATAATCACCAAACGTCAACTGCCACCGCAATCATCCAGATCTTAGACACCTTATTTAGTATAAATATCGATTAACTTAAGGATGAAATAATCACCAAACGTCAACTGCCACCGCAATCATCCAGATCTTAGACACCTTATTTAGTATAAATATCGATTAACTTTAAGGATGAAATAATCACCAAACGTCAACTGCCACCGCAATCATCCAGATCTTAGACACCTTATTTAGTATAAATATCGATTAACTTTAAGGATGAAATAATCACCAAACGTCAACTGCCACCGCAATCATCCAGATCTTAGACACCTTATTTAGTATAAATATCGATTAACTTTAAGGATGAAATAATCACCAAACGTCAACTGCCACCGCAATCATCCAGATCTTAGACACCTTATTTAGTATAAATATCGATTAACTTTAAGGATGAAATAATCACCAAACGTCAACTGCCACCGCAATCATCCAGATCTTAGACACCTTATTTAGTATAAATATCGATTAACTTTAAGGATGAAATAATCACCAAACGTCAACTGCCACCGCAATCATCCAGATCTTAGACACCTTATTTAGTATAAATATCGATTAACTTTAAGGATGAAATAATCACCAAACGTCAACTGCCACCGCAATCATCCAGATCTTAGACACCTTATTTAGTATAAATATCGATTAACTTTAAGGATGAAATAATCACCAAACGTCAACTGCCACCGCAATCATCCAGATCTTAGACACCTTATTTAGTATAAATATCGATTAACTTTAAGGATGAAATAATCACCAAACGTCAACTGCCACCGCAATCATCCAGATCTTAGACACCTTATTTAGTATATAATATCGATTAACTTTAAGGATGAAATAATCACCAAACGTCAACTGCCACCGCAATCATCCAGATCTTAGACACCTTATTTAGTATAAATATCGATTAACTTTAAGGATGAAATAATCACCAAACGTCAACTGCCACCGCAATCATCCAGATCTTAGACACCTTATTTAGTATAAATATCGATTAACTTTAAGGATGAAATAATCACCAAACGTCAACTGCCACCGCAATCATCCAGATCTTAGACACCTTATTTAGTATAAATATCGATTAACTTTAAGGATGAAATAATCACCAAACGTCAACTGCCACCGCAATCATCCAGATCTTAGACACCTTATTTAGTATAATATCGATTAACTTTAAGGATGAAATAATCACCAAACGTCAACTGCCACCGCAATCATCCAGATCTTAGACACCTTATTTAGTATAAATATCGATTAACTTTAAGGATGAAATAATCACCAAACGTCAACTGCCACCGCAATCATCCAGATCTTAGACACCTTATTTAGTATAAATATCGATTAACTTTAAGGATGAAATAATCACCAAACGTCAACTGCCACCGCATTCATCCATATCTTAGAGCCCATTAATTTTTATAAATATCGATTAACTTTAAGGATGAAATAATCACCAAACGTCAACTGCCACCGCAATCATCCAGATCTTAGACACCTTATTTAGTATAAATATCGATTAACTTTAAGGATAATGAAATAATCACCAAACGTCAACTGCCACCGCAATCATCCAGATCTTAGACACCTTATTTAGTATAAATATCGATTAACTTTAAGGATGAAATAATCACCAAACGTCAACTGCCACCGCAATCATCCAGATCTTAGACACCTTATTTAGTATAAATATCGATTAACTTTAAGGATGAAATAATCACCAAACGTCAACTGCCACCGCAATCATCCAGATCTTAGACACCTTATTTAGTATAAATATCGATTAACTTTAAGGATGAAATAATCACCAAACGTCAACTGCCACCGCAATCATCCAGATCTTAGACACCTTATTTAGTATAAATATCGATTAACTTTAAGGATGAAATAATCACCAAACGTCAACTGCCACCGCAATCATCCAGATCTTAGACACCTTATTTAGTATAAATATCGATTAACTTTAAGGATGAAATAATCACCAAACGTCAACTGCCACCGCAATCATCCAGATCTTAGACACCTTATTTAGTATAAATATCGATTAACTTTAAGGATGAAATAATCACCAAACGTCAACTGCCACCGCAATCATCCAGATCTTAGACACCTTATTTAGTATAAATGAATGATTGAATGGTGCATCTTGTCTCTAATATTCGTTATGTCTAAGAGTTAGCCCTGATCACGCATCCAGGTAGGCCTCTATTTCCTTGTGTAGTAAAAAAGTATGTAAGTGATCCAGAGTTACAAATCCTCTCCCAACAGGTCAATGTGGCTTGGGGTATGTGAAAGTACCTCTAACGGAATAGTTAAACAAAGATATTAATGTGAGTGTGCGTGCTCACGCGCGAGTATGAATGTTTGCCAAGTAAGATCAAATGATGAAAAAATATATTAGTGCTATTGGAAAGAAGATGAGTTCAAGAAACGAATTCTCGCAAAATAGTCTAAAAAATTGATTTTTATGTAAAACAAAATTAACAAGCTCAAATTATAATTACGCTGGTTTTGTACAGAAAAACGAAGATAGGAAAAATTTGTCTTCTAAGAAAACCTATTTTTGAATTAAAGGTTAGACTCTTGTAGAGAATTTTATAATAAAAACAAAATATTTATTAGATAGTGTCTTCAAAAAAATTGTAATTTGCGTCATGATATGGGGCACATAGTACCAATTTGGATGTGTATTTTACATTTTATTCAAGGTAATATTAGAAAAATCGTGAAAGTTGAAATAAATGTGTGTTTATGACACGATTTGTAATAATTGTATAAAACTTACTTAATTATAAACTATAAATTTGTTTATTTTAACACGTATAATAACTGAATGTAAATCAGGTTTATAATTAGAGACGGAACATACGGCGGCCCCGTGGTGCACGTGGTTAGTCAATCGCATCTCGTTCAGTCCATTTGGGGTCCGGAGCCTCAATAGGTTTCTCTCGGGGTTTTTCTCGCATTCTACCTGCCAAAAACTTCATTCCACAACATCTCCATACTCATGCCATTCATTTTATTTCTTCTGTGTTTGTACGGCAAGCTTGTTCAACCAGAGTCACAGACCTTAAATATCAACACCTCTCGTTCGGACACGAGTAGAATGTTTACATTTACCGGATGGTAAAGGAGGTACTTTTTTATCATCATAGAACTCGAAATATCCTATACAGCAGTTTGTAACTTTCTAAAATACTCAAGATTACGTGGTTTTTAACGTCCTGGATTTTCCCAATTAATATTCAGGTTCACTTTTTTAATCAGTTTAGAATATTTTAACAATATTTAACACGCATCTCGAAAATTTACGTACTTTTATTATTGAATTCGTCCCGCGCCGTAGCCGAGTGGTTAAGGTAGGAAACCTTGGCGCAGAGCTACGGGACTTGCGCTGGTTCGAGTCTCCATGGGGGAAGAAATTTTCTCATGGTATTTCGGCCAGTATGGGACCGGTGCCCACCCAGCATCGTGAGGCAGTTGGGTAGCTACAATAAGTAGCGGCTCCAGGTTGAGGAACCAGCTATAACGGCTGGGGGACTCGATATGCTAACCACATGTCACCCCTACACTGGCTGTTGATCATCTACCTCTGTGATTGACACATGTGGATGTGAAGGGCCAGCAGCCGGCTGGTAAAAGGGCAACCGCTGAAAAGTGGAAAGACCCTCAATCGGATTATTATTGAATTCATAAAAGTGACGAAGTTACACTATAGTTTTTAAGGAATCCTACCTTGAAAACTAGTAAAGTGCAGTGCTTTGGATTTCAGAGTCAAAACCAAGTACTTTACAGCACTGTTTTTTTGTGATTACCTTCCTTGTACAAGACATTCTACATAACAAAGGACATTTAAAATGTATAATATAATTATGATTTTTCTTAATATAGTAAAATTAAAATAGAATGGTTATATATTCCTTTATTTTTTCTTCGTTCTCCATTTTAATAGTTTTCAAAAACCTTACCTGTTTCGTATATTATTAATAATGTGTTTCCCTTCTAAACCCGGACTCTGTTTATAATATATTTTCCTTTTCATTTATACATTTCTTGCAATACTATTACGGAATACAATTCCGTCTTTAAAAGCAGCATTACATAACATATCGATATGCGATTTGTGAAATAATTATTCTCCTAACAAATTTGTTACTATAGTTTATGTAGTAATTATTATCCAACAATTTGTTACTATAGTTTTCAATACACCATAACAATCTGGTTAGCATCAATATTAGTCTTAGGAAAACAATAACATTACGGAACTTTGGAGCCTAATAAGAGGAAAGAATAACACACAAAGGAGAACTGTGTTAAGGAAAGAGTGGAGAATACTGAGTTTACAGTGAAATACTTAATCTTGGGCAGAATACTACGTATGTACTAAATAGAGTTCATCTATCACTGATTTAAAATTTTCAAAATTGTTTGAATGTGAGACTATTGTTTGTAGTCATGCCCTCCAAAGAGTATATATGAGTCTAGGTGGAAATGGAAGATGGGGATTTTTATCCTTGAGGAATATAAAAACAGCTTTTGGAAGATGGAAAACTACCAAGTATTATTTTCCCGTATTAAAATGAGTGCGCGAGATTTGATTTTGGAACACAATCTGTTCATCTTAATCATCCATATCACATTAACCTTTTTTAGTTAGAATTTATGCGTGAATGGTATGTGATGCCCTAATTATTAACACTGTGACAGAGGTGGCCGCGACAGTCAAGCTCGATTGTACTGATGTTTGCATGTTGGAGAGTTAGCTGATTTAATGAAAACATAATATATGAAACTAAAACTAAATATAAGGCCTATTACGTGTAAATAGTACTAGAGATCAGAGTTCGTGGAAGAAGGGAGCACCATCTTAATTAGTGTTAACCAAACGTACTGAAACCTTCTCATTCTGATTGTCATATATGGACATTCGAAGTACCTCTTTCATTCCCAAGCCATGTTACAAATTTCATAGGAATTAAAATATACGAAATTTGGCTGTACTAATTACATCGGATTCCCTCGAAGGTCATGTAGCTCATGTTATTATGTATTCGTCTCTAACTCACCTGTCTGTGTCGTCTCTCTTTCGTACAAAAAATTTCTAGGCAACTATTATCTCTAACAATCATAATCTTTCTCTCCATACAATGTAGAAGTCAGTGTTTTGAATACATATACACTGAGCCAATAATAGTTTATAGATTTGTAGTTTAAATTTTTTAGAGAAAGTTTTGTGTGACAGATATCGTTTTTGTAATTCGGGGGGAGACTATCAACTACATAAATTACGGATTATAAAAAACGCAGAGATTACGTTATATATATAAGCCTGTATCAAATAATATTTAATTATTATTATTATTAAACATTTATAAAACCGATTTAAACTAAAGGTATATTAGGGGTTATGGTTTATGACCGAGTTACAGTACTTTATATAATTTGATCTAAACGTAAAATCTTTTATGAATCTTATTTGAAGAGACGTCTTTCTGTAAACGTTTGGGCCTAACTAACAACCTTTTACAAGATGTAGTCAACACAGATGTTCGTGAATATGTGAAAATCTTAAGGATTCCTCTTTATGGAAAATCTAATTGATACGTCTCCAACTGTCTGTATATTATATTACCTCAATTGTTGGTAATTCTTTTATTATGTTCACAAGCACTTTTTCGTTTATCTGTATTCTTGTTGCAGTTACATGTTTTGTCTTCAGGCTACTTCCAATTGAAGGAAGGTTAATAAAATTTAAAAATATATGTATATAGGCCTATTTAGTTAACTCAACTATATGTTAATGTTTTAAAAACCACAATATGTCTGAAAATTAAATCATAAGTTGATGTAAAAATAACGTAAAACGCAATGTATCGTTGGATCATGTCTATGATAATTTGTGAAACTAAATTATCTAACATTTTAGAAACATTAAATCAAAACAAAGGAAGGACACCGTCACCTATCTTTCTACCTACTAATAAAATTCGTATTATATTCCGTTGAGGTAAAATGAACGTCACCTGCCAAAATATATATATTTCAATATTTTATTTTGTATCATAATCTAGCCTACGTAGTCTACCTCATGCAACCTACCAAATGTATTCTGAATAAATAATTTGGCTATTAGCTGTAGCTGAAACTTGAATATTTATGTTGGCAGCTTTCAATAACTAGATATAGTTCATAACTAGTGGTCTGTTGTAACATTCATAGATGCTCATCTCGCTAGAATAGGCCTTACGCAGTTCGAAGGCGTATCTTTATTTACAATTGCCAATTGTTCTTTTAAAATATATGCGAGAGGTTCTACGTCTGAATTGTCTTGTGAAGCAGAAAATCGTACGAAACAAACACTTAAAGTAACATTATGCAGTAGTATTATGAAGACGTACAAATGTTATGTCAAAAGCATAACTATATTGCATTCTATAACAGAAGACCAGAAAATAAACATAGTAACTTTGGTATCATTCCTTTTCCTTAATTGGGCATACGCTAATTAAATTTCTAGTTATTTTCTATCTATGATATTGGCCTAAACTCTTAAATTGACAGCGTATCCTATAACTTAAATTTCTTTAAATTATTTTATATTTTATTAAAACGTTAAAAATAATATCAATAGAAATTACTTAACTGTCTGTCGAGTTACACGATACACAGTAATAACTCACAGTTTTATATATTTTATACTCACTGTGGACTGAAAGATTTATATAACTGTCAAGAGAAATTAATTTTTCTCCAATTTAAGGGTACCTTCATTATAATTAGTTACAATATTATGCAACAGTTACTTGTTGATTTTGGATTGTGCCATATTTGAAAAAAATTACCTTAATTACTCGAATTATTAATAACTCTTATAACAACTGTTACACTTGTTTATAGAGGTTAGAATAATTTTGAAAATTTACTTCATGTAATTTATCTAATTTAACGAGTCTAATTATGTAATGTATATTATAACTTACGATATAATAAAATTTCAGTTTTATCTTCAAAATACTGCTGGATACACACTACTAGATCATAAAAAAAAAAGGAAAACGTCTTAGAACAATTACACATGGAACTTTAGAAAACAAAATTTCTGATTATAAGTCAAGATGGATGCTACATGTTCATTGAATGGAGGGTCACAGGATACCCAAGCAGAAGTTAATCTATCAACCCGCAGGAAGAAGACAAGGATGTCCACTTAGAAGTCTTTTGGATGGTGTTTGTATTGAGGTGAAAACAGGTCAACAAATGATCTAAATTCGTAAATGGACTATGATGATGATGAATATATTATGGATCAAATTCTGTTTATCGAAATAATTTCTTAAATTAAATTATATTTCATATATTATTTTAACATTGATTGCCTCAAATAACTCTTCCTATCATTTTGCAATATATATTTGATTATTTGTTACTAAGTTGTCACATGGATAGATATAATTTTTAATACTTAATGCCAGTATTACTAATACAATTATTTGCTAACATGCTTAGAATTGTCACAAACCTTAAAATATTTGTTTCCACTCACGCTGTGGTATGTTTAGTATTAAGTTGTACTGTATTCACGAGTAATTACAATGTACATCCCAAGGAAGGTAAATGTTAACTTACTTCTCTATTTATCTCGATACGACGACGAGCTGGAAATATGTAAACAACTATCACAAATGTTGATAGAATTTATTAAAACTCCATTCTTTGAATCACTTGAACGCAAATTCTTATATTTTCTTTGAACCTTTTTATATGTGATATAAATAACGTTTGTCTCGTAGCAACAAACAACATATGACCAATAAATAGTCTGTGAATGGATTAATCGATCAATTAACCTAATATATAAAATGTTTGTTCCTTTGTTCGTATTTTATGCGCTGCCATACCGTTCATCCGATTGCAATGGTGCTTTTTGCAAAATATTCAGGAGATTCTCGGGATGAACATAGACTACAATAGAGTTGTGATACTGTACTCCTACACCCTTAAAAATCACCCTTTGTTGTGAAAAACTTAAAAAAAAAATTTTTTTGACGCTTAAATGGTTTACGGTCCACCGCTGTGGTCTCGAGGTAGCGTGCTGCCTTGTCACGCAGCGGGCCCGGGTTCGATCCCCGGTCGGGGCAGTTTTTCTGGGTGAGGTTTTTATCGGGGTTTTTCCTCACCTGTAAGACAAATGTCAGGAAAACTTTAAGGCCCAAACGGTCCCCGAAATCATATGGCCATCATCCTTATCATTATCATCCTTACCATTATCATCATCATCCTTCACCGGTGTGGAAAGCAACGGGAAGCTAACACACCTACACAATTCCCTAGTTAAGCTGCAAGCATAGCATGAAAATGCTATGATTGCAGTGAAGGACCTGCCTTCGGGCAGAATTACTATGGATGGAAATGGTTTACGCTGCCTAAACCATAAGAAATACACAACATTAATATATCCGCGACAGCATACGTTTATCTTTTATGGATAACTCAAAATAGCCATTTTTATTTTCATTGAAGCCAAGATGATCGGGATACGTAGAGTCCCGGACAACCGTTCACTGCCGGTTGTGATGGGGCTTTTTGCAAAATGTTCAGGATTCTACCGACACGGTTTATAGGCTATAAGAGAGTTTTAATGCTCAAGCCTTTCACCCTTAAAAATCACCCTTTGTACTGAAAAAGTAAAATAAAACTGACTTTTTGTATTGTTAATTGGCTTACGCTGTCTAAACCATTACAAATACACCAAATTAATGTACACAGAATTGAATATCTAAAAAAAATACTCTACAAAAAAGTCCGTGACAGCATATGTTTATCTATTATGGATAACTAACAATAACAATTTTTGTCTTTCATTGATGCCAAAATGATCGGGATAAGTAGATTCCCGGGAAAGCAGAGCAGCAGCAATTATAACTCAAAATAACGAATTCTGTTTTCATTTGTCGCGTTTTCATCAGTCGCGTTTTGATCAATCGCGTTTTGATCAATCGCGTTTTCACTATTTGCGGGTTAAAAAAGTGAGATTGAGTTTCTGTATTCGCTGCTAAAAACTGCTTTATTCACGAATTCAGTCGGTATGTTAGAAGGATCAGCATCTTTATTAACGTATAGGCAACTTTTTTACTGCAGGCACGTGCCACGGTGGCTTTAAAAAAAGCGATTCAAACCAAATGGACAAATAAGTAACAAAGTAAAACAAACCTTATTCTCACTAAGTCTAATATTCGTTGCAATAACTTTCATTGCATAACACTTGTCTTTTCTGCTTTGTTCCTAATGCATAATGTTATGTAAAAGGAAATAAAAATTAGTTCCGAAGCGGGAAAAAAAAGTAGCGTTGCCGCTTAAAGTAAAAAATACAAATGCTTGACCGTTTACGTGTTGTCGAATCGTTTGCATCAACATCAAGCTGTTTGAATGTTAATGAATCAACTGTACGATTCATTAGGAAATCCGAAGACAAAATAAGGAATTCTATCGCTGAATTCACAGCTGAATATCAATCTGAATTGAAAGGCCTTTTAAATGCGACACAACAGGAAAAAATACCAAGTCCTTAAAGCCCTTGGCTAAGCTTGAAAATAATAAATAATAGAAATTGTTCCAAATCCTCTCATTAAATTTATTTTATCTTGATAATTTTTATTTATTTTGGAACCATGAAACGTATCCCCTATAGGTCTATACCCATACAAATTACCATTCCATATTCACGGTTTCTGTATTCGCGTCTTATTTACGGACATGTATTTTTTCCTCTTTCATGACAAATAATATGAGAAATTATCCCAAATCCAGGAAGAATAAAAATGTATACTTCTGGGTGACCAAAAAATCAGAATAGATGTTGATATAAAATGGGGTCCCCCACGAATAAGGAGCTTTTACTGTGTAATTGAATAGTATTTTTGTATTACGTTTTTCTTTATTCTGCAGTTTAGTCCTTCAGCCGCCATTCTATTGACGATATATTTTGCCATTTTGAATGATTCATTACCTAAAACAAGTAAATATCTTGTTTCCATAACCACTGTCCCTCTGTTACAGTAGCTCCTAAACATTTATTAGTATTATGTCACTTTGTATAAAAGTCAATTAAGTTATCTTTGTTTCTTTAACCAGTTTAACCTCTTACTTTACATACCACACGCCATCAGTGTCACGAGGGAATTTAAACTATAGATCACATACATACGTTTGACCACACAGTGATATGGAGGGTCTTCCTGAATGAGTTATCAGGACCTCCTCCGAGACAACACAACATGTGGACGAAACACATTGATATTAAACAATTTTGATTAATGTTGCCCAAATGATATTCAGGATCTCTTTGGACTTCATAGTTTCCTGACATTTGTGTTAGTAGTTGGGAAAAACCCGAAAAAAACTCTCATCCGGGAAATTTGTGCCGACCTGGAATCGAACCCGAGCTCGCTACATTAAAGTCAACGAAGGCCATAGCCGTAGACATTAAATTAAAATGCATAATTATATCATTATATTAAACAGTCGTTGGTGCGAAACCTAAATATAACTGTTGATATCAATACATTTTATTTGCAAGTGCCCCTGGTTGTCTTTCTCTCCTGGCATGGCGTACTTGTAATCCACTTCTGAGATTGGGGCGCGTTAAAGGTGGGGTTACATTACCCCGATTATACCATGGGTGATGATGATGATAGTGGTGCGCCAGGAGAGTCCCTAATCCTAATCTTAATCTAAGATGAATATGAATGATGATGATTGCGATGGCCATATAATTTCGGGGACCGTTTGGACCTTAAAGTTTTCCTGATATTTGTCTTACAGGTGTGGAAAACCCCCGATAAAAACCTCACCCAGAAAAACTGTCCCGACCGAGGATCGAACCCGGGCCCACAGCGTTGGACTGGTATCAATATATTACCGGCAACATTCCATACAGGTGTTTTAGCTTCAAAATTAACATGGAACATTTGCATATGACCCACTTTTTAGTTATATTATGAAATGAGTTTGATGATGAGTGGATCGTGAAAATGTTATATCCTTTCATTTGCCTTGGTAACTAAAAAAAAACTGTCACCTTGGTCTTCCCAGAAATTTGAAGTCGATAACTCGGGTTGATGATTTAACCCTTAGTCATTCGGCGGCATTGCCTTCTTCCCGGAGACATTATTTTTGGATGAAGATGAGGAGAATTCAAAACCGATAGTGCAGAATGAGCCACGCTGTCCCATGTGAGTAGCCTACTAACCTTATTAACGTGAAGCCACTATTAGAGGTCTAACCCAGTTGATATATTTCGGTGAACATGACGCTCTTATGCCGTTTGTACGAATAGCAATGTTTGTACGTGATGTGATGTTATGGAACATGTCTGTGACCTGATGGTTTATCATGTTCAGAATGTAGGGGAATTGCGCTTTGCATTGAGCTATGTGGTCCTCATGTATCTGGGAGCCGAAAATATAATTTTGAGATATTTATTTTGTATTAACTGAACTTCCGTTTTGTGTATAGCATCGAAATACTCTAGATATCACAGACATACAATCTAAATTTTATTGAGGGTAAGTTTGATCTTGCAAGACAACGTGGAGGACTTGGAAAAGGATATAAAAGTGCAAATCGAGATTTCTTTTAAGTAGAAGGCTCCGAATATGAATTCATGAAATTAAACGTGAAGACCAAGATATTTCACTGAAGGCTCGAAACGGAGAATGAGAGCTCTTGAGGTGATGTTGATCGCAGAACGTCTTTGGTATTTAGTAAAGAGGATCACCTGGGTTTTGGTTTCATTAATTGTAATGTTCCAGTTTAGGAAACACAATGGAAATATATAGGGAATTCTGGAATATATGGCACGATAGAAGGAGGACTAGAAAGGATGATAGGTATGATCGAAGAAGGAAACTGTATAGAGATATTATTTTATAAATAAATTGTATACAGAACGAGAGAAAAGACTGCACCCTGGGGGGACTCCTATAGAAGGGGCTTGCAGTCTGAATTACACAGACCTACAGACACTTAAAATTGTCGGTTAGTGAGGTGTGTCGATATAATTTTAATTAATTGTACTGAAGTATTAAATTTACTAAATTTATAGATAAGTGCATTAATCCATCTCGTATTTGAAGGCTTTGTCGATATCAAGAAAAATTGTCACTGTACTACTTTTCTTGTTGAAACACGTGATAACTGTGTTAAACAGTCGAACAAGCAGCAGCGGAGTACTACGTGGTTTTCTGAAGCCAAAGTGGCGATTTGGTAGAATTTGTTTTTTAGTAACTTCAATTTTGAGTATAGAAAAAGCGAGTTTTTTTTCAGTATTTTGGTAGCACTGGTAGCAGTCTGAATAAGTTTAGGTTAGGTTAATTTAAGTTAGACAGGTTCTCGGCAATCTTAATTTATCATTAGTGTTTTTCATGAATTGGCTATTCTATAAAAACTAGTACATTTCAGTAAAAGATAAATTTATATTTGATGTCTATAACACGATTATTTGCATGTATTGGTGAATCATAATTTATATTCCTTTATCCATATACACACACTATATATATATATAAGCCCCATGTAATATTTATCCGAGATTCCTTGTCACCAAACAGCTGAATATTATTTTGAAAATGATGCATTTTTTATTTTGAGAAAATTAGACTTGCTGCTGAAGAATAACGCTTCTGATTCTAGTTCATTCCCAGATTTTATGATAATTGGAGATTATGCGTCATCAGTTGTTTGGTTTCTGTGAAAGTTATGTATTCGTGAGTAATTAGAATTTACCATAGCAGGAAGGTAACTTGCTAACTTACTTAGATACGATGACTGGTTGGAAATGTGTCACAAATGTTGGTACCATTTACTGAAACTCCGCTCTTTGAATCACTCGTAAGCAAATGCATATATTTTCTTTGACCTATTTGATATAATATAAAGAACTTGTGTTTCATAGCAACGAACAACAATATGCAAATAGACTGAATGGATACATCCGTCGATCGATTGATATAAATGAATACAACATTAAAATAATACATCGTATATAATTATATTAAGAATAGTGGGTGGAAAAAATATTGTATCAAATTTGCAAGGTAAAGACAATTGACCAGTCACGATTCCCATTTTTGTCTCTTTCAGAATGCTTGCCCAAAAAGAAGTTTTAATCTGATTGGAAGTAAGAAAAAATAGTCTCTCAACTTAAAGAAAATTAGGATTAATAATGTGTTCGACTGTTAATAAGGCCGTTACCTCCTTCACAGCATAAATAACTATAAAACGATCTGATATTTCATTCAATAGTAATTCTGAATTAAGTGAACTATAAACCTAATAAATTAATGTGCGTGTTTGGGTCTTAAAGTTTCTTGCATATTGTTTTACAGATGAGGAAAAACACGGAAAGACCCTCCATCCAGGAAACTTGACCCGACAGGAGATCGAATCATTGTCTTCTGCGTACAAGGCAGCGAAACCACAGCGGTGGACAAGAAATTAAATTACATAATTATATCCTTATATTAAACGTTCGTTGGTGAGAAACTAATATAAGAATATTGCCATCAATATGTCCTTCAGTACATCAATTAATAAATAAAGGCGCTGGTAATAGCTAGTCTTATTATATAAAGGATGCATGTTTGTTAGTTCGTATTTTATGCGCTGCCATACCGTTCGTCCGCATTGTGATGGAGATTTTTGCAAACTATTCAGGAGATTCTCGGGATGAAATAGGCCATAAGAGAGTTGTAATACTCAACCCCTTCATTATTAAAATCGCCCTTTGTAAGAAAAAACGTGAAAAAAGTCCCTTTTTGGACGCTTAAATGGGTTACGCTCCCTAAACCATAACAAGTACACAAAATTAATATAGGCCTACACGGAAATGAGTATCTCATAAAAAAATACAAAGTCCGCCACATCATGTGTAATCATCACGGGGTATCTAAATTAATTATGATATAAATTTATAATTAATTTCCATTTTATTTGTTCAACTAAACATAAAGACATACTCATTCATTTATTTAGGCGTAGCAGCACTCACCGAGTATTAGCTAGTATGTGTGTGTATATATAGCCTATATATATTATTTATTCTTTTTATAGGAGTATGAATGTTCCATCTATATTAATTTAACTATTGTATATCTGGCTTAACTTAGCAAAGAGAGACACAGAGATGACCGCTTTCGATCAGTAACAAAAGAAAGAACCCACCATGTTGTCAGTTTTCGTCTTCTCCCTTTTCCCTATTAACATCTGGTGAAGAAATACTGAGCACAGCTGTCTCTTTCTACAAATTTCTTACAAAGTTAAGCCAAACGAACTCTAACTCACTGGCTCTATCGAACCTGTAGATTCATGTCCGCGCGAACATAAGGTCTCCATACATCCCTATCCTGAGTTAAAGTTTTCCAATCATCCCCTATATGATTTACTTTCCTCAAATCACGGAAAATGTTATTATCCCACCTCATTCTTGATCGACATTACTTTAATGAATTTAAGGTTCACAGCTGTTGTCTGGGACCAATGTTAATGTCTCTTACGTGGCGGGCCCATGTTCGATTCCCGCCTGGGACAAATTTTCTGGGCGAGGTTTTCTCTTTTTTTCCCCTTATCTGTAAGATATATTTAGGGAAACAATAACACTGGACGACAAAAATGAACTTTTTTCTTTCACCGATTCCGATTGAGGGTCTTTCCACTTTTTCAGCGGTTGCCCTTTTACCAGCCGGCTGCTGGCCCTTCACATCCACATGTGTCAATCACAGAGGTAGATGATCAACAGCCAGTGTAGGGGTGACATGTGGTTAGCATGTCGAGTCCCCCAGCCGTTATAGCTGGTTCCTCAACCTGGAGCCGCTACTTATTGTAGCTACCCAATTGCCTCACGATGCTAGGTGGGCACCGGTCCCATACTGGCCGAAATACCATGAGAAAATTTCTTCCCCCATGGAGACTCGAACCAGCGCAAGTCCCGTAGCTCTGCGCCAAGGCTTCCTACCTTAACCGCTCGGCTACGGCGCGGGACTTTTATTTCACAAGAATAAAAATATGAGATTTCAGAAGTATTTTTCATCCTGAATTTAAATATAATTTCAGTTTTTTCGTACTAGGCAAGAGTTTTCTGTGATATTCATTTATACTTTTTTATAATTTTTAATAAAATCCATCTATCTAACTCTAACTCATTCTGACTTACCTAGAAAGTGGTAGATAGTGATGTTCGGGCATATTTTGCATCTGGAACATCTCTCTTCTTGGTCCAATAGTAGTTAACCACTTGCCTTGGTACCTCTTTTACATTGTGGAACTTTGCTGATGAAAACGCTCACCGTGCTCATCAGAGACAGCCCTTAAATACAGCTTGAATAAAATCGCTACATATAATGTAAAGGTTCCTATGACAGGTCAAAGAGAATGCTAAAATCAAATTTAAAAGAGTAGCTGTCACAAAAAACTGTGCCTGATGGAAAAATTCTGACTACATATCTGAATTCAGTACAAAAAATGCACTAGATTCACCAACCAGATTTCTTGTGAAGAAAACCTTGTCGAACAGTGTAATTAGTCTCGGAATATCGCATGACCATCATAATAATGCTATCATTATTCTCCTCGTTCTATATGAATGTAAGAGTGGATGGTCCGTCTTGCCATAAATGTTCATGTTGTCTCGGAGTTCGCCTCGTTAAGATGATCTCTCATTCAAGGCTGCCCTCATTGTCCTTTATTTGTAAAAAAGAAAAACATGTAGGCCTATGTTTCCAAAGTTTAAATATCCTCTCCTAACAGGTCGTGTCACTGAAAGGCCAGGGCACGTAGAATTACCTCGAAGGAAGATATTAAACTAAGAACAAGAAAGATGAAATTAATATATTTGATAAGTATATGTAAAAATTAAGAGAGAGATCAGGGCTTGCTTGGTTTAGGCTAGGGACATGGAAATTTCTAAAAATTAGCGACGATCACGATAGGCAAATGTGTCCAATGTGCGGGAACTTTGAGGACGAGATGCATATATTAGGAAAATGTAAATTTAGAATATTGGAGGCGTTAGTTATTACCGGAAATACTTCTAAATTCAAATTGTGAAAGATTGGCATGCTACGAGTTAATGGTAAGTCCAGAAAATTGGATAAAGTGGGTAAATCTCTGGACGAAACGCGGAAAATAAGAACAACATTCATTCATGAATAAAGACATGTTATCAGAATGCAATACCGGTAATTCTTAATAATTCTACATAACTTAATGAATGTTTAATGTTATTTAACGGACTGTCAACATTATGTACGACTTAGTGCCCGTGCGACCCATATTTGTAAATAACATTGTATATATATATATATATATATATATATATATATATAGGCCTATATTACTTTTAGTCTAATAAACTACTGCTGCTGCTGCTGCTACTGCTACTGCTACTGCTACTATAAAAATTAACCATCGTCTGTAAGACATTTTGGTTGGATTTTCTTCAAGGAATTTATTGAGAACCTGAATTTGTGTTGTATTGATTTAGGCTTTCACGGCCGGAGTTACTATGATGATCTTGAAGATATCCTGGCTGTAGCCCATGGTCTTGATGCTTGAAGTTCTCCGACGTTTCGCCAGAGACTGCGTCCGGCATCCTCAAGTGTCAAGACAACCCTTGAGGATGCCGGACGCAGTCTCTAGCGAAACGTTGGAGAACTTCAAGCCTCAAGACCACGGCCTACAGCCCGGAAATCTTTTTCAAGATTATCTAAATTTCTGTATTTGCACTGTGTATAATCTACTTTATGGTTTATGTAACGCTCCTTCATCTGTGTGTACAGGAGTATAATTTAAGAATGTTGGTGGTCAATGTACCTATATTGTTTATTTATAAATGCTATTGGTTACGTAATGGACTTGTGATTGCATGTTGTACTTGTTCATTTAAGTACAGAATTATACAACGCGATTAATTTCCTGTTGCTTTTCAAGGTTTGTCTGTAATTTACAGAAACTTACAATTTGCATTAATTTTGTCTTCTTTCTAATATGAACAAGTTAAGAAGGATAATGTGTATGCAACTAGTAGATGTTGTTAATGTTCTATTCATTCTGTACATTTTAAATTCTTTTGTTGTGACCTTAAGTTGCTATTGGTTACCAGTAAAGCCCATCTTGAATTATCTAGAGGTTAATGAAATTTGTATGAGAGCAGGTCTGTCCATTCCACGACATCAAGACTGCTATCTGAAACTTCAAACAAACCTGACATTTAGTCAGAGCAACAGCTGATTCACTGTTAATTACGCGTAGACAAAGTAGAGTTTTCTTCTTATTAATGCATGGAGTTGGAAACGTGCATGTGCTTAATTAACGTCGCATTTGTTGGTACTCGATAGTTGGGATACAACTAGAGATCTAAATGCCAATTTCGTTAAGATTAATTATTTTTATATATTTATTAATTTATATACGTTGGTTTGATACAAGGCTATTAACCCGGCCAAGAATATGCAAGGAGCTTTAACTGAAACTGTATTTAACTGAGTAAATCCTGGCAGGCTCGTCCTATAGGGGATAATAATAATAATAATAATAATAATAATAATAATAATAATAATAATAATAGCTTTATTTTACCTGGCAGAGTTAAGGCCTTAAGGCCTTGTCTACCACTCAACCAGGTTTAGAAAAATACAAACAAAAAATAGTCTTAAATCTAAATTACAATATATATATATATATATATATATATATATATATATATACAAACGATTACAAGTTATGAATACAATACAATTAATATTTATAATGTATTTTGATTTACTCTAAATTTAACGAATTAAATATATAATATGTACAATATATATAAAAAACGAGGAAAAGATTAATGACATAGTATAAAATTAAATAAATAGAGAAAAATTAATTATTAGGCAACAGGTAACTGTATAAGCGTGACTTAAAGGTACCAAGTGTGCGGCAACCCCTGATATCTTGAGGAAGGAGATTCCAGGAGCAGGCAGAGGCTACTGTGAAGGAAGTAGAATAGGAGGAAGTACTATGAAGAGGAATTGTTAGCAGACTGCTATCTTGTGATCTAGTGTCAATATTGTGGTAAGAGGATAACTTCTCAAATCTGGACGCCAGGTAAGTAGGGATGTAGGAATTCAGAAGCTTGAAAAGTAGTGAAAGAGAGTGCAATTTACGTCTGTCAGTAAGACGGAGCCAAGAGAGGTTATTAAAGTGTTCGGAAATATGGTCATAACGGCGGATATTGAAAATGAATCGAACGCAAGCATTATGAACATGCTGCAGTCTCTGCGACAAGTCATAGTTTAGATCATTATATATAATGTCACAATAATCGAGGTGTGGTAACACAAGATTCTGCACAAGGATTTGTTTTAACGAAACTGGGAGAAAATTCTTTAAACGTCTAAGATAATGTAAGATGGAGAAAGTCTTTTTACATATGTGTTTCACTTGTGTTTGCCAGGTTAAATTTGCGTCTAGATGTAGTCCAAGATCTATTACTGAAGAAGAATAAGGGATAATTATATTATTTATAGTAATGTTTGGAAGTGTAGATATGTCAAAGGTTGTAAGCAGTCTTTGTTGTCCCATTAGAATTACTTGTGACTTGTTAGGATTTAGATTTAGACCGATACTTGAAGACCAGTTAAAGATGGATATGAGATCGTCATTCATTTTTGTCAAGCTATAAGAAGTATCAGGAGGGGTTATACGTGGCTATTGCATTTCACTTAGCCTATCATATTCAAGCGGTGTTGCAAAGCTGGCGCTAGGCGACTCCTAGCTGTAAATCTACGCTCCGCATTTTTTATTGCGTTCCAAAAAAAATATTGATCAGATCTTACTTTGAAGTGCACTACTAAAGAGAACACGAAATTACTATCTAACTGTACAATGACCATTATCGTATGGCTTATACAGCTAGAGTTATGAGCATCTGTTGACACATGCGCTGAGTTCAACTAAGCAACACATTTCCATTTGTTTTCGTTTCATTCGTAACCTGCTTTATTCTGCTTTTTGATGTCTACGTATTACAAATCAGTCTTCATTATGATTTTTTTTATTCAGACGTACTCTATATGAATGCGAATTATCTACTTAAGTGTTTAAGTACCTGAATAATGAAGGTATATTTTTTCTTTTTGTTCATAGAATTAATGGCACATTGAATAATTTTTTTAGAGATACTATGTGTTTAGTTAATTAAACAATTGAAACAATATATAAAGAAACGTATGAGATGAGAGAAAGTAGATAGCAGTGTAATTTATGATAACTATAACTGTACGTCTACAAGTATCTCGCGCGACATATCCTCTCTTTCCCTCTTATATACCGATATCTGGCAACAGCGCAATAAGAGTGAAGTAGGATTGGCTTATCGCATATGTCTTCTACTAGTGTGTGCCATTTAGACGCGGGAGTGGACACTATATTAATTATAATGAGTAAGTTTTGTCAAGCACCCAGTCTCTGGGTATAATTAAAGTTCCTGTCCAGGCATACGGGTGAAAACCTCAACGTTGGATCGACGTAGTACAAGGCGATGAAAGCGGAAGGGGCAACGGATCTGTGTCCCGTAAGATATGCAACTGAAATCTATTTCCTTTTCTGCATCGGCAAATCATTTCCTTCCCTGAATTCCTATCTCTCTCTCTCTCTCTCTCTCTCTCTCTCTCTCTCTCTCTCTCTCTCTCTCTATATATATATATATATATATATATATATATATAATCTATCTATCTATCTATCTATCTATCTATCTATCTATCTATCTTTCCCTCCCTTTCATTTGCACTCCAGTGTTGTCAACTCAACTCAATGCCATGCATTATTCAATATACAAGAGCCATGGCACTGGGGGAAGTTTGGCAACATCCCTATTCGATAAGTTACCTGTGGCTGCCGTTTGACGTAGTGCGAGGGAAGTGCGGTGAAATGGTGTGAGTATAGACTTGTACTTTTCTAAGAACGATGTCAGCGCTGTAGGGGCACAGATCCGAGTATACCTTGCGTGGGCTGGTAACGCCACCAAGGAAATTTATTCTTACTCAGAGTTCACATGTAAGATTTGAGGACAATTTTTTTCTTATGACTACAAGATTATCGATAGGAATAAGACACTTGGAATTACGAACATATTAAATCAAAGAATACAAACAAAATTGGTTCGGCCACATTCGTAGGATGGATCAAGGATATATAAAGAACCGGTTATTCACATATAAGCCATAGGGGTACGGATGTGTGGGTCGTCAAAGAATACGATGGAGAGATCATTGTTCTGCATGAGACCGGAAGGAACACTTTGGAGTTCAATCCGTGAAGAAGAATGTGATTAATGTAAGTATTATTTTCCTTTTGTTATTTTTGTAGGAAGATATAACCATATCATAGCGGCAAACACCGTAACGTGAATGGTTAAGACAGTAAGTCCACAAACCGGAAGGTCGAGAGTTCTAGTTCCGACGGTGTTGGAATTTTTAGACTGGTCTAAATATTTTTTTGGCAGCACCATGGCCCAAACTCTAACGACAATAACTATGTTCTCGGAGAAAAGGTTGATGTAGCAGGGCTTACAACGAAATTGACACCTCGTGCCGATTGTCTGAAATGGTGGCAGCCTTAACCTCCTACTACTTAAGACTTGTAGTGGGATCACACTTTACCTGCTACTTTGTATAATCTGTTGTATGTCAAGGTCAATGTGTCCGCGATTTCACATAGCCACATAGCACCAATGGAGGAAGAAATACGTGCTGCACACTCATAGTGCCGTCTGAAGGTTTGAATCAGTTTAATAATCCTGACCCCACCGGTATTCGAACTCTCGACCTTCCAATTTGAAGCGTAGTATCTTAACCACTGCGCAACGGCGAGTCCCGACAAGTATTGTCAGGCAAGAGGAAAGATGACTGGATGTGGATTCATAATATGTTATTATGTGAATTAACCTTGTTTGTGTGTTTTGTTTTACTTTTTTTGTAATTTTTAAGGTCACGTCATTAAAGTTCAAATTACCTTTATATCAATGCCTGTACATTAAATTAAGCAAGTAGTAGTAATGTAATTTATAGCCTATTTTTTAAGGAAAGAAAATGCATTTGTATTTACATTGCGCACGGGTCTACTTGGCCGTACGTGCATTATTTTTCCATGAATAAAAAATAAGATAAACATATGAATATATAAACAAATAAATAGGCTACATGACTAATAGGGGGCACGCCGTAGTGTAATGGTTAATGCACTGCGCTACAAGCCGGAAGATCGAGGGTTCGAGTCCCGGTGGGGTCAGGATTTTTAAACTGACCCAAACCCTCTGGTGGAACTATGGCCCTGGGGTCGACTCAGCCTCTAACGTAAATGAGTACCAGACGCTTGTTCTGGGGGTTAAGGCAGCCGTCACGCAGGGCTGACATCAAGTGCTGATTGTCCAGAAAAAGTGGGAGGCTTAACCTCCTACTACCCCAAGGGCTTCCTGAGGCCTGTAGTGGGATTACTTTACCTTTACCTTTACATGACTAATACCTTCACTAATACATAAAACATATATAAAAACAATGAATATATATAAAATCTACGTCTACAATACGTACATACACAATAATACACATCTAAACTCATACATGAATATACCATAAAATTGAAGGGTGTGTTGTGTGTGTGTGTGTTTGTGTGTCATCATCATTCACGGATTAGGTCTTTGCCTGTTCTGATCTCACAACTGTTCAGCCCAGCGCTTTCTTGGTCTTCCCACCGATCTTCGTCCTCCAAGATTATGCATCAATGCCTTCTTTGGTATCCTTATCCCCTGTCATTCTTTGCAGATGTTCTATCCCATTGTTCCCTGTGTTCTTCTAATTATTGTACTTTAAGTTTCTCTCTAATATTCTCATTTCTAAAATGTTCTTCTCTTGTACAACCTTTCACAACCCGTAGGAATCTTATTTCTGCTGCCTGAATTTTTTTTCTTTTTTCCTTCAGGAGCCAGGTCTCACTTCTATACATCGCTACTGGTAGTGCCATCTTTGAGTAAAATCTTAGCTGCGTGTCCTTTCTTACTTTGTTCCTCAGTTTTCGTCTGAATTTTCTACAAATATATTGAAATGTCTGCATTTTTTAATTTATATTTTGTTCTTATTCATAAATTATATCGCACATAAATTATAATACTGGAAGTGTGATACCTGTTCCAACGCTTTATTTTCTATTAATATTTTTGTTCTTACTGGGTACTTTCCATGCAACGCCATTACTTTAGTTTTTTATTTTGAAATTATCTTATTATATTTCTTACATCCATCCATAGTAATTCTGCCCGAAGGCAAGTCCTTCATTTTCATGCTATGCTTGCAGCTTTACTAGGGAATTGTGTAGGTGTGGTAGCTTCCCTTTGCTTTCCACACCGATGAAGGATGATGATGATAATGATAAGGATGATAATAATAAGGATGATGGCCATATGATTTCGGGGACCGTTTGGGCCTTAAAGTTTTCCTGACATTTGTCTTACAGGTGAGGAAAAACCCCGATAAAAACCTCACCCAGAAAAACTGCTCCGACCGGGGATCGAACCCGGCCCCGCTGCGTGACAAGGCAGCACGCTACCTCGAGACCACAGCGGTGGACATTTCTTACATATATTATTTAATTGTTTGTGTGTTTGTGCTATATGCAACCCACTGAAAATATCGGACTTCAGGTTCCGCGCTGGGCGCATAGATGGCGTTAATGTGGTCTATTTTTAATTTACGCATACATTAGGCAGATCACTTTACGTGAATGATGTATACCTATTATTTTATTGTGTACAGAGAGGAATAGAGAATGAGCGTATGTTTGTGTGTTTATATAGTGTTAATATGTTGTATGAGGGATGATAATGAAGAAAATGGAGAAGCGATACCGAGGGCCGGTATGTAGTCTACTTCTGTGAAAAGGCACCAAGTAATCCACCAGGCTTCTTGCCGCCCTTCGCTGGTCAAATCTCTATTAACAGTGCTACTGTTCTCTCAGTGAAAGAAAATCCCCGCTTTGGGATGGCGTTCTAGTACTGAACAGAGGTGGATTTCTCGAATTACATTGCCTAGTGATGCTGTGGCGACTGCGTTGTACTACACATAACAATATAGAAGTATAAGTATAGATTTCCCCTATCGAGCAAAATTTATTAGTTTCTAGTTATGCTTAAAGCGCATTGCCAAACTATGTTTTCGAAGTGTACAATACAACCTAGACTCACGTGGCGTTCGTCTCAGCCGCATTCCTACTTGGGACTTTCTTTATCTGGGAGTGCAATACATGTCTTCTCAGCATATGCACCGCGTATGGATTTGCAATTTAATGCAGAAATCTTGTGCAATGTGTAACTATGAAAAATTGTACACTATCATTCCTTGATAATGGCATGTGGGATCGTGCTGAAAAGTCGGAATCAGTGGTCAGAGGCTGACCTTGAATCCATGACGCAGAATACTTTTTTAATCATAGGCTACATACATCCGCGAAAATCTGCAATATAATATATATATATATATATATATATATATATATATATATGTATATATATATATATGTTTTTCCTCACCTGTAAGACAAATGTCAGGAAAACTTTAAGGCCCAAACGGTCCCCGAAATCATATTGGCCATCATCATCATCATCATCATCCTTCACTGATGTGAAAAGCAACGGGAAGCTACCACACATACAATTCCCTAGTAAAGCTGCAAGCATAACACGAAAATGCTATGATTGCAGTGAAGGACCTGCCTTCGGGCAGAATTACTATGGATGGATATATATATATATATATATATATATATAGCCTGTGTGTGTAAGGGCGGATTTTTGTCGCAACCAAACTAGACACATAACAATCAATAAAACAAGATGGAAATCGTTAACAAAAAAAATTGATCTTTGAGATTGGAGATTAACCAAAAGTGATTATCATCATCATCATCTGCATTCATGGATTAGGTCTGTTGACCCGTTCCGACTTCAGCCCATCTCTTTCTAGGTCTGCCCACATCTCGGGTCCCTTTAGGTTTGTATTTTGTTATTTGTTTTGGATATCTGTCTTCATTCATTCTGTCTGTGTGTTGCTCCCATTTTTGTCTATATGTATCTATTTTATCAGTTACTGCAAATATTTCAAGTTCCTGTCTTATTTCTGTGTTCTTGATTCTGTCTTCCTTAGTGCACCCTTTAACAGATCTCAAAAATTTCATTTCTGCTGCCGTTATTCTACTTAGATCTTGTTTTTTATGTATCCAGGCTTCTGATCCATAGAGCAGTACCGGTACTGCCAACGTTTTATAAAATTTCAATTGGGTCTCTCTTGTTGTTTTGTTATTTAGTGATCGTTTTATCGTACCACATATTCCCTGGAATTTTGCTATTTTATTATTTATATCATTATCAATAAATAAATGAAATGTCACATCCTAGACAATTGAGATGGTTCACCTGTTCTATGATTTTGTTTCCTATTACTATTTTCGATTCTGATTTGATTTTTCCCTTGGAATGCCATTTCCTTAGTTTTTCCTATGGATATTTTGAAATTATATTGTTCACATATATTATGTAGTTTAAAAATATTCCTCTGAAGTTCGTCTTCTGTATTTGCTATTATTACCTGGTCATCAGCGTATAATAATGTTTTCAAGTAGTGTGTTTTATCTAATTTTATTCCTTTATTTGTTTCTTCGTTCCATTTTTTATTATATCATTGATGTATAGGTTAAATAAAACTGGAGAGATACTGCATCCTTGTTTAACTCCTTGATTAGTATGAATTTTATTTTTACTTACTTCATTTCTAGTTTGTATAACAAAATTTGTGTTCCAGTACAAACTCTTTATAGCTGCTATTAAGTGTTTCGGAATTCCTTTTTCTTTTAAAATTGTCCAGAGTTTTCCTCTGTCTACTTTATCAAATGCCTTGACAAAATCAATAAAAGCTATGTGTGTTTCCTTGTTATATTCTCTTCTTTTGTTTATAAATTCTTTTATCGTAAATATATTATCCATACATGAACGCCCTGGTCTGAATCCACTTTGTTCTTCTGTTAACATTACCTCTGCTATTTGTTTTAATCTAAATGTTAAGATTCTTGAGTATATTTTATAGCCTGCAGTTAAAATGCTTATTCCTCTGTAGTTGTTGCAGTCGTTACGTTCTCCTTTCTTAAAAATAGATTGTACTATTGCTGTTGTCCAGGTTTCTGGTATTGTTGCTTGTTTCCAACAGAGAATATCCTCCATACCAGACTTAAAATAATCTATTTTATTATTTGAGTTCCGTAGTCCATAGAATTTTCTATTTAAAAAATGTAATAATCTCAGTTAAAAAAAATCCTCCATATTTTATTAATTCCATATTAATTCCGTCTATTCCAGCTGCCTTTCTGTTCTTGGTTGTTTTCAGTACTTCTTCTAATTCTTCCATTGTTATATCTATTCCTGTCTCACACTCATATATGTTATCTTTAGTTATTTTATTTTCATTACACCACAGTTTTTTATAATGTTCTTCCCATTGTTTCTCCTCAATTACATTGATCTGTATTGTATCTTTTTCTTGTTTATTTAGATGTTTCATTACTTTATAGGCTATTTTTTGTTGCCCATGTATATCGTATTCTAGTCTACTTATATATCTATCCCAACTGACTTTGTGTGCTTTTTTAATTTCTCTTTTGGCTATTGCACTTTTATGTTTGTATTCAGCTCTTAATTTTAGTGTTCTATTCTGTAAATATTTGTGATAAGCCTCTTTTTTATCTTTTATTATCCTCTCTAATTCTTAATTCCATATTCTTGTTATATACTTTATATTTTGTTCCTAATGCCTCATATGCTGCTTTATCAATGCTTTCTTTTATATTATCCCATTCTCGGTTTATTTCTTCGGAAGTAGGTTTTAATATTAATTGTTCATTTAGTCTATTCTGCCAAAAGTGAAATTTAAAAATTTATACCGGCCGCAGTTTTAACTTTTTCACAACGAATATCTGTATGGACCAATTTTTTGGAAATAAAATTAAAAAGCTATTGTAATTTTTTAAAATCAGCTAAATCGAACCATTAATTTGATTTGTTGAAAAAATCCCTTACTTTACACAGTTCCTGCGTGACGGACATTTTTAATTTCATGATTTATGGACATTTTCTACCTACATTGCCATGGTATATTATTATTTGTAAAGTAAAAGTAAAGTGATCCCACAACAGACCCGGAGGCCCAAGGGGTAGTAGGAGGTTAAGGCTCCCACTTTTGCTAGACAATCGGCACTTTATGTCAGCCTGGTTGTCAGCCCTGCGTGACGGCCGCCCTTACTCCAGAACAAGCGTCTGGTACTCATTTCCGTTAGAGGCTGAGTCGACCCCTGGGCCATAGTGCCGCCAGACGGTTTGGGCCAGTTTAAAAATCCTGACCCCAACGGGACTTGAACCCTCGACCCTCCGGCTTGTAGCTCAGTGCCTTAACCACTACGCTACGGCGTGCCATTTGTACGTGGCTCTTTTAACAACTGTATTTGAAAATGTCATTTGTCAATTGTAACAAAGAAAAAATGGTAAGTCCACGACTAGAGTCATGTGTAAGAACAGGCGTGTCTCATGAATTAAATACAGACCACACATTTCTTTGAAAAATGTTCCGTAATAAAACCACAACTCTCATATCTTCATTCTCAGACATATGTGGCCATGCAAAGGAGATTTTTTCCGAAGCTTTTGGAATGGTATTAACAATAGTTTATATCAATAAAACTTGATTATCAGTTCACGAGATAAGCTCTACTTAATAGGATTACTCTGTGATCCAGCGACTTATTTGAATTTCTCTCAGGAGATCTGGGTTCCATTCTCTATAGGATTAAACTTCTGGTTGAAGTTTCTTTCTGTGTCGGGTAAATCCCAGAATACGCGAAAAAATGTCCCTGAAAAATCACCGGTCTCATAATTATCACCTATCATATTTATGTGAATGTACGAGGTTCAGAGCTCCACATCATAGCGTAAACTGTTTCTGTCAAGATTAGCGGAATTGCTAATCTATACATGACTTGTCCAGGAGCGTAACCCTAGTCTAGCTCTTAGTTGCCACCAATTAGTCAGAGGGCAACTAATTGGTTCTCAAGTCTACAAAAGAGATCCAAACGGTACAATACGTTGGAAGTGAGTATTGGAAAATATTTATTGACCGTAACAGTGAGGACTACGACAGATAAGAAATCAAAATAAATAATAGTTTTAAAAAAACTAAAACAACACGCTTTATTAGAAAACCGAACTCAAAAAATGAAAAATAATTTTAATTTCCAACACGTTTGGAATAAAATTAAAGTGGCCAACAAAAAAGTCATCTCCAACACATATAGAATAAAACTAGAGTTATCAACAAAAAGAAAATAATTTTACCATCAAAAGCGTGGGGTGCTCTATATCAATTAATATATTTGACAATATAAAGATATTGGTAAAAGTAAAGTCTCTAAGAAGAAAATGTAAAAATCATAAAAAGCACCCCACGCTTTTGATGGTAAAATTATTTTTATTTGTTGATAACTCCAGTTTTATTCTATATGTGTTGGAGATGATTTTTTGTTGAACACTTTAATTTTATCCCAAGCGTGTTGGAAATTAAAATTATTTTTCATTTTTTTAGTTCGGTTTTCTAATAAAGCGTGTTGTTTTAGTCTTTTAAAACTATTATATATTTTTAGATTTTTTAGTTTTAATATTTACAGAATAAGATCTTTAAATTCGATACTACTGTAGTATGAGCTAAAAGTAATACTCTTCTAAAAAAAATCCTCCCAGCCGGATTTTAATACTCTTCTAAAAAAAATCCTCCCAGCCGGATTTGAATCAGCGTCCTATGGATTACTGAAATTATATACCACTACAGTTCACCGCTCTACCAGCTGAGCTCTTACAATGATTGGCTAAAACGTCGACAAGTCCGCAACCTAATAGTTTTCATTTTTTGATTTGCTGATGATTCTGGCCAGGATTTTAGAAACAAAATATGGAATTATTGTATTGTCACCCGTCCTTTACAAGTATACAAAGTTTCAAGTCGATCCAATGATTTTAAGTGGGTGAAAATCACGTTGAAAGATTCCGTTACATAGATAGATACAGGTCAAGCTAATATAAAGTGTGTAATGATGATGAATCCAGTGGACATTAGAGTAGATCATAATTACATTGTAGCGTTTGCGACTTTTTTGACTACATGTGTGGTATCTTTTTTTCTATTAATGTGGAAAGTTTAAATAGGTCTCACAAGCTGCTAGGCACATTAATTTGAACTTGAAAAATTTAAACTTTAATATGTTGACTAGTTTCGTAACATATAGTCCACCGCTGTGGTCTCGAGGTAGCGTGCTGCCTTGTCACGCAGCGGGCCCGGGTTCGATCCCCGGTCGGAGCAGTTTTTCTGGGTGAGGTTTTTATCGGGGTTTTTCCTCACCTGTAAGACAAATGTCAGGAAAACTTTAAGGTCCAAACAGTCCCCGAAATCATATGGTCATCATAATTATCACCATCCTTATCGTTATCATCATCACCATCACCATCATCCTTCACCGGTGTGGAAAGCAACGGGAAGCTACCACACCTACACAATTCCCTAGTAAAGCTGCAAGCATAGCATGAAAATGCTATGATTGCAGTGAAGGACCTGCCTTCGGGCAGAATTACTATGGATGGATAGTATTGTATCTAACAGGTTGTGTCCTGTGTAGTGTGGATTGCGTAACATCATATAGTACTCTGTCTAACAGGTTGTGTCCTGTGTAGTGTGGATTGCGTAACATAATATAGTATTCTATCTAACAGGTTGTGTCCTGTGTAGTGTGGATTGCGTAATATGTAAGTTATATCTTTGGTTGTGATTATATTTCTTTCGGTCTAATTATGTTGAGATTGTGGATTTGTGTTTTAATAATAGTAGTATTCTATCTAACTGGTTGTGTCCTGTGTAGTGTGGATTGCGTAACACATAGTATTCTATCTAACAGGTTGTGTCCTGTGTACTGTGGATTGCGTAACATATATTATTCTATCTAACAGGTTGTGTCCTGTGTAGTGTGGATTGCGTAAAATATCTACAAGGACGTAGTTAAATTGAGAGAATAGAAGTGTTTTATCGGAAATTTACTTCTAAGAGGACCATTAGTTTTCACTTGACACCGTTAAAGATTAGCCCCTTCATCCTCTCTTATTGATCTAAAGTCACAATCCCAGTACTTCCTGTGTAACTTCCAATATTTTTGTTTGTCGTTACATTTCTTAGGTTTTTATTGAAACCAACCTTAATAGTATCCTACAACATTTAAGATAAATTAAATCAAATTCACAAAATGCATTGAAATTAAAAAAAAGATGTTTTTATTCTCTCTTATCTCTGGTTGTAATAGGGAAATTAAATTAAAAGTGTGAAAGAAATGTCGACACATGGTAAGGATAATAACGTAGGCGGGTCTTCATTAAACCAGAGTCATTAGCAGCAAGAAAGCAACATCGTGTTAGAACTAACAGTGATTTGCAGAATAAAAAAAAAGTAAATACATTTCTTACCACTTCGAAACCAGCACAGTTTGAAACTCCACACTCACTGCACACGATTTTTTACGTCATCAACTTATTCACTTCTTATTATACCTATGTTAATTCCACATACACACTATTCAAAAATAGGTTCGTATAGAAATAAACGAGTTTTACAATTACAGCGAATATCATTCAAAATAGAGAAAAAATGGCAGAACTGGAATTTGATATTTAAAAAAATAGATATTCAATAACAGTGCGCGGGAGTTGATTGGCCGTTTGTGCTTATTAATTGTCCACAATTAAATAAATTAATATATATATATATATATATGTTATAATTAAATCTTTAACATTGAGCAATGCAAGCTTAATATGGTATGATAAGAAAAATAAATGCCTGGACGGGATTCGAACCCGGATCTCTGAGTCTGTACCTCAGCGTGATATCCATTACACTACCAGGCGAATCCAATTCAAACACTTATTTTTCTTATATATGTATTATACTCTCCATTATTACTAGATGTCGCGAGAACACTGTCTTCACTGCCATCTAGTAGCTGACTATATCAAGTAAGCAAATTAAAGAGAATATTTATTTTACTTTATAGCAGTGACGCTTTATCGATGTTATAATTAAATCTTTAACATTGAGCAATGCAAGCTTAATATGGTATGATAAGAAAAATAAATGCCTGGACGGGATTCGAACCCGGATCTCTGAGTCTGTACCTCAGCGTGATATCCATTACACTACCAGGCGAATCCAATTCAAACACTTATTTTTCTTATATATGTATTATACTTTCCATTATTACTAGATGTCGCGAGAACACTGTCTTCACTGCCATCTAGTAGCTGACTATATCAAGTAAGCAAATTAAAGAGAATATTTATTTTACTTTATAGCAGTAACGCTTTATCGATGTTATAATTAAATCTTTAACATTGAGCAATGCAAGCTTAATATGGTATGATAAGAAAAATAAATGCCTCGACGGGATTCGAACCCGGATCTCTGAGTCTGTACCTCAGCGTGATATCCATTACACTACCAGGCGAATCCAATTCAAACACTTATTTTTCTTATATATGTATTATACTCTCCATTATTACTAGATGTCGCGAGAACACTGTCTTCACTGCCATCTAGTAGCTGACTATATCAAGTAAGCAAATTAAAGAGAATATTTATTTTACTTTATAGCAGTGACGCTTTATCGATGTTATAATTAAATCTTTAACATTGAGCAATGCAAGCTTAATATGGTATGATAAGAAAAATAAATGCCTGGACGGGATTCGAACCCGGATCTCTGAGTCTGTACCTCAGCGTGATATCCATTACACTACCAGGCGAATCCAATTCAAACACTTATTTTTCTTATATATGTATTATACTCTCCATTATTACTAGATGTCGCGAGAACACTGTCTTCACTGCCATCTAGTAGCTGACTATATCAAGTAAGCAAATTAAAGAGAATATTTATTTTACTTTATAGCAGTGACGCTTTATCGATGTTATAATTAAATCTTTAACATTGAGCAATGCAAGCTTAATATGGTATGATAAGAAAAATAAATGCCTGGACGGGATTCGAACCCGGATCTCTGAGTCTGTACCTCAGCGTGATATCCATTACACTACCAGGCGAATCCAATTCAAACACTTATTTTTTCTTATATATGTATTATACTCTCCATTATTACTAGATGTCGCGAGAACACTGTCTTCACTGCCATCTAGTAGCTGACTATATCAAGTAAGCAAATTAAAGAGAATATTTATTTTACTTTATAGCAGTGACGCTTTATCGATGTTATAATTAAATCTTTAACATTGAGCAATGCAAGCTTAATATGGTATGATAAGAAAAATAAATGCCTGGACGGGATTCGAACCCGGATCTCTGAGTCTGTACCTCAGCGTGATATCCATTACACTACCAGGCGAATCCAATTCAAACACTTATTTTTCTTATATATGTATTATACTCTCCATTATTACTAGATGTCGCGAGAACACTGTCTTCACTGCCATCTAGTAGCTGACTATATCAAGTAAGCAAATTAAAGAGAATATTTATTTTACTTTATAGCAGTGACGCTTTATCGATGTTATAATTAAATCTTTAACATTGAGCAATGCAAGCTTAATATGGTATGATAAGAAAAATAAATGCCTGGACGGGATTCGAACCCGGATCTCTGAGTCTGTACCTCAGCGTGATATCCATTACACTACCAGGCGAATCCAATTCAAACACTTATTTTTTCTTATATATGTATTATACTCTCCATTATTACTAGATGTCGCGAGAACACTGTCTTCACTGCCATCTAGTAGCTGACTATATCAAGTAAGCAAATTAAAGAGAATATTTATTTTACTTTATAGCAGTGACGCTTTATCGATGTTATAATTAAATCTTTAACATTGAGCAATGCAAGCTTAATATGGTATGATAAGAAAAATAAATGCCTGGACGGGATTCGAACCCGGATCTCTGAGTCTGTACCTCAGCGTGATATCCATTACACTACCAGGCGAATCCAATTCAAACACTTATTTTTCTTATATATGTATTATACTCTCCATTATTACTAGATGTCGCGAGAACACTGTCTTCACTGCCATCTAGTAGCTGACTATATCAAGTAAGCAAATTAAAGAGAATATTTATTTTACTTTATAGCAGTGACGCTTTATCGATGTTATAATTAAATCTTTAACATTGAGCAATGCAAGCTTAATATGGTATGATAAGAAAAATAAATGCCTGGACGGGATTCGAACCCGGATCTCTGAGTCTGTACCTCAGCGTGATATCCATTACACTACCAGGCGATCCAATTCAAACACTTATTTTTCTTATATATGTATTATACTCTCCATTATTACTAGATGTCGCGAGAAACTGTCTTCACTGCCATCTAGTAGCTGACTATATCAAGTAAGCAAATTAAAGAGAATATTTATTTTACTTTATAGCAGTGACGCTTTATCGATGTTATAATTAAATCTTTAACATTAAGCAATGCAAGCTTAATATGGTATGATAAGAAAAATAAATGCCTGGACGGGATTCGAACCCGGATCTCTGAGTCTGTACCTCAGCGTGATATCCATTACACTACCAGGCGAATCCAATTCAAACACTTATTTTTCTTATATATGTATTATACTCTCCATTATTACTAGATGTCGCGAGAACACTGTCTTCACTGCCATCTAGTAGCTGACTATATCAGTAAGCAAATTAAAGAGAATATTTATTTTACTTTATAGCAGTGACGCTTTATCGATGTTATAATTAAATCTTTAACATTGAGCAATGCAAGCTTAATATGGTATGATAAGAAAATAAATGCCTGGACGGGATTCGAACCCGGATCTCTGAGTCTGTACCTCAGCGTGATATCCATTACACTACCAGGCGAATCCAATTCAAACACTTATTTTTCTTATATATGTATTATACTCTCCATTATTACTAGATGTCGCGAGAACACTGTCTTCACTGCCATCTAGTAGCTGACTATATCAAGTAAGCAAATTAAAGAGAATATTTATTTTACTTTGTAGCAGTGACGCTTTATCGATGTTATAATTAAATCTTTAACATTGAGCAATGCAAGCTTAATATGGTATGATAAAAAAATAAATGCCTGGACGGGATTCGAACCCGGATCTCTGAGTCTGTACCTCAGCGTGATATCCATTACACTACCAGGCGAATCCAATTCAAACACTTATTTTCTTATATATGTATTATACTCTCCATTATTACTAGATGTCGCGAGAACACTGTCTTCACTGCCATCTAGTAGCTGACTATATCAAGTAAGCAAATTAAAGAGAATATTTATTTTACTTTATAGCAGTGACGCTTTATCGATGTTATAATTAAATCTTTAACATTGAGCAATGCAAGCTTAATATGGTATGATAAGAAAAATAAATGCCTGGACGGGATTCGAACCCGGATCTCTGAGTCTGTACCTCAGCGTGATATCCATTACACTACCAGGCGAATCCAATTCAAACACTTATTTTTCTTATATATGTATTATACTCTCCATTATTACTAGATGTCGCGAGAACACTGTCTTCACTGCCATCTAGTAGCTGACTATATCAAGTAAGCAAATTAAAGAGAATATTTATTTTACTTTATAGCAGTGACGCTTTATCGATGTTATAATTAAATCTTTAACATTGAGCAATGCAAGCTTAATATGGTATGATAAGAAAAATAAAAGCCTGGACGGGATTCGAACCCGGATCTCTGAGTCTGTACCACAGCGTGATATACCAGGCGAATCCAATTCAAACACTTATTTTTCTTATATATGTATTATACTCTCCATTATTACTAGATGTCGCGAGAACACTGTCTTCACTGCCATCTAGTAGCTGACTATATCAAGTAAGCAAATTAAAGAGAATATTTATTTTACTTTATAGCAGTGACGCTTTATCGATGTTATAATTAAATCTTTAACATTGAGCAATGCAAGCTTAATATGGTATGATAAGAAAAATAAATGCCTGGACGGGATTCGAACCCGGATCTCTGAGTCTGTACCTCAGCGTGATATCCATTACACTACCAGGCGAATCCAATTCAAACACTTATTTTTCTTATATATGTATTATACTCTCCATTATTACTAGATGTCGCGAGAACACTGTCTTCACTGCCATCTAGTAGCTGACTATATCAAGTAAGCAAATTAAAGAGAATATTTATTTTACTTTATAGCAGTGACGCTTTATCGATGTTATAATTAAATCTTTAACATTGAGCAATGCAAGCTTAATATGGTATGATAAGAAAATAAATGCCTGGACGGGATTCGAACCCGGATCTCTGAGTCTGTACCTCAGCGTGATATCCATTACACTACCAGGCGAATCCAATTCAAACACTTATTTTTCTTATATATGTATTATACTCTCCATTATTACTAGATGTCGCGAGAACACTGTCTTCACTGCCATCTAGTAGCTGACTATATCAAGTAAGCAAATTAAAGAGAATATTTATTTTACTTTATAGCAGTGACGCTTTATCGATGTTATAATTAAATCTTTAACATTGAGCAATGCAAGCTTAATATGGTATGATAAGAAAAATAAATGCCTGGACGGGATTCGAACCCGGATCTCTGAGTCTGTACCTCAGCGTGATATCCATTACACTACCAGGCGAATCCAATTCAAACACTTATTTTTTCTTATATATGTATTATACTCTCCATTATTACTAGATGTCGCGAAACACTGTCTTCACTGCCATCTAGTAGCTGACTATATCAAGTAAACAAATTAAAGAGAATATTTATTTTACTTTATAGCAGTGACGCTTTATCGATGTTATAATTAAATCTTTAACATTGAGCAATGCAAGCTTAATATGGTATGATAAGAAAAATAAATGCCTGGACGGGATTCGAACCCGGATCTCTGAGTCTGTACCTCAGCGTGATATCCATTACACTACCAGGCGAATCCAATTCAAACACTTATTTTTCTTATATATGTATTATACTCTCCATTATTACTAGATGTCGCGAGAACACTGTCTTCACTGCCATCTAGTAGCTGACTATATCAAGTAAGCAAATTAAAGAGAATATTTATTTTACTTTGTAGCAGTGACGCTTTATCGATGTTATAATTAAATCTTTAACATTGAGCAATGCAAGCTTAATATGGTATGATAAGAAAAATAAATGCCTGGACGGGATTCGAACCCGGATCTCTGAGTCTGTACCTCAGCGTGATATCCATTACACTACCAGGCGAATCCAATTCAAACACTTATTTTTTCTTATATATGTATTATACTCTCCATTATTACTAGATGTCGCGAGAACACTGTCTTCACTGCCATCTAGTAGCTGACTATATCAAGTAAGCAAATTAAAGAGAATATTTATTTTACTTTATAGCAGTGACGCTTATCGATGTTATAATTAAATCTTTAACATTGACAATGCAAGCTTAATATGGTATGATAAGAAAAATAAATGCCTGGACGGGATTCGAACCCGGATCTCTGAGTCTGTACCTCAGCGTGATATCCATTACACTACCAGGCGAATCCAATTCAAACACTTATTTTTCTTATATATGTATTATACTCTCCATTATTACTAGATGTCGCGAGAACACTGTCTTCACTGCCATCTAGTAGCTGACTATATCAAGTAAGCAAATTAAAGAGAGTATAATACATATATAAGAAAAATAAGTGTTTGAATTGGATTCGCCTGGTAGTGTAATGGATATCACGCTGAGGTACAGACTCAGAGATCCGGGTTCGAATCCCTGTCCAGGCATTTATTTTTCTTATCATACCATATTAAGCTTGCATTGCTCAATGTTAAAGATTTAATTATAACATCGATAAAGCGTCACTGCTATAAAGTAAAATAAATATTCTCTTTAATTTGCTTACTTGATATAGTCAGCTACTAGATGGCAGTGAAGACAGTGTTCTCGCGACATCTAGTAATAATGGAGAGTATAATACATATATAAGAAAAATAAGTGTTTGAATTGGATTCGCCTGGTAGTGTAATGGATATCACGCTGAGGTACAGACTCAGAGATCCGGGTTCGAATCCCGTCCAGGCATTTATTTTTCTTATCATACCATATGTATATATATATATATATATATAGAATTGAAATGGGAAGATAGAGAAGAATGGAGAAAGAAGATACAATTTAAAAGCTTTGGTCACAGTAATATATCTTATTACATTTTAAACATGCTTATAAATAAATAAATATATATATATATATATATATATATATATACAGGATGTAAATTAATTATACCGCACAAATTTAACAGCTTACAGAAGGATATCATACAAGTAATTTGAAATATAGTACCAATGGTCTAAGAGGAAAAATGGGCTAGTTAGAGGCAATCAAAGTAATCGAAAATTAATACAGAAAAATCAATATAAGCAATGTAGGAGAGAAAATTATACTATAATTACTTCAGATCTTGGTAATAATTCCGAGATCCTTGTTGCTATTAATTCATCGACAACGTTTATGAAATATTGGGTTATCAAATTCCTTAAAATTTCGAAATTAGCAGATGATTGCACGCCACTGCACTGGCTAAAGTATCATCGATACAATGAGAGCCATACCTCGGAGTGAAACACGCAGAATGTATGTAGTTAACGTTGGCCGCTTAATGTTTTACAAGTTGATGTAATTTGAGTTGCGAGACTACTATTTACTTGCTTATTTACTTACTCACTGACACTATCGAACCCGTAGGTTCATGGCCGCGAGGACTTAAGCTCTCCATACATCCCTATCCTGAACAAATGCTTTCCAATCATTCCCTGTATAATCTACTTCCCTCAAATCATAGTTAATGTTGTTCTCCCACCTCATTCTTGGTCTACCAACTGGGCGTTTTCCGTCTGGCTTTCCTACAAGAAGCTTCCATGCATGTCTTTCATTCCGCATAAGCGCAAAATGTCCTGCCCATCGCAGTCTACGAGTCTTAACTGTTCTTATTATATCTGGCTTCCTATAAAGACCATGTAGTTCATTGTTATGAAGTCTTCTCCATTCACCTGTCTGTTCATCTCTCTTTGGCCCAAAAATTTTCCTAAGAACTTTATTCTCAAAAACTCGTAATCTCATTTCCTCCCTTAAAGTAAGAGTCCATGTTTCGCACCCATATAATATAACTGGTAGAATAATAGTTTTATATATTTTCAGTTTAAGGTTTTTTGAAAGGAGTTGGGACATCAAAAGTCTCTGCAATGCGTAATAGCATGCATTTCCAGAATTGAGTCTATGTTTAATTTCTTTGTGCATCTCATTCCTACTTGTGATTATTGTTCCTAGGTATTTGAATTCAGCCACTTCCTCAAAACTTCCCTCATTTGTCCATTTCCATTATGTAATACATTTCTACGTGTGACCATATATCTAGTTTTATTGATATTTACTTCCAGTCCTAATTCCTTAGTATTATTCAATAGGGTGTGCGTGTTATCCTTTAGTATCTCCTCGCTATCGGCCAATAGTACTACATCATGAGCATAAGCTAACAGCTTATTAATACCATACAGTTGTACGCCTTCCTCATCCTCTAAAGATTTGATGGCATGCTCTAGAACAAAATTAAATCGGTAGAGGAGATCGAGCGATTCTCTGGGCTTCAACCCATTCTGGAGTTGCAGAAAGTCTGTCCGAAATAGAAGGTTGCCCTACACGCACCCTACTCTTTGGTGCCCTTTAGAGACATTTCGCCTAAGTCTAACGTTTCGGGAATTCCGAACCCCGCCGGGAATCTAGTATAACTTCTCCCTCTTAATTGAATCATATGCTTTTATGAAGTCTACATATAGTTGATGTACAGTACCATTATATTCCCATTTCTTTTCTAAAATTTGTCTTATACTAAAAATCTGATCTGTTGTAGACCTGTTTCTTCTAAATGCACATTGATGGTTCAAATCACGGTAGGCCACTTCTTTACCTTCCTTTTTTTTTTCTTTCCCTGTGTGTGTACTGTGATATATTGGCACTAAAATTTGCTCAGTATAGGCTGCGCAAAGTACCTATTCCCATGTTGGTTATTATATTAACATCTGATTAGAAGTTACTTGAGTATCAGTCGCATAACATGAAAGCATCATGGAACATCTTTCAACACTTTTAAAATTCATATTAAAGGACCGATGAAGTCATGTAATAAGATATTAAATATAACATTGCTACCTGGTAGGTCAGTCGCCTTTAACTAAATTATTAAACTTCATTAGGTAATTACAATATGGAGGCCTTTAAAAATGTTTCATCTTCAGTATTTTAACTGGTTAAATGAATATTAGATATTCAATAGTACATTATGTAATATATAAGCAACTAAATTGGTATGGGGTTGTAAGAAATCACCAAATAATAAGCGAGGTTCATTAGAATTGCGGCCACTAGCGTGGACACTTCGTGGGCAGCACGATTTCATGACTCAATTGCTTGCAGGCACTTTCCCGCTATCGGCCGCACGTCGAGTGAAACTCTCTGTATTAATATTTCTTTAACAATAAATAAAGTCGTGATATTTTTAGGGAAATATTTAAGTAGATTAAAATATAAATTGATGGAACCATAATAGAACAAGTCTCAGAGTTTAATTATCTCGAATATCTAATCTCTGAAACTATAAATCATATCCATCCATCCATAGTAATTATTCTCGAAGGCAGGTCCTTCACTGCAATCATAGTATTTTTATTCTATGCTTGCAGCTTTACTAGGGAATTGTAGGTGTGGTAGCTTCCCGTCGCTTTCCACACCGGTGAACGGCGATGATGATAATGATGATGGTAGCCATATGATTTCGGGGACCTTTTGGGTCTTAAAGTTTTCCTGGCATTTGTCTTGCAGGTGAGGAAAAACCCCGATAAAAACCTCACCCAGAAAAACTGCCCCGACCGGGTATCGAATTCGGGCCCGCTGCGTGACAAGGCAGCACACACAGCGGTGGACAGGTTATGTAATAAGGTATTAAATACAAAATTGGTACCTGGTAAGTCAGTCCGTCTTCAACTAAATTATTAAACTTCATTAAGTTGTTACAATATGGAGGCCTTTCAAAAACAATGTGCTAAGTTCGAAATTTTAATTGGTTAAATGAATATTAGATATTCAATAGTAGATTATGTAATATATAAGCAACTAAATTGATATGGACATGCACGAAATCACCAAATAATACAGTGAGGTTCATTAGAATTTCGGCCACTAGCGTGGACACTTCGTGGGCAGCACGAGTTGATAACTCAATGCTTGCAGGCACTTTTCCCGCTATCGGCCGCAGGTCGAGTGAAACTCTCTGTATTCATATTTCTTTAACAATAAATAAAGCCGTGATATTTTTAGGGAAATATTTAAGTGGATTAAAATATAAATTGATGGAACCATAATAGAACAAGACTCAGAGTTTAATTATCTCGAATATCAATTATCTGAAACTATAAATCATATAAATAATCATCTTCACGGATGTTGAACTTCAATAGTTTCGTTCTGGTCTCATGCAGGAAACCGATTTTTCCATTGTGCTCTTGGCTGCCCCACACATCCATGCCACTCTGGCTTATATGAGAATAACTGTTTTGTTATGTTTTCCTGACCATTTTTTGAAGGGACCGAACCAATTTTGTCTATAATCTTTGATTGTGTCTGTTAAGCTGAATATAATAATAATAATAATAATAATAATAATAATAGCTTTATTTTACCTGGGAGAGTTAACGCCTTAAGGCCTTGTCTACCTCTCAACCAGGTTTAAAAAAATACAAAAAAAATAGTCTTACATCTAAATTACAATATACACAAACGATTACATGTTATGAATACAATACAATTAATATTTATAATGTATTTTGATTTACTCTAAATGTAACGAATTAAATATATAATATGTACAAGATATATAAAAAACGAGGAAAAGATTGACATAGTATAAAATTAAATAAATAGAGACAAAATAATTATTAGACAACAGGTAACTGTATAAGCGTAACTTAAAGGTGCCAAGTCTGCGGCAACCCCTGATATCTTGAGGAAGGAGATTCCAGGAGCGGGCAGAGGTTACGAAGGAGGTAAAATAGGAGGAAGTGCTATGAAGAGGAATTGTTAGCAGACTGCTATCTTGTGACCTAGTGTCAATATTGTGGTAAGAGGATAACTTCTCAAGGGATGATGTGAGTTGCGTCCAATATGGTCTGTTTACCTTTTTAAGTACGTGAGTTGCGGCCCGGCGTGCTTTTTGTAGTACGTGCGTTGCGGCCAGAATAAAATGTTCTATCGTTAGGGGTATACACGACAAATTACTGTTTTGTCTCATCTGTTGATATGTATCGATATTCCAAATGACATAGATATTGTGTTGTCTCACCCGTTGAAATGAATTGATATTTCAAATGACGTAGATGTTGTTTTGTCTTATCTGTCATAAGCATAACGGTTGGCGTGCATACAGTAATAAGCTTTAGTCAATCATGGAACAAATGTTGAGTGAGAAAGGGCATAATATGCTTGTAATAGAAGGTTTCAAATTCAGATTCCACAAAACTTTAGCTAATTGATTACAGCGATGGACCTGCAGCATTAAAACGTGCAAGTGCTTTCTAAACTTGATAGTAGCAACAGTGTAGTAGAGAACCATGAAAAAATGAGAAAATGCTTCGGCGACAGAAGATTAGTAATGCAGTGAAACGAAAGGCAATGGAAGATGTGTGCACAAACCAACAAAATTAATCCATAAAGAACTTAGTGCTGGAGATAGAGAAAGTATTGAGAAATGTGACATCGAACTGATCAGACGGAATATTCAATATGCTAGAACATCTGTGCGACCGAATTTGCCTCGTACATTGGAAGAGTGTCATAACGCTGTGGAAAATATTCACCTGAAGACAAACAAAGATGAAGACTTCTTACTTATTAATGACGAAAATTCAAATATAATAGGTTTTTCGACAAAAACAAACATCACTTTCCTGTGTGACATGGACTCTTTACATTTGAATGGGACTTTCAAAAGTGTTCCTAAGCTTTTTAATCAGCTATTTACCATCCATGGTGTAATAAACAATACATACGTACCACTGGTGTTTTTCCTACTTCCAAACAAATCATAGTCTATTTATTGTGAAGCACTGAAAATTTTGAATGAATTATGCAGCAAGTTTGGTCTGATTTTAAATGTGACCCTAATATATATAGACTTTGAAATAGGAATCCACAGTGCAGTGAAATCAGTCTGGTCTAATGTAATAATTAAGGGTTGCAGATTTCATCTTGGGCAAAATTGGTACAAGGAAATTCAGTAACTTGGATTAGTTCAAACATGGCGCCAGAAGAATAAAGAAAGTGATTTCTTGAAATTGGTTTTCGGACTTCCATTTTTAGATCCGAATGACGTAGATGCCTGTTTTATTGCAGATCTGATGCCTATGCTACCTAATGACGAAATGGTAAGGGAATTCTTGGATTACATTCTCGAAAATTACATTGCTGACGATGCTACTTTTCCGCCGAAAATATGGGCTGAATTTTCTTATTCAACAAGACGAACAACAAACAGTTCTGAATCATTTTACAATTAAATGAAAAGCCTTTTCTCAAGCAGTCATACCAATATATTTCAATTAGTTCACAGTTTATTGGATATACAGTTTGAAACACATATTTATTTAAGGAGCAAAGGAAAACGAACGAAATCCATCCTGGAAAAATAAATGTTTTTACAAGAACAAATGCTTGCTGTGGAAGAAAACCTGTCACTAGACTTCAGTACGTAAAGTCAGTTTCTTTTAAATTTTTGCTCGTTTTCAATTAATGAATGTAAAATAGCATGACAATATTTAATAAATGGCTGTTTTTAACAATATACGAACCAACATTTTAATCATGCCGCCAACAATCCTAAGCCTGTAAATGGGAAGGAAAGTTGGCTTGTCTTTGAGATGCATTTGGTCACCCTTAAATTCTCTAAAAACAACCTTCGTATCTACGTATCTAACACCACCCATGGGACGCAACTTACGTACCCAGCGAACTTACCTCGGCCGCAACTCACTTACCTAACGAACTCATCTGGGCCGCAACAAGCGAGATTTTCTGATTCTGGGACGCAACTCACCGTTCCCGCTTCTCAAATCTGGACGCCAGGTAAGTAGGAATGTAGGAATTCAGAAGCTTGAAAAGTAGTGAAAGAGAGTGAAATTTACGTCTGTCAGTAAGACGGAGCCAAGAGAGGTTATTAAAGTGTTCAGAAGTATGGTCATAACGGCGGATATTGAAAATGAATCGAACGCAAGCATTATGAACACGCTGCAGTCTCTGCGACAAGTCATAGTTTAGATCAATATATATAATGTCACAATAATCGAAGTGAGGTAACACAAGATTCTGCACAAGGATTTGTTTTAACGAAACTGGGAGAAAATTCTTTAAACGTCGAAGATAATGTAAGAATATGTTAAGCTCGTTCCTAATATATTTGTTATATTTTTATCTTATAACGTATATCCAGCTACATGTCTTCCATGGAGTGTGAACCGTGAGATCTGAGAAGACAAAGAGAACGTTGGAGAGAACTAAAACATCTGATTCACAACTTGGTCTCATCAATATCATGATGAACTCTTCCAAGTAGTATGTCGAGATACAGTTTTGCATTGAATAATAATAGTCTACTGATAATAATGATGATAATAATAAAAATAATTTGAATATCTGGGAGTAAAAGTAGATAAAGAGGATAAACAAGAAAGTGATATTAAGAACAGAATAAATAAAGGTAGAGCAATAACAGAAGTAATTAATGGAATCTAAGTAATGCCACGAGTGATTTCTGAATTATCGATAATTTCACGACTCCCGACTTACGAAGTGAGGAGTGAATTTATCTAGAGAATTTGGAAATAAAGAGTGGAATTTGTTAGGACTATTTAACGAATACAATTAAGCTGTTTACTCACAAATCATTATTTAAATATAGTTATTTTAAAATATTTGTGTATTTAATGTAAACGGCGATGTTTGAAAACAAATGAGAAACGATTGGTACGCTTCATTTGCTTCTTTTGTTCATCACTGCAACCAGGTCATATTATTTATTGCAAAAGGAACGCAATATTGTAAGAATGTACTCCAGTGGAGAAAAAATGAAACACTTCAAACTGTATATAAAATCATTTTTGATGTCCTATGATGTAAATATGACAACTATATTTTTCTGGAATGTTATTACCTGGGAAAAAATACATTTAAGAAAGTGCAAACAGTGGTTTCTTTTTCGGTTACCTACTTACTTACTCACTGGCACTATTCAACCCGTAGATTCATGGCCACGCGGAAATAAGCTTTCCATACATCCCTATCCTGAGGTAATGTTTTCCAATCATTCCCTGTATAATCTACTTCTCTAAATCATAGTTAGTTATTCTCCCACCTCATTCTTGTTCTACCAACTGGGCGTTTTTCCTCTGGTTTTCCTACAAGAAGCTTCCATGCAAGTCTTTCACTCCCCCTACGTGCAACATGTCCTGCCCATCGCAGTCTACGAGACTTAACTGTTCTTATTACATCTGGCTTCCTATAAAGACCATGTAGTTCATTGTTACGGAGTCCTCTCCATTCACCTGTCTGTTCATCTCTCTTTCGTCCAAAAATTTTCCTAAGTACTTTATTCTCAAATACTTGTAATCTCCTTACCTCCCTTAAAGTAAGAGTCCATGTTTCGCACCCATACAATATAACTGGTAGAATAATAGTTTTATATATTTTCAGTTTAACGTTTTTTGAAAGGAGTTGGGACATCAAGAGTTTCTGCAATGCATAATAGCACGCATTTCCAGAATTGATCCTATGTTTAATTTATTTGTGCATCTCATTCCTATTTGTGATTATTTTTCCTAGGTGTTTGAATTCAACCACTTCCTCAAAATTTTCCTCATTTGTCATTAGCTGTCCATTTCAATTATATAATGTATTTATACGTGTATTTTGTTTTATTGATATTTACTTCCAGACCTAATTTCTTAGTATTACTCAATAGTGTGTGCGTGTTGTCCTTTAGTATGTCCTCGCTATCGGCCAGTAGTACTACATCATCAGCATAAACTAATAGCTTATTAATACCATAGAGTTGTAAGCCTTCCTTATTCTCTAAAGATTTAATGGCATGCTCTAGTACAAAATTAAATAGTAGAGGAGATAGTGCATCTCCATGCTTCAACCCATTGTGGATTTCAAAAGTGTCCGACAATTGTTTGCCTACACGCACCCTACTCTTTGTGCCATTTAGACACATTCTCATAAGTCTAACTAACTTTTTAGGAATTCCGAACTCCAGCAGGATACTATATAACTTCTCCCTCTTAATTTAATCGTATGCTTTTTTGAAGTCTACGTATAGTTGATGTACAGTACCATTATATTCCCATTTCGTTTCTAAAATATCTCTTATACTAAAAATCTGATCTGTTGTAGACCTGTTTCTTTTTTGGTGGTATAATCAATTGCTAAAAATGTTTTTTATATTAACTCCCGCATGCGCTATGTGTTGACATTCATGCACTATATGTACAATCTGGTAGCCGTATTTCTTAGAGAGTCAGTCACTGCAAAATAATGCTATGCCCTATTCAGAATTTAAAAAAGGAGGTATTTTCTTTATAATGATAAACTTTAGTTGGTAAATTCTAGGCGAAACACGACTGTGATTGGTTGTAAATAAAAAATCATTGAAACGTGATTGGTTATTGACTCCCATTTGGGGCCTGAGTTAAATAGTCAGGAAAATTAAATTACAAATAGACGTATATAATTCAATAATGTTCAATGTTCTGTTACATATGGAGCTGAGGTTTGGAAATTCAACAAAAACTTATAACAAAAACGTATGTCGATGGAAATGGATTTCATAAGGAGAGCAGCAAGATGTTCAAAATTAGAAAACATAAATACTGTCATACCAGAAAAAAAATGAATATTAGATATTTAATAGTAGAATATCTAATATATATGCAACTAAATTGGTATGGGCATGTACGACGAATGTAAGAAGAAAGATTACCCAGAAAAACATTGGAATAGTGTCCAACTGGAAGAAGAAAGAAAGGAAGTCCTCGAAACTCGTGGATGTAAGAAATAAGAACTGGAATGAGAACAAGATGACTGGAGGACATGGAGTGGATGGATAGAGACTAGTGGAGAAAGAAATAAAACTTCAGGCACAGAAAGACGTGTAAACATTAAAAATCTGCAAATAAATAAATAATAAAAATGGTAATATCATAACTCTGTGACTCTACAGTCCAAGAATGATCCCAACCTCTCTCATAATGCTATTCCATTCCTCTCTTTCCAAAGCTTCAACTTCCAATCTCTAAATGTTCGTTCTTCTTAAGTCATTCTCTACATCATCTAAGTTCTTCCTCTCTTTCTCTTACCACCTGGTTTGCCACTGAAGAACTTCCTAGTATCATCCATTCTGACTATACTTTCCTCCAGGATATTGTTTTGCTTTTAATTTCTGCTATAATGTTTCGTTTATTATACATTTATTCGACGTATTTATTTTATCATTCTCCAAATATAATTTTCTGATAAAAATTTACACTGGGCCAAAGTTCTCCTGAGAATTTTCCTTTCCCTTGTTGCAATATAATTTCATCACTTTTTTTTTCATAGACGCCATTTTTTGACAACATACATGGGGTTTCCGCACACTTGGCACTTTTAAGTCACGCTTATACAGTTACCTGTTGTCTAATAATTAATTTTTATCTATTTATTAAGTTTATACTATGTCATTAATAATTTTCTCGTTTTTTATATATCTTGCATATATTATATTTAATTCGTTAAATCTAGAGTAAATAAAAATGTATTATAAATAATAATTGTATTGTATTTTTAACATAATCAATTGAGTTGGTATTTACTTGATGAAAATCCATATTCATTAATGAAATTAAATAAAACTTAGTTTTATTTGATTTTCATATTTATTAAGATATAATTCAGTGACAGCTCTTTCGGTACACTGTACCTTCTTCAGGCATGTTAACAAATTATGAACTGTATTATTACAGTATATATCAACTGATTTAAGAAACAGTACAACAATCATGTATTACATTTTTAAATTTAACAAAGGCGATTCATTCAAATCAAGTTGAGAATTTAACAGTTTATTACTATCTTTCAATTTATTTATTTCTACAGCCTCCAAAAGATCCAACTTCTTACCCTTATCACAAACGTGTAAAATTTGAAAATTTTGATCGAAACAATGATTAAATTGGAATAGGTGGTTAGCATATTTTGAATATTCTAAATTTCTGTTACATGCTCTCATGTGTTCCATTATCCGAGAGATAAAAGGTATACCAGTTTGTCCTATATAAACATTGTCACATGTGCCACACTTCAATTTATATACACCCAATAATTTTTTTTTTATTTTCGTTTTATTGTTTTTTATTATATTTTGTAAAGTTTTATTATTTTAAATGCCATATTAATGTTCAACTTTTTAAAGTGTTTAGATATTTTATTTGAAAGTGGGCCTTTGTATGACATTATGACATATTTCTTTGTTATCTTTGGGTAAAGGAAAAACTTTGTTAATTGCTTTTTTGTAATGAATTTTCTTAATTAAATATTATATAATTTTAGGGTCGTAGTAATTATTATTAATAGCTAATTGTTTAATAATATTCAATTCATTATTATATTCCAAGGGTGAAAGAGGGATATTTAAAAGTCTATGAATGTAACTATTAAAGGCTGCCATCTTATAAATATATGGATGAAGAGAAGAACTATGGACAGTGGTATCAGTATGAGATGGTTTGTGAAAGATATCAATGTGTTTTATTGATAAATCAAAGAAATTTATACTATTATTTGTTTCTAATTCCATTGTGAACTTGATACTTTTGTGAATGTTATTAATAAAATTTGGAAAGGAATTCAATTGTCTTTTAGTTCTACATAAGGATACCAAAACAGAAAATTTTTAGCTAATACATTCTTATGTATGGTCTGTTCTAAGTCATCTATAAAAAATCTCTTCCAAAAGAGGGCTCAATGGATCACCCATAATCAAACCATCTTTAGCTACGTACAATTTGTTATTATTTATAACATGTAATCGTTTACGTTTATTGTAATTTAGATGTAAGACTACCTTTTTTGTACTCGTTAAAACCTGGTTGAGTGGCAGATAAGGCCTTAACTCTGCCAGGTAAAATAAAACTATTATTATTATTATCATTATTTATTATTATTATTATTTATTATTATTAATTATTATTATTTATTATTATTATTTATTATTATTATTATTTATTATTATTATTATTTATTATTATTAATTATTATTAATTATTATTATTATTATTATTATATTATTATTATTATTATTATTATTGTGTATATGTTCAGCTTACAGTTTTTTATATACTATTGATTTCATTAAATCTGCGAGAGCATAATAATAAAAATAATAATGATATGGTAACAATAATCAACATAGATTAGGCAAGGCAAGAGGAACGTATTAAAATGTTTGTAGTTAACTTTACAAACTCTGCTTGTAAGCGTCATAATGAAAAGTTTTGAGGCCGAGCTCCTTATGGAGATATCCCGTTCCTGTTACCAAGAAAAAAAATTGAGCTCTCCTTATCTTCTTAATGCCGACTACAACACTTTCTAACTTTTAACATTTAATTTTTTAGATGCGTTTTTATAAAACATGTAAAACAGGCTTATAAATCAAGTAAACAACTTCTGTTCATGACAATGTTTGCTTACTTCTAATATTAAACTTGTCTTGCAATTTCAAATAAATAACACAACTATTATTGTAACTTAAAACTTTTTTTATTTTTGAATTTTTTCTGTTATTTACACAGGTATTCTCAACAAAAAATATATTTTTTTTCTTCCACACTTCCCGGTTTTGCGTGTCTGCTTCTGTCATATTTTCTTCTTCCAATTGTCTTGAATTCCCTTTATTCACTTTGGATTTGATCTATCACGTTTACTTTTTCCACGAGGTATCCATTTCAATATTTCTTTGTTTGTTTCTGTGTCCTTTCTTTTCATTATAATATATCCATACCATCTTAGTTGGATTTCTTCAATCTCTTGTACAATATCCTTTTCAACATTCATTATTTTTCTTATTATATTATTTCTTACTTCATCCAATTTTTTTTATTCTTGCCGATTGTCCATTTCTGTAACTAATAATTTATTTCTGAGTTTTTGCTTCAACGTCCATGTTTCTGCAGCATAAAATGCAATACTCTTCACAATTGCGTTATATATTAATAATTCGGTCCTCTTGATTATATGCTTAATCCATAAAATATAATTTAATATGCCAATAACTTTTTTCTCTCTGTTATTCTTTTTTTTGATGTCTAATTCAGATGATCCATCTTTTTGAATTAATTCATTCATAGTGTTCTGCTCAAGAGCAAGTCTTTCACTGCAAACTCAACATTTTACACTCATCCCTTAACTCAGCCTTCCTTTTTATATCTGCATACAAACCATTTATTTTAATACTGTCTATCATCTCATGTATTTTTCTGCCTCTTTCTTTCCATTTACCATTCCTTTTAGGGCATCTGTAAGCAGGCAGTTTCTTCTTAGCCAGTGGCCAATTCAATTTCTTTTCCTCTTCTTTATGAGTTCCAGCATTGTTCTTCCTTCACCCACTCTGTCTAGCATATATATATATTACATTTTGTCAGTGGATTTTATATGTTCCTTCCTTCTCCATGTCCACATCTGAAAACTTCCAGTTGCTTTTCCTCATTCCGTCGTAATGTCCAAGTCTCCGCACCATACAATGCTACACTCCACACAAAGGACTTCCCTAACCTCTTCCGTAATTATTTTGCCAAAGGTCCGCAGAAAATGCTTCTATTCTTGTTAAAAGCTTCTTTTTCCATTGCTATCCTCTGCTTTCCTTCTTGATCGCAATTCATGTTACTACTGAGAGTACAACCCAAGTATTTGAAGCTCTCCACTTATTGATCGCAAATACTTAAAATATTCTACTTAAAACTTCAAGTTGTGATAATTAAATATTATTAATGTTAATATTGAAGTAGTATATATTAAAAACACAACTACACTCGTACATAAAAAACAGGTAAATAATATTCTCTCTCCCTCTCTGATCCATTCACCTTGAACTGAAGAATGACTACATGTAGCCTATGTGAAACGGACGTGATCTTGGAGTTTACATTGGCTCTCAAACTCATTACACGAGTGTGTTCGAATGTCTATGAAAAGCTCAGAGTTCAAATATATTTTAATTACAGCTGTTCTATTCTTTAATTGAAAAGGGGAATATTAATATATCTTCGGCGGGTCTCGTTTCCTGGGCGGGGATTTTTCGTTACCAGTATGAAAAATGTTAGTATTAGACGGGAAACCACCAAGTTACTAAAGAGTAAACAGAGGGAATATTTGAGAGAGAAGATTAACGATCTTGAAATGAATGCAAAAATAGGAACATTAGAGAATTATATCAGGGAATTAGTATAGAGAAGAAAGGGTTTCAGGCTAGAACAAACCTAATTCGGAATTAAAATGCGGATATGATTGCAGATTCCAGGAGCATGTTAAATAGATGGAAAAGTTACTTAATCAGCTATTAAATGTACATACAGAACAGGACATTGAGGAGGATAATTTACAGACAGCAGAAATGCTAGTCGTAGAACCAAATGCATTAGAGGTTGAAATGGCGATTGAAAAATTGAAGTTGTTTAAAGCATCAGGTTCAGATGAGATCCCAGCAGAACTGATAATATCAGGGGGAGAAAAATTGATGGACAAGATACGCTGGTTGCTTAGTATGATTTGGGAAAAAGAAGCTCTTCCAGATTAAGGGAAGGAATCAATAATTGTACCAATTTATAAGAAAGGAGATAAAACTGATTGCAACAACTACAGAGGCATCTCATTACTTTCAGCTTCATACAACATTTTTACAAATATATTACTAAGCAGTCTTACTCCCTATATTGATGACATTCTAGGAGATCATCAATGTGCATTTAGAAGAAACAGGTCTACAACAGATCAGATTTTTAGTATAAGACAGATTTAGAAAAGAAATGGGAATATAATGGTACTGTACATCAACTGTACGTAGACTTCAAAAAAGCACATGATTCAATTAAGAGGGATAAGTTATGTAGCATCCTGTTGGAGTTCGGAATTCCTAAAAAGTTAGACTTATACGAATGTGTCTAAATGGCACAAAGAGTAGGGTGCGTATAGGCAAACAGTTTTCGGACACTTTTGAAATACACAATGGGTTGAAGCAAAGAGATGCACTATCTCCTCTAGTATTTAATTTTGTACTAGAGCATGCCATTAAATCTTTAGAGAATGAGGAAGGCTTACAACTGAATGGTATTAATAGGCTGTTAGTTTATGCTGATGATGTAGTATTATTGGCCGATTGCGAGGAGATACTAAAGGACAACACGCACACACTATTGAGTAACACTAAGAAATTGGGACTGGAAGTAAATATCAATAAAACTAAATATATGGTCACACGTAGAACTTCATTATATAATGGAAATGGACAGCTAATGACAAATGAGGGAAATTTTGAGGAAGTGACTGAATTCAAATACCTAGGAACAGTAATCACAAATAGGAATGAGATGCACAAAGAAATTAAACATAGGCTCAATTCAGGAAATGCGTGCTATTATGCATTGCAGAGACTTTTGATGTCCCACTCCTTTCAAAAAATGTTAAACTGAAACTATATAAAACTATTATTCTACCAGTTATATTATATGGGTGCGAAACATGGACTCTTACTTTAAGGGAGGAAAGGAGATTACAAATATTTGAGAATAAAGTACTTAGGAAAATTTTTGGACCAAAGAGAGATGAAGAGACAGGTGAATGGAGAAGACTTCGTAACAATGAACTACATGTTCTCTATAGGAAGCCAGATATAATAAGAACAGTTAAGTCTCGTAGACTGCGATGGGCAGGACACGTTACACGTATGGGGAATGAAAGACTTGCATGGAAGCTTCTTGTAGGAAAGCCAGAGGGAAAACGCCCAGTTGGTAGACCAAGAATGAGGTGGGAGAATAACATTAACTATGATTTGAGGGAAGTAGATTATACAGGGAATGATTGATAAGCATTTGTTCAGGATAGGGATGTATGGAGAGCTTATGTCCGTGCGGCCATGAACCTACGGGTTCGATAGTGCCAGTGAGTAAGTAAATAAGAAAAATGTTGGGAACATCAAGCCCCAAACAGTTCCCGAGCACCATCTGGCTATCTCAATCATCCATATCATATTCGCCTTGTTTAGTATGAATGATTCAATGGTGCGTTTTGTCTTATAATTTTCTTGTTGTCTCTGCCATTTTGCTGATCACTAAACACAGGTAGGCCCTCCATGTTTTTGTGTGTTGAAAAAAGTACGAGTGTGATCATAATTTAAAAGAATCCTCTCTCGACAGTTCGTATCTCGGCAAGGTTCTGGTAGAGTGGGCGTGTAAAAGTAAGTACAAATAAAGTAAGTAATTATCAAATGAGACATGCTATTCGAGATCTATCGAACATTATGGCAATGTATTATATTTTTCCTCCTTTTTTTTGTTTTGCTGCTAGTTTTATACTATTCTGCATTTTTATAATTATGTTCTCTCTTTTCTTCTCAATCATTCTCTTATTGAAATTTAGTGTTTGGCAGGAATTAGAATACGCTTTTCCAACGTAGCTCTTATGAAGAATGTCTTATCTGCAAACAAAGTATCTTAGTTCTTTCTGGTCATCAACATTTTCTTTGCGATGCCATTAAAAAATAATTGAAGAACTTACATCATGTGATAAAAAACAGAATTTCGTAGTTGATAATCTGAAGAAACATCTTGTAATTTAAATGAAAGAAATTGAAACAACAAAAAAATATAAACATGCCTTTTTCCTGCCACTGTTTCACATATTATGTGCCTTTTGTCTGCCTTTTTCTATGTTTTAAATGCCCAAACAATACTCTATGAGGAGATTGGTTGTTAAATACATTTAAATACATGTAAATAACAAATAAATGTGTTCATGTACTTGAGAGGACCTGAATTAAATAAATTTTCTTAAGATGGTTAACTGAAGGAACAGATTGTCTTGCTGAAGTGTGTGATATCCACTGCCCATTGGTCGGTACTCTCTGAAGTCAAGCTAACGAGATACTTAAAAATATCGGCATTCCACTCGATACAAGACTTCTACAGAAATAAGGATAAAAAACTGCTTTATTGATTCATTGCTTAGAAAAAGCTGGCCCTCAGAGTAATGCTGCGTCATCAGAAATTGTATCCCCCACCTCCTTCTCTAAGAAAGCTTCACAAACTAACCCTCTCGAAAACCAAACCACAGAGACAACAATGCTAACTCCCCTATCTGCCACCCCGCCCCGCCCCTACATCGCTGATAAAGCATTTTTGGTCCCCCCTTCCTACCACAATCCTTTGCGAGCCCTATAAAAAAAGAAGTGAAGTTGCAGTAATAGCAGGGGAGTACTGTTTGGGGGTTTTTGGACTAGGGATATTTGGAGCACGCAAAGCTTTGAAAGGGGTGGGAGGGTAGTGTGGGGGAGTAATACTTGTTATTGGTATCAGAGATCAGACTTGTTGATTGGATTGGCCGTCTAATTCTTGCAGGCTCATTCATATTGATGTTACGAGGAAATTATGCCACTATTACTCATATCCATGCTATTGGCGATAGAATCTATATATTTCCTTTATTCTATTTCCAGTTGTTGCTTTCAACAGAATTATTTGTAGCCAGACAAATACTATATTATTTATAGTCTTCCGTGGAACCGCTGTAAACATTCCGGGAAATACTTTCACTGTCATTTACTTCGTTAGATGAAGCATTTCAAAGAAAATAGTCTAGATGAAGAATAACAGAAGATAAAGAAGAAGAAGTAATAAAAGAAGGAAAATAAAAAAAAGGAGAAATTGAATGAAATATTTAAAAAATGTTTTTATGTAGATACTGACATTAATAAGACCATTTTTTTCCCTTGATATGAGTGAATATACGTTTTAATAAACGTGGCTTTCTTAACGCACGAGTATTCCATCGGTATTGTGCCTAAATTGTAAAGCTTAATATTTATTTATTTTATGTAACTAACTCACTTGGTTTTATTGAATCCAAAGATACATGGCTGCGCAGATATAAGCTCTAAAATATCCTGTATCTGAATTAATATCTAATAATTCCTCTATCCTACAACACGGAACGTCTCACTGGCTAGTTTGTAGTCGGTCATTGATTCAGCCTCCTTCCCAAATGAGCAACTAAGTCGATTAATAAATCAGGAGAAAGAACGAAAATTTATAAATGATCATTCGATTAATTAGAGTAAGAAACATCGGACCTGTATTTTTATAGATTCATTTTAAACGGAAAAACTCATAGAATACAATGATATAATTATTATTCATAAATTAGATGATCTCGAAGAATCGAGATGGTGAATTAATAAACGTTAGATTATGAGTAATTAAGCAAAAGCAGGTGACCGCTACCTTTCGCTATTGTCCAGTGACAGTTTGGTGACGCACATGCAATAAGTTAAACGTCTATGGATTTCTTTTCTCTTCGAGAAGGTACACGCATTTCTTTGTGGAGTAAATACGTAACAATGTTTAATCTTCCTGACTTGACATTCATATTTCTATACGTAAATTTATTGTTTGAATATTGGAAACTCAGCAAACAGATGCTTTTTTACAAAGATGGGAAAAACGCGAAAAAAGTAATTTAACCTAATCAGACTTGGAACCCAAGCGAGGGCGGTCATTGAAACCTAAACTAAATTATAAACCAAATTAAACGGGATTCCCTGATTAGTTGTATAAACGCGTGTTTCAACTGTATTTAATCTCGTAAGAAGGAGGGTCCTAAGAACTTGGCGACGTTACGACGAATCACATGTCCTAAAACCCTTCCATCCTAAAATTATAGATAAATGAACCAATGATACGCTATTTTAAATTATATGATAGGCCTATCACGTGGTCGCAAAATTATGATGAGTTTACCTTATGGCTTGAACCACTAACTTAAATCACTTATCTTCATCTTGCGGTGTCCTAGATAGAAGTCAGAAATTGTCATCTTATTGTGGTGTCGACATTGACATATATATATTTATTCACTTGTCGGCTAATAAGGTAACAGCATCAATTAATTTACTTAGTAAAAGAAGATGCTACGAACCGAACAAGTGAAATATAAAGTTGAATTGTTAAATATCTTCAGTAACAAAAAGAGCGACCATTATAGGGACGGTGTTGTTAGTTAATCCGTCGCCAATTAATCTGCTTCAACATAATACTGTAACCACATGATAAACGCCGACCATTACGTTTTGATTATTATTGTGTGTTTAATTGTAATAAGTTATTATTAAAGTAACAGCGCTTCTACAATCTGTCGTAAACAACGAAACATAATTCGTGTCCGCTAATCCTTTCGTATCCTAGAAAATGATCTCAAGCCTACCGTAACCCACTGAGCTATCCAAATTCCTCAACTAAAGAGGAATCATTTTATTATCCTGGCCCCCAACAAACCTCTTCTTTATCTTTGACCATAAAACAAGGAGACCACTAATAATCCCTGCTCCAAGTTCCAATACCGTATCCTCTGCTACGCGTTGGAACTCCTTGCCACAAGAGATAAGGGACTGCCGACATTAGCTTCGTAAAATAATAGATCAGTTTCTTTTGAAATAAATTGATCTATCTGTGGTCTAATTTATGGTATCTGATTTATCGCTTCTTTAATAATAAGTTTATTTATATAAAATACAGCGTGCGCTGCTACGCCTAAATAAATGATGTGTTTTTGCACTTAGTTGAATACGTAAAAGGAAAAATACATATAAATTTATATCGTTATTATTTTTAGATACTCCATGCTGATTACCCGCCGTTGCCCGGGAATCTACGCATCCCGATGTACTTGGCATAAATGAGCTGAAAGACAAAATTCGTTATTTTGAGTTATCCATAAAAGAATACCCGCCGTGCTTGCCCGGGAATCTACTTATCCCGATCTTGTTGGCATCAATGAAAGACAAAAAATGGTTATTGTGAGTTATCTTTAAAAGATAAACATATGATGTCGCGGACTTTTCTGTATGGTTTTTTGAGATATTCAATTCTGTGTACATTAATTTTGTGTGTTTGTTATGGTTTAGGCAACGTAAACCATTTATGGGTAAAAAAGGACTTTTTCACGTTTTTTTACAACAAAAGAGTGTAGGAGTTGAGTATGTCAACTCTCTTATAGCCTATGTTCATCCCGGGAATCTCTTGAACATTTTGCAAAAACCCCATCACAATCAGATCAACGATATGGCCGCGCATAAAGTACAAACAAACAAACAAACATTAGTTTTTATACATTAGATTTAAAATTTAAATAAACCATAAAACCAACAGCAATGAGCAATATTAACGATAATACAACTTCATATATTTGTGTGTTTATTTATTTATTACGTATTGGTGGGGAAAAAGTTTTACCCCGCAATTAAAATGTTCAATTTATATATGTCAAGTGCAGCCTAATAATAGCCCATAGAGATGGTGGGTAATAATAATATTAATAGTAATAGTAACATTAATAATATAAATTGGAGGGGTCTCCCCGGACTGCGGAGTTCACCATAGTTTGTAAATTGTAGATTGATGGAGGACCACAGGGATGATTCCCTCGAAACTCGTGGTAGAGCAAAATGTTGTATTGTTCCAACGCCGAAATAAATACCTTTGATAAATGATGATTTGTTATTAAAAACATGATATTAATATTCACAGTACCATCCAATATATTGTTACACTTTAAATTATTAATTTCTAATTGAGTTCCGAAATACACTAACATGGTGGATATGGTGGACACGTCCGCTCTTAGTACTAGTAATAATAATAGTTGATTCGTTTTTTATTTAAGAGTAGAAAGACAGAATAATATAGAAAGCATTATAAGAATTAAAAAATTAACCTCATCGGGAATCGAACCTGTGACCTCTTGCATACGAATCAAGCCACTAAGTACTGAGCTAAGCGTTCGCTGGCTTGCTGTGATTGAAAGAATGCTCTTCAAAGAATGAAGGAAACTTACTGTAGCTCTACTGTGCAATTAGTTTACTCGTGTGAATCGCTTGTTAGAACTTAAAATATTCTAAATCAAGAGTCGGCCCATTTTTTGTTTGCTAAGTGTACATTTACAATAATATATAATCTGTTTCATGTAATAAAACTACTAAGCTGTAAATAATTGACGAGGTGCCAAAACACCCCATATAGTATTCAATGTAATTTTCTATACCTGATCCCGAGAGGTTAAAATTAATATTTATTTAAACTGGTGAATTTGAATATTTACGAAGCTCTCTTCATGGCCTAGAAGGCCCTTGGCCTACCAGCCGACTGCTGGCCTCACACATAGATGTATTAATTACAGATAGACGATCATCTTACCGGTATATGAGTGACATGTGGTCAGCATGTCGACTTTAATAGCAAGCTGCACGTATAAAAAAATATTTCCTTATTCAGAATTATTGCAGTTGATAACATCATCATGCGCAAGGTCTCAGAAGTCAAGAAACGCCTGTTGTCGGAAAGTATATTTTTGTTTATTCTCCTTCATGGATATATTTTGTTGCAGTTAAAGTTGTGTAGATTTCTTCTTATTTCTGAGTTCCACTGTCTGCATATATTTATCGTGACCCACGTTGTTGAACAGATAATTTGCTATTATGAATTTTTTTTTCGCACATCTTACAATAGTATATTACGATGCGAGGTTGGGAAGAGGCTTTTACAGAAGCTAGAGAAATGTTTAAGAACCTCGCTATCGCTCGGTTTTTAATTTCCGAGATTCTGTAAAACACTTTACAAATGTGCGTTGTACAATTTTTTTTAAGCCATGGTGTTTTCAAAATTATAAATAGGGGCCTAATAGTAAAATAATAATATCTTTGTTGGAAATATTTGCGTTCGTTACAAACAATTGACTAACGTTAAAAGGTGTGGGCAATGTTTATTAGTTGAAACTACAGGAGGCCGTGGCACCAATCAGTTATAAAATGGCGGCAAGTACGTATTTGTTTTACATTGTTTCAAATAAAGCTCAGTCCATTTAAAATGCAGTGATTTGTTTCGTATAATGTATATTAACGCTACCTTTTGGATATTTTTTATATATAGGCCCCTACATTGTACTATTATACACTAGTGGAGAGTGGTTTTACTTCCCACACGTAGTTTGTAATATGTATTGTTACAGAATATTTATTTTATTATAGTATAATTTTAGGTTGGCAACCCCGAAATGTAGGAAGTTGAACTTTAAATCATGGTCGGCATTGCTGTAAGTACGACAAAACGCACGTAGAAAAATCATCGTCTCCAAATTCAGGTAAACCTATCTAAATTTCAAGATTTAGATGATAATTTTAAGTATCACTGAATCAAACTGAACACCAATATTTCTTTTTTTGAAAATCTGTTATTAACTAAATTCATTACGATTAAAATGACGAATCGAATAGCTAAAATAACTACCATTTAGATGTAAAGTATCGAGCGGGACACGTGACTGTTGAAACAAACATCCAATCATTTCGTTATATTAAAAATTAATATTAAATAATTTAATAATTTAAATTAATTGTATTTTATGAAAAAAGAGAATGAAAAGAACCAGGAAATGACAAACACGAACAAATGACAAAAATAACCTGAAAATTAAAAAAAAAGACGAAAAACTTCAAAAGTATAAAATATAACGAAAAAAAAAATATAATTAATATTTTACTATAAAACTTATAGGCATATAATAATGTTCCTCTACTTGTTGTTGTTCTTCTTCTTTACTTCACGGATTGGCAAATTGCCTGTTCCGTCTCATAATTGTTCTAACCATTTTTCACTGGCCTTCTTACATTCATTGAACCTCTTGGCTTGTATAGTTAAATGCTGCTTTTGGTAATCTTGTTACATTAATTCTTTCTACATGTCTAAACCATTTAACTCTACATTTTTTGATTTTATCATTCAATAGATATATATTAAACTCTGTTCTTTTATATTCATTCTTTATCCGATCCAATCTTGTGCAGCCTTTTGTTCTTCTAAGAAAGTTCATATAATAATATTTCTTAAATGAAGGTTTTATTAGCTCTTGTGATGACCCGATTTCTATTCATTCTTGGCTAGAAAGAGTTTTTAAGTTATTTGGACATCCTTCAATGTCACTGGCATTATTCCAAACACATTAAGGAAATTGCACCAATTCGTAAGAATGCAGAAGTATGGAAATTTCATTTAATTTAAATCATACTATGGTATAATGATACCGAATACAGGATTTGTCTTTGCTAACTGAAGATTTACATATAAGTGTAGTAACGTGCTTGTATTGTTTGAAATACTTCACTTTTACATGTAAACGTATTAATAAACCATATACAGGGTCTTATCCAAAATGAGGATCAAATTACAATAAATTCTTTCAATTTACCGATTATTTTAAACATAATTTTATTTCAATGAAAAATAAAATTTGTTTATGTAACTTAAGCTCCATATTCACGTATACTGAACAAACAATTTTAAAATTATTCAATTTTTCAATTCTCCAGGATGCCATTTAGTCATATCTGGTGTTCTTTCATGGCGTACTTGTAACCCACTTCTGAGTTTGGGGCACCTGGAAGGCGGTGTTACTCTGCCCCGATGATATCAGAGTTGATGATTATGTTGGCAACGATGCGCCAGGAGAGGCCTTAAACTAATCTTAACCCATTATTGCCCGAATTAATTTTTGTTATTTTTTTTTGTTTTTCGTGATATATGTTGTACTATTTTATCCACAAAGTAGCCAGAAAAATAATATTAAATAATTTTGCGTCTAAAAATGACCGTGACATATATGTAAGGCTAGGCACGATTGGGAGCAAAAATTAACAACATTAAACCCACCACATAACTTATCATTCACATAATTAACATTAGGAAATAAATTATTTCAGTCGTTTATTATTTGGGATACACAGAAAAGCAATCATACACAATCCCATGCCACGTTAAGGGCATTGCTTTACCAAAAGTCTTCTCTATATCAATGGTCCAGGTAACTGATTTACCTTGATACATGTCAAAGTCAACAAGATATCTTTTAGGGGTGTCCAAAGACCATACTTTATATCCGAAACGAATGATTTTTATTATTATAAACTGTTTCAACCCATTTCTTCGAAAATATTTGATCACGCTCTCATCGTACGATAAGTTTTTTTTTCGGATACAAAGAAAACATCAAACCTACACTTTCAATTTATAAGCGGTCTAATTTTCAACATTTTGCCTTTGTTTTTTTTTTGAAATCATCATTATTAGAAAAATATATGAATCTCAAGATCTGTTCAAACCTGTTCCTTCTCATTGCATTGCTCACTAATTTATTCTGTCACCATTATTCTCCCAATACATTCTCTTAAAAGGTAATTGATTGTACTCACTAAGAATGAACATAACAATAAAATATGTAATTTCGGCTGCTGATGTGATATGGTGGGGACTGTTATTGTGTAATGCATATCAGTTAGATTCTTTTACTCTAAAGTCAGTAGGTTCGTGAGTGAGGAAAAGTTCTAAAGCTTCAGTTCGATTTTTTCTTCATGTGAAGGTAAATTACTAGCGTCAAAATCTCTATCGATATTTTGAAAATTACCGTCCAACCAATGTACAACCAATGATAACGGAGGATCTCTTGTTTCTGGTGCACCAGCAGGGAAGTTGCTTCATTTTGCGCTGGTTCAGGTGTATTTCTCTTCCATCGGCAGTTCGCTCTTCAGCCTCAGCAAGGAGTTGTTTTCCACTGAGACTATTATGAACCCATCTGCGTTTTAATCAGTCAAGACATTAGATTCAGGAGGAGAAGTAAAAATATCTTCTATGTCATAATTTTCCTCGCCAAATAAAGTCTATAGTTACCTTTACTGTAAATCCCGGTGGTAGGATCTTGCCAATTTCCATAAAATTAAACAAAGGACCTAAATTATACTGCCATACATTTTTTAAAAGAAAGAAATTACATTTTATACATTATACTGGGGAACATAAACTGGCATTTGATATAGAAATCTGCTTACATCGCTCCTAGCGCAAACTTCAGCAACTTCCTATGCCAATTCAAGTATTCATAACAACTGAATGAACCAGAATTGTGAATATTATTCAGTTTTCAATACTATTGTATATAATAAACTTCATTATTTATTACATTATTTCATTTATATTTACTCTTCGTCCATGGTCTAGTATAAATTATGCAATCCAAAAATTAGCGATAAATATGCATCCACTATTTCACACTATGAACTGATACAAAGAAAACAAACACCTGACTGAAAGATCAAACTTCCTGGAACGCAACAATGTGCAACTTACATAAACATTATACTGTCAACAATGGGATTGAGGTATCATTGTATAAAGATGCAGGTGTTATATATATATGTAATGCTTGGCACTAATGGGTTAATCTAATTAGACGAATATGATATTGATAATAATGATGACCAGATGATGTTCGGGGACTGTTTGGTCCTTAAAAGTTCTTGACATTTATCTTAAGGTGAGGAAAAAGCCCGAAAAAACTTCACCCAGGAAACTTGTCCCGACCGGGGATCGAACCCGGGCTCACTGCGTGACTAGGCAGCATGCCACTTCGAGACCACAGCGGTGGACTCGTTATTTAATTAAATATTTATGGAAGAAAGTCGGCTATCAAAATGTGTTTTGGAATGGAAATCTGAGGGAAGACGAGGCAGAGGAAGACCTAAAACCTCCTGGAGAAAGGGAATATATTTATACATGAAGGAGAAACATCTACAACCAGGAGATTCGATGGACCGACTAAATTGGCTATTAGGAATAATAATAATAATAATAATAATAATAATAATAATAATAATAATAATAATAATAATAATACTTTATTTACTCTGGCAGAGTTAAGGCCATAAGGCCCTCTCTTCCACTCAACCAGCACAAATATAAATAAATATTTGACAAATATAGATATACACTATACTAATTATAAACAGTTAAATATACAATAAATGCAGCAAAGTAAATTTCATGTACAAACAACATTTTATAGGGTAATAACAATAATGATACGATAATAATAATAATAATAATAATAATAATAATAATAATATAAATATGATAAATTATACGAGAAACACCAATTAATATATATACCTTACACTGGGTAGTAATGAAGTCGAGGTTAGAGCAAATATATATTTAGATTTCTTTATTTTTAAACTGACCCAAACCCTCTGGCGGCACTATGGCCCTGGGGTCGACTCAGCCTCTAACGGAAATGAGTACCAGACGCTTGTTCTGGGAGTAAAGGCGGCCTTCACGCAGGCCTGACAACCCGGCTGACATAAAGTGCCGATTGTCTAGAAAAAGTGGGAGCCTTAACCTCCTACTACCCCAAGGGCCTCTGGGCCTGTTGTGGGATCACTTTACTTTACTTTTTTTAAAAGATGCCAATGTCCGGCAGCCCCTTATTTCTTGTGGTAGGGAATTCCAGTTGCGAAAAGTGAAGATGGTATGACATGGAGTGATCGGACGATGTGAACGACATTAATCAACCGATGATTTATCTATTTAATGTTTCTATTAATTATTTAATTATTGATAGAAACATAAAATATTTCAGCATGCTGGCTTGTTTTATTTAAATATAAACATTTCATATATATTATCTGAGCCATATAACGTCATGTAGGCTATTTTCAATGAAATTGCCAATTTCTGAAAAAACAGCGACGTAGATACAGACAACAAATTTGTATTGCATGTACCGTATATATTTAATGACGAATACATAAAATGAAGGAAAAAATATATAAGTTCTAACTTATTTTAATGTATATTTTGTAAACGATTGTAAGTTAGGTTGGCTTTATGTTCCAGTATTCTAGCTCTATTGCTACACTCACTACATATTGTCATCTAAAAAAATAAACGACTTTCCCGCCATCATATTTATGCTGTCGATATTCTAATTTTTATTAAATTCAAACCTGAAGAAATCAACAAAAATATAGACAAACTTAACACTGATCTCATACAAATATCGCAGTGGTGTAAAGAGCTCGGAGTTAGGCTCAATGTAGAGAAGAACCAAACGATAATTCTTGGTTCTAAAAGATTAAGTTATTTTTCGTTTACAAGACCAATATTTTACTTAAATTATTAGAACATCCAGGACTACTGCACAGCATTAACAATATTAATACAAAGGCCGTCATGCTCGATAAAGAGGTAATACAAATTCCTCATTTGTTAAAAATTTAATTTTGTACTCTTAAGTTGGATCATCCAAATAATTCTTAAGACAAAAGAAAAATTATTGTAAATGTAATATTTAAATAGATACAGACATTTTCTTCCGACAGATCTCAAAAGAATTCTAATACAAAACTCACTGATACCGCATTTTCATAATTGTGACATCTTTGCTCACAGACATTAACAGTGGACTAGTATAAAAATGTTAACATATTCAATATATATATAGGCCTATAGGTCCTCTGCTGTGATTTCGAGGTAAGGTGCTGCTTTGTCACGCAGCGGGCCCGCGTTCGATTTCCGGTCGGGACAGGCTCCTGGGTGATGTTTCTTTTCGGGGTTTTTCCTCACTGTAAGACAAATGCAGGAAGCTTAGGGCCCAACGGTCCCCGAAAATCATCCGGCCAACATCATCATCCTTATCATCACCCCTCACCGGTATGGAAAGCAACTGGGACCTACCACACCTATAATTCCTTAGTATAGCTGCAAAGTATAGCATGGAAATGCTATGATTGCAGCGAAGGACCTACCCTCGGGCAGAATTACTATATATATATATACTACAATTAAATTTTTACATTTAGCCATGAAAACCAAATATGATATAAAAAGAACAATAAATGTATGAACCGGGATTAATTATTAATAATTTATTTACTTATTTTTATTTATTTATTTATTATAACATCCAAGCAAAGAAGCGTCACTGCCATAAAGTAAAAATTCCGTTTAAATGCTTACTTGATCTAGTAGCCACGAGATGGCAAATCGACCGATGTCCCGCAGCCTCTCATAAAAGAGAATTATATGTAAGGAAAAAAAGTTTGTGCTAGGATTCCTGAGTGGCGTAGTTGGTAGCGTTCTAACCTATAGAGTTAGAGGTCTCCTGTTCAAATCCCGACTCTGACATTTATTTTTCTTTTCATGTCATATTTGGCCATCATTGCTAAATGTAAAAATTTAATTATAACCTGTAAATAAGATCTGTTGATAATAGCTCACTAGGTGTGAAATGGCGATCGCCCCTTCCTCCTGCCCCTATACAAATGCACTACCAATGAAAGAACACAACTGACAATTGAGAGCAGTGTTTTACCTTGTCAACCTATTCGACGTAGGGTTGAAATGGAGGAACAGGGCGTCTTCTCACATCCAGAGAACACATTAAGAAGCCTGATCTAAATAAAGAAACGTCAGTGCTATAAAGTAAAACATTCTTTTTAAAATGCTTACTTGTTATAGTAGCCACGAGATGGCAGTTCGACCGATGTTCCGCTGCCTCTCATAAATTTAGAATTAGGCCTATATATATATATATATGTATATATATATATATATATATATATATATATATATATAATATATATAAAGAACAACAATAAATGTTTATACTTGGATTACTGAGTAGAGCAGTTGGTAGCGCACTAACGTATATAGTTGTCTCAGTTTCAAATCCCGACTCAGGCATTTATTTTTCGTAGATTTGTGGCACGTAAAAGAACCTCACGCCTATATAAAAGGCATCAGAGCAAATTGGTATGGCTCTTTCATATATTTGAAATGTGACGCTGATGACCTACGTAATTAATGAATATTGTTAAAGAAGTTTTAGGTTCAATAACCATTACGACTCGGTATTCACGGTTGTAGCTATTATCCAAAGGAAGTTAAATTCAAGAATTTTACGCCTAAAACTTCAACAATCAGGGCTGGGTTTTAACTCGCAAATCTTGGGGTCAGTGGCGAACATAACTTCAAATCCACGAGGATCGACCAATCTGCTAATGAAACAGCATCAGTGTGCCTGGGTTGTAGTTGCGTTGTATTACAACAAAGAAGTCAATCTTATGGCGTGTAATAATAAACATTTTGACTCTTTTAATCTGGTTAATCAAAATTATACAGAATATTAGGGGGCTAGACAAAAGCTTAATTATACGGTACCTGAAGTGGTAGTGTTTCACAAAATTCAATATGGCACATGGGAGGGGATGTATATAGCATGTTATATGTAGGGAAACAAGACTCTTATCTTCATCTCTTCAACGTATACAAATTACATAGGGGACGTTATGGGAACTGCGCGTTGAGCCACGTGGCTCACACGTGGATACTAGCGTTTAAATAGCAGATCGTCACGGACTGTGGTTTATATGACTCCTGTGCAACCGTCACCTACACTTGACCTGTATTCACAGCTGTCCAAGCTGATTGTTATTCCACGCCATGGGCCTCTCTCACGTCACACCCGTCATTGACACTGGTTCGCCCAGCTATTACAGATTAACTTTTTAAAATACCCCATTACATAGCGACGTCACGTAATTCGAATTAAACACGACCTTGCCAGATTCTGTTTATGCTCTTTGACTTATATTACACAAAGATCAACCACTTGACCTATGTGAACTAGTCTTGTTGTCCTACAGATTCAATTTTGGTTCCTAAAGAGGACATTTAAATAATGTTTCAGAGTTATAACTAGAGCCCGGATTCTTATGTGATTACGTATTGTTTTCCTTTCTATGTAGACATACGGGAACAAAAAATGTTTGAAACATGTACATTGCAGTATTCAAGTTTCAATTTACATAGGCCTATATCAGTGAATACTACATATTTCATAGAATACTACATAAAAGTAAATATTTTTCCATTTTTTAGCTCATATTTTTTTTTTGTTTTCGTTTTCTTTCTACTTCCTCTACATCTATGGTGTCCAATCATCCTGTTTTTCCTGGGACAGTCCTGTTTTTTTGTAAAATGTCCCGCCGTCCTCAAAGTTTTCTTGGGGACACTCAAATGTCCCGCTTTTGTGATGATACTTTGTCAATGTAGGCCTATTTAAGAATGGCGACTTTCGTTTTGTTCTCTACTATGTAATTATAAATTAATATTAACGTTAGAAAGTGCCAGTTGTATGACCACGATGCACTGTTTGGTCTATACTTACTTACTCACTGGTACTATCGAACCCATAAGTTCATGGCCGCGCGGACATAAGCTCTCCATACATCTCTATCCTGAGCTAATGCTTTCCAATCATTCCCTGTATAATCTACTTCCCTCAAATCATAGTTAATGTTATTCTCCCACCTCATTCTTGGTCTACCAACTGGGCGTTTTCCCTCTGGTTTTCCCACAAGAAGCTTTCATGGACGTCTTTCATTCCCCATGCGTGCCACATGTCCTGCCCATCGCAGTCTACGAGACTTAACTGTTCTTATTATGTCTGGCTTCCTATAAAGACCATGTAGTTCATTGTTATGTAGTCTTCTCCATTCACCTGTCTGTTCATATCTCTTTGGTCCAAAAATTTTCCTAAGTACTTTATTCTCAAATACTTGTAATCTCCTTTCCTCCCTTAAAGTAAGAGTCCATGTTTCGCACCCATATAATATAACTGGTAGAATAATAGATTTATATATTTTCAGTTTAACGTTTTTTGAAAGGAGTTGGAACACCAAGAGTCTCTGCAATGCATAATAGCACGCATTTCCAGAATTGAGCCTATGTTTAATTTCTTTGTGCATCTCATTCCTATTTGTGATTATTGGTCTATAATCTTTGATTTTTTATGTTCTTATATTGGTAACTGGTACATTATTGAAATTCTCTATCCATGATCAGTGCAGCCAATGTCGAAGATGTCCTGCTGATTCTGGCATTTTGACGGTGGGGAAATACAATTTTAACTTCGATGAAAGAGATTGAGTTAGTGGATTTCTATACTCCTTGCAGCGATAAATAAAATTTTTAAACATAATAAACAATGACTTCAGTGGTTTTTTATTTGATTCTTATACATTTGTATTGGCAACAGTGTCGTGGTAAAAAGAAAAATTTAACTTTTTTTATATTTTGTTAATGTCCCACCTTTTTCTAAAATGTCCCAGGTTTTTCTTTTAATTTTTTGTACATGTCCCCTTTTACATTGAAAATATTATGGACACTCTAATGTGCATACATATATTTTTCTCCTCTTTAGTACCAGCAATTAATTAAATAAAGTGAATATTGTTGAAGCTGTGGCATGTTATTCGATATAGCTGGTACGCAACGTCAAAGTATTTGGTGATATGATTAATCGTGCCTTGCAGTTAAAGAAACGCGATCTCCACATCGCTATTTCGGATCCGTAGAGGTCACTCACTTCGTGTTTCTACCCATCATTGATATATTGCAATTATTGTATAGCGGTATAAAGTGAAAAATGATGTTTGTGCAGTATTTAAAATATGAAACTACGATTAAGAGTTTGATAAATAACTACTCCAGAGTACTTTAGGAGCAAAACATATTACACGGAAGATCACTTGTGAGTAAAATTAGATAATATTCCTGTATAATTCTTAATTACATATGTATTTGATATTACATACAGCATTTACACATATTTTACTATATTTTGCTATGTGTTTATGTACATATTTCACATAAAAATTCGGGCCCTAGTTATAACTTACTTGCATTTGTAGATACAGTTTACCTACTTCTAAATTGCCTGTTTCAAGTTAGGCCTATAGTTTGCTTGATTTTCTAGATACTGTACAGTGTGTTCACAAAGTCTTGCTACTAAAACAATGTAACTTAGCTCGTAAACTATTTGAGACATGAGGTTTTTTGCAACGTTTTCTACATCTCTCAAAGTTTTGATTACATTTGTTGTAGATTGTAATTTAAACGACAATGTCGACACCACAGGAAAAGGCCCAATGTGTATGGTGGTATGCTGAGTCTGATAAATCACCAGTACCTCCATATTCGATCGTTATGGCGGTTGACATGCCCAGAGACAAAGAGAGTCGCTTCATCAGAGAACATCGCCCTCTGAAGGTGTTCGTTGTCTTCGTCATTTGCGTTCAGCATGGAATTCGCAAATTCAGCACGCCGAGGGAAGTCAATTGGCAGCAATACTTGCGTAATTTGCACTTTGTAGGCCTGAAGATGTAGCCGCTTAAGGAGCACTTTATGAATGGTTGATTTTGATAAATGCAGTTCCCGTGAATCACGACGAACCGATTTTTGAGGTCTGAGTTGAAATACAAGTCGCACATTGTCGATAGTTTCTTGACTCACACCTGGTCGTCTAGGCCTACTCCATGGGAAGTCCATTACACTACCAGTCGCTAGAAATGTTAAGGTCATCTAATTATGGGTGATCTCTTCCATATTGCCGGTGGAAATTTCGCTGAACAGTTACTGCTGATTTACCAGACTCAGCATACCACCATACACATTGGGCCTTTTCCTGTGGTGTCGTCATTGTTGTTTAAATCACAATCTGCAACAAATGGAAACAAAACTTTGAGAGATGTAGAATACGTTACAAAAAATTGCATATGTCTATCTCAAATTGTTTACGAGGTAGGTTACATTGTTTTGGTAGCAGGACTTTGTGGACACCCTGTATATTTTATATAACTTGTGGACTTTCACTGCCGATGTTATGATTCTTCAAATCGTCTTATGGGCTGAATACTCCAGAGCTGATAGGTTACAACTTGACGGTTCTTCTAATGCTACAGTAATCTTCTTCAGGAGACTGTGCTTTTCCTCTGTAGAATTCTTAGCTGACAAATATATGAGGAGTTCAAAGAGGACAAAGAGAGTCTACTGGGATATCTACCGCTCCACTAAACAATCAGTCAAGTAGTATCAGCTCTGTATCATGGTCAGTGAGTCTAGAAGACGATTTAAAGAATACTGAACGTTTATTAGTCTTATAGATATTAGGTTAAATTAGTTACTCGAACATAACTGAGTTCTTGGATTTGATTCCATAAACCACATTGCTGGGAAAGCAAATGTGGAGTGAACTCTAGAAGCTAAAAATCCTGCCACAAGAAGATATATTTTTATTGATAGCACTTGATCCAAGAAGGAATGTTTTTGTATAGAAAAATAGTATTTATACATTACACTCTTTGGGCATTAGCAATATGAGTTGAAATTAAATTTACCGGAAGAGAGCAGAGAGTTGCTTTCGCCACCGCGAGGGTCAATATGTTTTTTTGTAAATACATTCTCTTAATTTATTTCAGGTTTATTGTTTAACATTTAAATAAAACAATATACCCTATATCAATGTCAACAGAAACCAAATTAAGATTACGTAATATTATTTCAAAACCAGCACTTAAATATGGAAGTGAAGTTTGGGTCCTGAATCAGAGGGATAAAAAGAAATTGGAAGCTGCACCTATGATATTTTTGAGACCACTTCTTGTATTCACAAGGTTAGATCATGAATGAAATAGTGATATTAGAAATAAATTGAAAGTCGAAAATATATTAAATGATGTAACAAAATATCAACAAAATTGGAAACAAGATGTTTAGGGGATGGAAAGGGGAAGATTTTCTAAACTGTCTCTACAATATCAACCACAGGGAAAGAGAGATTTGGGATGGCCACGACGTTGTTCATGATGAAATATCCTATAAGATAATTTATTTGTTCTATTTAATATTTTTTCCATAAATCAATTAAAGTCCGTCACGCATGAACTGCATACAATAAAGCGATTTCCTCAGAAAGCCTAATTTAATGTCCGATTTGGTTCATTTGCGAAATATATACTTCATTTGTTTAATTAAATTCGTATATATCAGTTACCTTGTAAGAAAATAAATATTTGTCCGTTACAGAGATTATTAAATTATCATTTTCAGATAAAACCCCACTCCTGATTTTTTTGGTTTATCTTTCTCGTTTTATTTCAAAAGTAGGCCTATGTAACAAGTTTCGTTGAAAAATTGAAAATTGCAGCTACTGCAATGCTTTGTATTTTTTTTTGTGATGAACCGTCACTCCTAAAGGTCATATTATGTTGGTTAAAGAAATTGACCTTACTTTCCTCAATTAACTGTTATATGCCGAGTTTGGTTCTAAAAAAATTGCGGCCGCTAGAGCGTTAATAGGCATAAACACGTAGGTATATATATATATATATATATATATATATATATATATATGTGTGTGTGTGTTTTCAATCTTTGTTCATGAGAAATTCGCAATAGCGGCATTCTTTCTGAATCGATAAAAATACTTATATTTGAAACAAATTGTACAATATTCAATAATAACTTAATTAAAGATAGGCCTACTTTCACATTTTAAGTTTTCACCGCAGTCCGATATATTAAAGAAATTGGTTGTTTCATAAATAAACATTGCAAGTATTCCTCTAAGGAAATAAAAAATAAGACGTATTACAAACAAAATGATAATTAACTGTCGATAATTTAAGGGTAAATATAAGGTAAAAACAACAATGGTATGGTATAAGGTAAGTAAATTAAGCAAAATGATATAATAATATTCAGAAGAATTGGAATAGACTATCATTAATAAATTTGTTCTCCCGCTGTGGTCTAGGAGTAACATCCTTACCTCGTAAGCAGCGGGCCAAAGTTTTCTGGATGAGGCATTATCGAATTTTTTCCTCAAGTTTAAAATCAATTTCGGGAACTTTAAAGCCCAAATAGTCCCCGAACACAATACGGCCATCATAATAATCCTGCCATACGTATTTGCCTTCTTCGGTATGAATCTGAGAGTTAATGGTGTGTCTTGTCTTAACTAAATGTTCATGTTGTGTCGGATGTGATCCCTCATACGGAGAGGGCTTACAAGTAATTGTGTGTTAAAAAAGTATGTATGTGAAGATACAGAATTTAAATATCCTCTTCCGACGTGTTATATTACTATTAGGTCGAGGTAGCATGGGACTCGTAAAATTATCTAAATGAGGATGGTTGCTTAAACTAAGAAAAGGAATAAAAAATTTGACATCTTACACAATAAGAGCTCCGTATTCGCGTGGGATGTGTTCTGCAAATATGCCGCGAATACAGAAACCGCGATTATGGAATGGTTTTTCCTTTACCCAAAGAAAACATAAAGAAATATGTCATAATGTCATATGTAGGCCCACTTTCAAATAAAATATCTAAACACTTTAAAAAGTTGAACATTAATGTGGCATTTAAAACTAATGCAACTTTACGAAATATAATAAAAAAACAATAAAACCAAAATAAAAAAGAAAAATTATCAGGTGTATATAAATTGAAGTGTGGCACATGTGACAATGTCTATATAGGACAAACTGGTAGGCCTTTTATCCCTCGGATAAAGGAACACATGAGAGCAAATAACAGAATTTTAGAATATTCAAAATATGCTAACCATGTATTCCAATTTAATCGTTGTTTCGATCCAAATTTTGAAATTTTACATATTTATGATAAGGGTAAGAAGTTGGACCTTTTAGAGGCTGTAGAAATAAATAAATTGAAAAGTATTAATAAATTGTTAAATTATCAACTTGATTTGAATGAATCCCCTTTGTTAAATTAAAATATATTAAATAAATATTGTTGTATTGTTGCTTAGATCAGTTAATATGCACTATAATAACACAATTCATAATTTAACATGTTTGAAGAAGGTACAGTGTACCGAAACAGCTATCACTGAATTATATCATAAGAAATATAAAAATCAAATAAAACTAAGTTTTATTTTTATTCAATTAATGAATGGTAATTTGTATGGGTAGGTAGAGGATACCTTCGAAGGTTCTAGAATAAAATAAACATTTTCAAAATAAAATCAATAAGAGATTTTGAAAAAAATCTCTTAATTATTACTTTCAGGCTTGGGCAAGAGCTTAAAGAAGTTAGTTTTTTTTTTCCCTCTTTTGCAGCTTTTAAAAGGTCTTTCATTTCAGATTGATATTCAATTGTGAATAGAATTACGATAGAATTTGCTTATTTTGTCTTCTGATTTCTTGATGAATCGTACAGTTGATTCATTATCATCGAAACAGAGTGATAGACGCAAACGACTCGCTAATGTGTAAATGCCAAGCAATTCTGTTTTTACTTTAAGCGGCAGCACTACTTTTTACCGCGTCGCAACTAATTTTCTTTCCTTTTACTCAACATTAGCCTATAAATTGGCAACAAAGCAGAAATGACACTTGTTATTCTATCAACATTATTGCAAAGAATGACAAGTTGAAACAATAAAACACCGATCGTGGCGATGGCGGCATTTACATGTGTAACGGACATAGCGGCACGTGAAATACGACGGAGGTGGCTTTTAACAACGAACTTTAGGCTTAGTGATAATAAGGTTTGTTTTTCCTTTATATTTATTTGTCAATTTTGTTTGAATCGCTCTATGTAAAAGCCGCCTTGACACGTGACTGCAGTAAAAAAAAAATGCTAATGCGTTAATAAAGGATACTAATCCTTCTAATATACCGACTGGATCCGCGAATAAAGACATTTTTAGCAGCGAATACAGCAACTGTGTCGCAATTTTTTAACCCGCGAATAAGAGAACCGCGAATAAAGAGCTTTTACTGTACTTTTATATCTACCAAAAGACCATTATATAAAAATAAATAAGTGTAATTCTCTTTATTTCTTTGATATAGGCCTAACTGGACATGGCACTTATAAATCATGTGAGTGTTTTATTCAAATAGAACCAAATGATACATAACTTGTACTGGTGTACGTGATCACTTGAACTCTAAGGAATATGCCGGTTTTGGCCAGAACAAAGTACGATAAATACTACAATACGAATCGTGCGAAGATGGTTCTGCATTATGGCTACAACAGGATTGCTATCTATAATAAGAACATCAGTTCATGTTTACCGGCTACGATGACTCAGTTGCTGTGGTCTCGTCTTAAATTCCACCGGGAAGAGGGAAACATGTCCTGCATTATCGAAACTTAACATAACAAGGCTAACCTAGCGATCTAATCTAAGGTAACACACCCTTGTTAACGATGTTGTAGTCAGAATGTTAATTACCGAATTGTGCTAAATACCACATGACTTGCCGACGTAGAATGTAGGCTACACCGAACTATGTTATTAGATGTCGCATTAGAAGGAAAAACATGCTGTTGTCATGAGACATAATGGAAGACAATTGAAAGTTTTTATAACTTGTGGTCCGTTGTAACATGCATATGTATATATTTGCGTTACAAAAATAAAAAAAAATCGAATAATTCTAGTGGTATAATTTGCTACATAATTTGAGTAGCCTATATAAAATAGGCCAAGTTACCTTAATTTTTTTAATAAATGTTTTCTACTTGTTTAATTAAAGATAGTTTTGGAAATATATTTTCTCAGTTAAACGTTTTTGGTACTTGATTCCGTATATATTGAAGCCGTCCAATTTAAGATCATTAAGACAAAACAACCTGTCATAACATTCTTACATGATCCTACTTACAAAACCTAGCCACGTTCAAGTGTTTCGCAAAATACAGCAAACCTATGACACAGTTAAACTTGTATTAAAAATATATAGGCCTTATATTAAAATTTCAAGATGAAGCTGAAGCATAATCTTTCACTCGGCCTCTCCTAAATTAAGAAATCAAAATGATTAATTAATCAGGACGAGTATTATTATCATTCATGCTATGTTAAAACACTATAGGACGAAATAATCATCGGAGATATACGAAATGTATATGCAACCAAATCGGGAGAACACGAGAGATTTGATTTTTATATAATTAAGTAAAAGTAAATTAAATTAAAGAAGTTGATAGAATCCCAAATAAACTATCAGTTAGTTATTACGGAAATCATTTAGCAAGTACATGTTACCGCTATTGTCAAGTGACAGATACTTGAAGCGTTGACAAAAGAGTTAAAATTTGAGGAAATCCATTATACTAGCGGATTACCAGACGTTTTTTTGTAGACCAGCAATCTAAGATCTTAAACCGAGCTTCACTGACAGGTTAAGAACAAAGAATTGATATAGGGTTTGGAAACTACAGCTTGGATGTAAACAACTCCTTATAAGGAACCAGACAAGCTGCTAGAACGCCAAGCTGGCAAACAAGCAGGAAAAGTCACTGACCTAAACGAAATTATATAACAAACTTAGATCGGAATTTCCCAGAGTACAAACTTACGCTTACGCTTGGTGAAATCTTGTCCAATCAAAAGACTTGCGATCCCTTCCTGAGACCTAAGGAATCGTTGTCAACCAATATAGTAAAGGGTTCTATCACGACAAGGTAATGACCCCATGACGACATTAATCTTTTCCTCGTTTTTTTTATATATCTTGTACATATTATATATTTAATTCGTTAAATTTAGAGTAAATCAAAATACATTATAAATATTAATTGTATTGTATTCATAACTTGTAATCGTTTATATATATATATATTGTAATTTAAATTTAAGACTTTTCTTTTGTATTTTTTTTTAAACCTGGTTGAGTGTAGACAAGGCCTTAAGGCCTTAACTCTGCCAGGTAAAATAAAGCTATTATTATTATTATTATTATTATTATTATTATTATTATTTTTATAACCATAGGGAGAGGGTAAACGAAGTTTTCCTTTTATCTAACTAAATTATGTTAAATTAGTTCTGCGTAACTCACCGAGGCCAAAGTCGGAGCAGACTCACCGACATAGTTGTTAAATGTCCGTCAATTAGGAAATTAGTTAAAACGTAACTTCAGATTTCATACTTAGAAGTAATTGGGTCGTGATAGACTCTCAGAGATTCTAGTCTAAACTCTAGACGCACTCCTGTGGTCAATACCTTGTCTATCATTAAGTGTCTATAATTATACGTGTAACCAGTGTCCACTTCGATTAATAAAGCAGATTTATTAAAATTCATCTAGCCTAGTCTTGCGTCGGCCAGCTCCTTGCTATCCCTGTAGAAAGAACCTCAGCTCTACCTATTTCCAATCTGAACAAACCCAAATTCTCACACATGGAGAATTCCTTTCATACTCCTGGCGCCCAACATCCCGTATTAACCTATAAACCTAAAACAGAAGGAGGAACCCTCAATTATTCCTTCTTAAAACTGATATATTAAAGAAAATCACAAATTCCACAAACCCAACGGGAGTAATTAACAGCATAATGAATCCATATTTAGTACAGAAGAACACAAGATTACAGGTTTATAAGGTTCTCGCAAAACCTGTAGTAAAATATAGTAGGGAAGCATGGGCAATATATAGAAGAGATGAAAGCCGCATAACAGCAAATAAGATGTGATTTATGCGCCGTACAACAGGCTATACAAAGTGGGACCATAAAATAAATCAGGAAATTATGGAAGAGTTGGATGTAGAACCCATTCTCCACCATATACAAAACTACCAGAACAACTGGAAAGACCATCATTAACGAATGCCATCTCATATAATTCCAAAAGCCATGCTTCGTTACTGCTCACAATGCAAAAGATCGCTGGGACGTCCAAAGAAGCGCTGGATGGAAAATTCCTGTTTGAGACCGTAACATGCTACATGGCTTAATACTTGCATGGATGATGATAAATAAATAAATAAATAAATAAAGCCTGATATGTCCCTTTAGGGCAAAGGCCTCCCTGTACAGGGGTTAAGCTCTATTTGAGAGTGTCACCCGGTGAGCTACTCCGTGGTGAGAAGTTGACTTGGATGTAGCACTTGGTTTGTATACACTGTCTGTTCTGTGATTAGTTAATACACAGTTGGCTCTCCATCGTTCTCCATCTTTTCCTGCATCTGGCGACTCTGGACCATTGCGCCCCTGCTCGTTCTTTGAAGATGTCAGCCCATCGTCGTCTTGGTCTTCCGCGCTGTCTCTTGCCTGTGTACGGGTCCCACATGGTTGTTTTTATTGTCCACCTGTCGTCCTGTATTCTTGCGACGTGGCCTCCCCACTTCCATTTTTTCCTGATGGCTTGTTGTGCGGGATCAGTTGTTGAGGATATCGCTTGAAGTGTTGTATTCGAGATTCTGTCCTTCAGAGTTATGCCTAAGATTTTCCTCTCCATTTTCCTTTGGCATACTTGGAGTGTGTACTTCAGTTTGGCAGTAAGATTCCAAGTTTGGCAGCCATATAACAGTGTTGGAAGAACACAGGTTTGTAGTGTTTCCATTTTGAGTTTCCGGTTGAGTGACTTGTCCAGCAGTATAAATTTCAGTGACCAGAACGCCTTCCAGGCGAGAGCTATTCTTCTGCTTATTTCCTTCTCTACTTTCTGATGGAAGGAGAGTAGTTGTCCTAAGTATATGTACTCGCTTACATATTGAAGATCCATTCCATCGACTTTGATTGGGTTTTCCGGACCATTAGACATAATTTGTGTCTTGCTTTTGTTCATCGAAAGGCCTGCAATTTTGCTAGTTTCTGAGAGCTCTTGTAGCATTGATTGGAGTTGTTTAGGGGATCTGGCGAACAATACCACGTCGTCAGCAAATCTTAAGTTGGATAGCCTGCTCCCGTTTATATTTACTCCGTATTTCTTGTTCCAGTTTAGTTTTCGAAATATGTCTTCAAGCACGCATGTAAAAAGTTTAGGAGAAATTGGGTCGCCTTGTCGTACTCCTCTTTTGAGACTGAATGGTTGTCCCACAATTTCTGTCTTCACCTTGGCATAGCTTTGGCTGTAGATCTTATCCAGAACGCGGATGTACTTGTGTTCGATTCCTTGTGTGTGTAATGCCTGGAGGACACTTGAATGTTCTACTGAGTCGAATGCCTTGTTGTAGTCGACGAATGCTAGATATAATGTATGGTGGTATTCGACTGTCTTTTCTATTATTTGGTTAATTGCTTGGAGATGGTCTGTTGTACTAAAGCCTGAGCGGAATCCGGCTTGTTCTGTTGGCTGGTTTTCGTCCAGGACTTTTGTTAGTCTTCTTGTTAGCACTTTTGAAAATAGTTTGTATAGATTGGACATCAGGCTTATGGGTCGGTAATTATTCATGTCATCTTTTGTGCCTTTCTTGTGGAGAAGAATGATTGTGCTTGATTTCCATTGCTCGGGTATCTCTTCTGTCTGCAGAATTTTGTTAAAGATGTTTGTGAGTGATGGTAGTATTTGATCTGAAGCCAGTTTTAGCAATTCGTTGTATATTCCATCCTCTCCGGGTGTTTTGCCATTTTTCATTTCATCTATTGCAGTTCTAATTTCGCTGGCCAGTACTGGGGGAAAGGTGTCGACGTGGTTTTCGAGTTTAGCATCGAATATGCCTATGTGATTTGTTGCCTGGGTTGTTAGGGAGCTTGTATATAGGGATTTATAGAAATCTGTGGCTGACTGGATTATATCTGTTCTTAATGTGTTGCGGCCTCCTGCTTGGTTCTTAATTCCTAGCATCCATTGTTTGTCACCATTTCTTTCCCTCTTTGCTTTCCATATCGATTTGGAGGTTTCTATTATTTGCCTAGTTATGGTTGTGCGGTACTCTCGCAGATCTTTCCGTATTTCCTTTTTCGTCAGTTTGTCCATTGCGGCATACTCGGTTCTATTCGACTCCGAAGCGTCTCTGGTTTGTAGCATCTCCGATCGACGTTCGATTAAGGCAATGGTTCCTTGACTGAGTTTGCCTTCTTTCTGAGCTTTCGTATTTTTGCTGGAGTCCTTGGTCGCCTGTAGTATACATTGTTCCAGGGAGTTGTACAGTTCCTGAGCACCTGCTTCTCGGTTGGGGTTGGACTCTGCAATTCTGTTGCGAAGATGTAGCTGGAATTTGTTGCTGTCTATGTTTTCTATATTTTGTCTATGTTGCTTTGTTGGATGCTTCCTTCTTCTTTCTATCTTCATTTTTGCCCGCACCATCCTGTGGTCTGTACTGAATTTCAGGTTGGCTACTACTTGGATATCTCTTATGGTTCTTTGGTTATCGCTTAGGATGTAGTCAATTTCGTTCTTTGTGTTGCCGTCTGGCGAGCGCCAAGTCCACTTTGAGCTAGGCATTTTCTTAAAAAAGGTGTTGGCTATCTTTAGTTTATGTTCTTGTGCGAATTGAACGAGCTTTTCCCCTCTTTCATTTCTTGCCCCATACCCATATCTTCCCACTGGGTCTTCATGCTCGTGGCTGCGTGGGCCCACTTTGCTGTTGAAATCTCCTATGATTAGGTTTAGTGTAGATTTGTGCTGATCTATGGTAGTTCCCAGGTTCCAGTAGAATTGTTCTATAGTTTCATCGCTGTAGGCTTCTGTTGGGGCATAAACCTGAATGATTGTTATTGTGGAGCCTCTAGTTGCTAATTTTAAGACTGGAAGGAATATACGAGACATGAGTGGTTAAAACACCTCTACTTACTGTGGTACAATTTAAGGTTCAACTTCAGAAGGTATGACGTTTCTCACAAGTCTGAGACGCGTTATGTTCTGAGATTTTTTTTTTCCATAAGTTATCTTCCACGGGACTGAAAAAAGTCTCAATCCTCACGAATCCAAATTATGTTCTGATAAATTCCTGTAAGCAGTTATTTCTAATGGTTGATAGATTCTAAAGCCTTTTATATTTAACGTAAAAATATTCGAATAATTTTGAAATTAGAACTCAAGCAGTACTTGAGTTCATAGAAAAAAATGTTTCCATAATTTTGAATTTATAACTTATCTTGAAAGCAATATGTAAGGTCAGATATAAAAATTTTCTCACAGTTTTAACATTACAGTTGTGTCATGCAAATAATCTGAATTCCGAGATAAAACTAGTTCCAGATTTTGAAAATTTGAACTGTATCCTCAAAACAGTATTTAATTTCAAATATAAATATGTTCTCAAATTTTTAAAATTATAATTGTATCACGAAAATATTATTCGAATTCAGAGAAAACAAATTCTCATAATTTTGAGATTTTAACTTTGTTTTAAAAGCCATATTCGAGTTCAGATATAAAATGTTGTTACGTGTCGCATAGCGACGTTTGAATGGCGCGGGCTGGACTAGAATCGCGAGTTAGAGGACCCGCACAAACCGGTCGAAATGTCTGGAGTGTCTTACCAGACGGTTCCCTCCCCTTTCGGGAAAGATCCGTGGCCAGAGGCTTCTATGCTTCGAAATATCTCGAAGCCAATTTTAGAAGTTTCCTTGCGTCTATCAAAAGGGACCGAAGGCGAGACCCCATTCAATCTCGCGTTGGACAGTGTTTAAGTGAAAGAGAAGTTGTGGCGAACTTATTCATCAGTGACTGTGAAAAGAGTTGTCTGTGATAAAAATTAAAAGATGATTAGTTGTGAATTTTAATATTGTGAACAAAACTTTACTGATAATTGTGCAAAGAAATAAAATATTGAATGAAACAATTTTAAATAAATTCAATGTGCTTATTTACGCACTAATATCGTAAAGGGAAATCTATAAATCCTTTGCGACAATATTCTCATATTTTTAAAAATACAACTTTTCACTATAAAGTAACATTTGAGTACGAACATAACATGTTCTCAGAATTTTTAAAATTAGAATTGTGTCACAAAAGTAATATTGTCAAAATTTTGAAATTAGAACTGTATCTTGAAGTATCTTGATTTCAGACATAAATGTATTCTGAAAATTTTGGAATTAGAATTGTGTCTTAAGAAAAATATTTGATTTCTGAGATCTTGTACGACAACCACCGGGAAAGCGTCCAGTAAATAAATCTAGAATGAGGTGGGAGAATAAATAAAAATGATTTGAAGGATTTAAATTATACAGGGATGATGGAAGACGTTGTCTAAGGATAGGGATGTATGGAGACCTTAGGCCCGCGCGGTCATGAAGCTACGGGTTCGATAATACCAGTGAATTAGTTAGATAGAAATGTTGTTATAATTTTGAAATTATAACTATGTCTTGAAAGTAATATTTCAGTTTAGGTATGTAAATCCTGTCACAATTTTGAAATTAGAGTTACTGTATCTTTGAAGTAATATTTCAGTTCAGATATAAAAATATTATCATAATATTGAAATTAAAACTATGTCTTAAAAATGAATTTTGAGTTCATGATAAAACTATTTTAAAATTAGAACTGTGTCTTAAAAACAATAGTTGAGTCCAGATATGAATATAGTCTCGCTCATATACAATGCATGTTGTATGAGGTCCATAAATCATGGTGAAATGGAAATAAATGGTAATTAGAGCTATATATAAATGTTACGAAAAAATGTTTATAAGTTAATACATCTTCTTCTTTTTCTTTATCACGGTTTAGGCTTATTTACTAGCCTGTTTCGACTCCAAATTGCTGCTGTTTCCAACTTTTCCTTGGTCTTCCCAAACTTCTTCTTCCTCGTGGTGAATAGCTGTATGCTGATTTTGGTATTCTATTCTCAGTCATCCTTGCCAAGTGTACTTTTCAGTTTGTTCTGTATTTCACTATTGTTGTGTTTAATTCCTCTAATTTTAGTTGTCTTATTTTTGTGTTATGTTTTTTGTCTGTTCTTTGATATCCTGCTATTGGTCTGAGAAAATCTCATTTCAGCACCTTGTATTCTGACAGACTGTCGTGTTGTCACTGTCCATGTTTCGGATCCTAGGAAGTTATATCTTATCACTTGGTCTATTGGTTTATTTCCTAATATTATCTTTGTCCGAACTGGATGAGCGCCATTGAAGGCCAATGTTTTTTTTATGTTTCTGATGATATTTCAGTGTTGTATTTTTTTTATATTTCATTTAGTTTATATGACATTCTTTGTAGTTCATCTGTTTTTGCTGTTAAAATTTGGTCATCTGCAAAGGCTACTGCTTTATTACTGTGTTTCCTAAGTTAATTCCTCAAGTCGTCGTTTGCTTCCATGATCTTATTATGTCGTCAAAATAAAACGTTTGTATACAAAAAAATTAAAATGTAAAATACTGTACAGCAAATAGTCGAGTATCATTCCAATTTTTATAAATAGACCTATATGATTTATGTTTCTTGTAGAATGTTCAAGAAAAAATAAATATTATGTTTAGTATCCAATAATTTAATTTATTGTACAAATATATTATTTTCTAATTTAGATAATATTTCTTCAGAAACTAAAATGAAGTACATAAGTAATTACATATTTTACTAAATTTTAAGTAGTTAAAAAAACTATGTTTCCTATTATGCAATTTTATTACCGTTATATTAATTTCTTTTTGGGAATTTTCCTCATCATCAAGGGTTTTCTCCAACCAATCTTAGTCAGTCACATGAATTAAACAATACATAAATGACTATGGACTGATATACTATCAGTTTCCAACAAACATTCACGAATTTGCCTTAATTAAAGTTCTATATGTTCTGCGTCTTCATCTGTTACACCAAATTTCCTCATTGAATTTTGAATGTTATTCTTCGAAGTTTTTCTTGGTCTTCCTTTTCTGATGCTTCTTTCAATTTTCCATGTATAGACAGCCTTTGATAGTCTTCCATCCACCATTCTTCTTACGTGTCCATACCATTTTAGCCTTATGTGTTCAATGCCATGCATTACACTTTTTTATGCATTCATCCATTGTTATATAAACAGATCAAATTGTTAATCCTTTCTTTGTATTTTTACCTGAACAAATAAACCACCTTCAGTAAGAACGATGATTTTGTGCGTATCAAAGAGACCTGTTCTCTTAATTATAATTGATTCTTTTTCCCAAGTTGAGTTTTATATGATAAAGGTTTTTTAATGGTACATTGAAATTTTTCCACGTAAAAATCAGTTTTAGAAAAAAATTGGGATTGCAACTTTATTCTGAGAGGCTATTTAATTGCAATAACTTATTACTCAGAATGTTTTGCAAGAATTGTTTAATGAAATGAAGTTGAGTTAGTTAACACCACTTTGTCCTTGTTGCAACCCTCTAATGAGGAAAGTTTTATATAATAATATCCATCCATAGTAATTCTACCCGAAGGCAGGTCCTTCTCTGCAATCATAGCATTTTCATGCTATGCTTGCAGCTTTACTAGGGAAATGTATATGTGGTAGCTTCCCGTTGCTTTCCACACCTGCGGAGGATGATGATGATAATGATAAGGATGATGATGCCCATATGATTTCTGGGACCGTTTGGGCCTTAAAGTTTTCCTGACATTTGTCTTACAGGTGAGGAAAAATCCCGATAAAAACCTCACCCAGAAAAACTGCCCCGACCGGGGATCGAACCTGGGCCCGCTGCATGACAAGGCAGCACGCTACCTCGACACCACAGAGGTGGACATATAATAATATATGTAATTATTTTATGATTGAATTTGTAATATTAGAAAACATGTTTTGCTTCAAAGTTATTTGGGTCGAAAAACTAAAATTTGTATTCAATTTTGCTATTAATACGTTAAAATAATGATTGTTATTTTAATCACTATGTAGTCAGTAAAGTTGCAGTTTGTCACAGTTTAAGAGAGAAGAGCCTCTTTCTTACTTATAAGTGCTTTATCTTCTGCCTTCAAAAACCATTACGGGCATTGAATCTGTTATCGTGAGATGCGTCTCGCCTCTTGTGGCACCTACTGGGGTGATTTCAAAATAACTAAATTCGGTCTCTAAAATGGATACATGTTTCAGTTTTATTCATACCAGAATGTAAGAAGCATCTCAACATACAAGCGGCTCAAATTTAATTTGTTTGGAAGCGTATTCTGTCAGCGATGACGATCCTAAGAAGTAGCTTTAAAAATGTTTTTGTTCTCAATTTTCTTTGCTGATTCGTTTTGGTCAGTGAAATAAAAGGAATATAATTTCCTTCCAATTGTTTGCTGTCCGAAAAAATTGTACCAGTGATTGAGCTGTCATTTTAGCCTCTGGATAGTCTTCACATGTAATGAAATGGTTTTGCAGCCGTAGCTCGGTCCCCGGTGATACTTAATCACTTACGAGCAATATCCATTTCCGGCAACGTGAACGCTTTCACTAGGAATTGCCCAGGTGTATACAGGATGATTCACAATAAGTATTACAGACTTCTAGGGGTTGTAGAGGGGACTTGGTAAATAAAGTTTAGATTAGGAACCCAAGTCCGAAAACGTACCATTTTGATATAAAATAAATTTGAAGATCGAAACACAATGGGCTGATATCGTGTGTCTTGTGTTTCAGAATAAGTATTACATACTTCTATTACATACTTCTAGGGGTTGTACTACACCTGTCGAGTCGGAGGAAGATATTCTTGCATGAATTCTGGCCGCAGCAGAAATTATTGAGTACACATCAGGTATTGTGGGACGTGTGTATGAAAACATGCGTTGCAGGTACGCTTTGTGCAACAAACAATATGGAATCACACATGTAATACAACCCCTAAAAGTCTGTGATACTTATTCTGAAACACAAGACACGCGATATCAGCCCATTGTGTTCCGATCTTCAAACTTACTTTACATCAAAATTGTACGTTTTCGGACATGGGTTCCTTATCAAAACTTTACCTACTAAGTACCCTCCACAACATATCAGCCCATTGTGTTCTGATCTTGAAACTTATTTTACATCAAACTTACATGTTTTCGGACATGGGTTCATTATCAAGACTTTATCTACTGATACCCCTCTACAACCCCTAGAAGTCTGTAATATTTATTGTGAATCAGTCTGTAGACTATAGTTATAGCTGGATCGTCCTATATACTCCCAACTGTTATGGATCTGTGTCTACATATAGGAATTAATTTATAGCAACAATTTCAACGCATGCGTCGAACACGCATCCCTTGTCAGATTTAAATTTACCATCGCAGAAGAGTCCATCGCTGTCGTCTCGAGGTAGCGTGCTGCCTTGTCACGCAGCGGGCCGGGTTCGATTCCCAGTCGGGACATGTTCCTGGGTGAGGGTTTTCTCGGGGTTTTTCCTCACCTGTAAGACACATGTCAGGAAGCTTAGGGCCCAAAAGTCCCCGAAAATCATCCAGCCATAATTACCATCCTTCACGGATGTGGAAAACAACGGGAAGCTACCACACCTATAAATCTCTAGTAAAGCTGCAAAGCATATGATGAAAATGCTATGATTGTAATGAATGACCTGCCCTCGGGCAGAATTACTATGGATAGATGGGTCGCAGAAGAAAGAGATATTTAGGAAGAACACTTGAAAGATAGTACGAGAGAGTACAAGTAGCAGGCGTAATACATGGCAATAAGAAGATATTATTTTCATTGCCTATATTTGATAAATGTAATATTTATAGCTAGCCTATGTGGGGAATTAAGTACAGAAATGTTTTCACTTTGTTTTTATCCAACAATTTGGATTCCGGACGCTATAGAGCCCAGTATACACGCTTGATGTACGATTATAGCTATTTTGTAATTGGAATATTGAGGAATTGGAAATTGGATGCTAATGCAATAGGTTTATTCTGCATAGACTGTACGTTAGGCGTGCATTCGAGCAAAAGAATCAATCGAAATGGAAGGGAGGCTTGTGTTTGGACTCGTACATGGATATAACAACGAACGAAGTGAGGTAAAACTAATGTAATCGCATCATTATGAGAAGGAACTGGATCGTGAATTATTTCAAAGTCTTTTTTATCTGTTTTATTTGCTTCGATATAACGGTTTATATCAATCATTGGAGAAGTCCATAAATTTTGTTCTTTGCCTCGGGATTATTGGAAAAATTAGAAAAGATGGGGAATGTAACATCCGGTTGAGTTGATTAAATATTAACAAAAGTAAATCCCAAGCCAATTTTATTCACTTGCGAGTTAAAATTTCCATGAGAAATTTAACATTTCTATAAATTATTGGAATAATATGGAAGTTCGGGTAACGTGGACCCTTCTGTTAGAGTGGACCCTGTTAATATCTTCTTTAATTGGTGCTGCCCACGAACAGAAACTATTTTAACTTCTTTCCCTCATCAACTTCGACGGGTTCAAGGCAAGTTTGTTTTATTCTTTGTGCGAAGAAGGGTTCAATTGTGATATTTATGAAAATGACTACTAAAAGTTTTTCAAGCTATGAATCAATTATTAGTATCTGCTATTAATTATTACAATTGTTGAAAAAATTCCTAAATGTATTAAATTATGTAGATACTGTTTTAATATACTGATGGGTTTAGTTTCATATTATGTGATATGGTATAAAATAATTAAACATTAATTCGGTTAATATCGACCCTTCATGAGGACCCGGGTCCACTTTACACGAATACGTATATTTTATCATTGAGGATGCTATCTGTAAATACCATTCACTCATTGTTATTTAATATCCTTGTAATTTTACTAAACTTCAATGCCCATTAGGGCGAACCTTTCTTCTTATTATTATAATTTAACTAAACCCTAAGACAGTCGCTTTCTGCGGTTGAATGACGTGTGAATGTTATAATCAACAATTTTTCAAAACATTATATAAATATCAACGACTTTTAATTTTGATGAGTCATGAATATTTTCAAATTAATTTGTGCCTGTCTGTATAAATTAATCCATCCATAGTAATTCTGCCCGAGGGCAGGTCCTTCACTGCAATCATTGCATTTTCATGCCATGCTTGCAGCTTTACTAGGGAATTGTAAGTGTGGTAGCTTCCCGTTGCTTTCCACACCGGTGAAGGATGATGATGATGATGATGATGGTAATTATGATAATGGTAAGGATGGGATGATGGCCATATGATTTCGGGGACCGTTTGAGCTATAAATTAATAGAGTCTTAAAAATAGACTAAAAGCTAAGATGAACTCTGGGGTCCACTTTATCAGAATATTGAAGTTAAAATCGACCTTTCTTGTAATGTAAAACATTTTATAAATTATGAATATGTTTCAATATTTAAATAAAATAACAATGATATTTCATAGTTACAACACTATTGATAATCACTGTAATTAAACAGAATTCAAATCCCTTAAATAAAAGAAGAAAAACAATAAATTCAAAACAGGAGTCCAAATTACTCGAAGTTCCTCTATATAATTTTAGATAATTTATGTTAAATTCATTCTTGCGACTATAAAAATGTAGAATTAAACATAAGTAATTTTCCATCTTTGGATTTAGCCCTAAATACTAAGCCAGGAAGTTGTATGATTGAATTAGTAGTCTCAATGTTTAGTTGTAGACACAGTCTATTAACTATGAGGATAACACGTACGTTTATGTTTGTGCTGAAAAGTTTTAGTCAAATAAACGTGAGATATGGACGGACATGACTATATGACACTTTTAAAATGTCCACCTTTGTTTTGTGGAAACATTTCATATATATTTATCAGGTATCTAATATAATCAATACTTCTAAAAGTCATTGTACCAAGTAGAATGCTGAAGATGAAACTTGATTTTGAAAGGCATACATAGTTTTAACCACGTGACGAAGTTTCTAAGTAGATTGATTTAGTTGAGAGCGACTGCTATATCAGGTACCTATTTTAATATTTTAACATCAGGTCTAAAATACCCGTTAATATTTTATATCCTTATCAAATTCGCCATAAAAGTTCTCGTTATTTAAGTTCGTGAACTTAAGTCTGTTTCAAAGCCTCTTATTTATTTATTAATAATTTTTTTAGCCTAGTGAAAATAAATCACTACTAAGACAAGTCAAATATATACATATACATAAAAATACATAAATTAATATAGATCCATGCCTTATAAAAAGATTCAAATAACACATATGAGAGTGAGAGTCATAAATACAGTAAAACGCTTATGTCACATGAATTAAATATATTTTCAGCGCCATAGTGCGTTTTGTCATACTTACAGCAATGGTGACTATGATTGTAAGTCAACTTCCTATATTTCAAGGTTGCCAACCTAAATAAGTATACTACAATAAAATAATTATGCTCTAATATTACAAATTACCGACCACGTGTGGGAAATAAAACCACTGCCCACTATGTATACTACATACAATGTATGTACAAAAAAATATTCAAAGGGTATTGTTAATATACATTATACGAAACAAATCACTGCATTTTAAGTGAACTGAACTTTATTTGAAATAATATAAAACAATAAATACGTACTTGCCGTCATTTTATAACTGATTGGTGTCACGGCCTCCTGTTCTTTCAACTAATAAACATTGCCCACACTGTTTATAATGAACGCAAATACTTCTAACAAAGATGTTATTATTTTACTATTATACATTATTTTGAAAACATCATCGCTATCGCTAGGTTTTTAAACATTTTCCTCGCTTCTGTAAAAAAAATACTTCCCAACCTCGCATTGTAATATACTAATTACGATAATAATCATTACAAAGAAAGTAAAAATTATAAATGAAGCCATAAGTTGTATAAAGAACCGTTTAAAGTACAGATGCAATTTAGAAATATGTAATGCAAATATGAGAACAAAGGAATTATTAATAAGGTTACTAAAATAATTGTAATAACATTATTAGCAATTGAATAATATTTTATTAAGTAAAATGTTCGATATCTTAACCATATATTATACCTATACTGGCTGGATGATCCTCCATCCCTATAAATTATAAGTGGATGTGAAGCCAGCAGTTGGCTAGTAGACTATGGAGGGAGAAGTACAATGTGCTCACTGCAGTAACTAGTTTACCATTACCGGGAGCCCTCGACAGTGTTACCAAACTTGTTTGGTAAAACAATGCATAGATTATAATGCACAGATAGGAGAGTAATGCTAAGACTAATGTTATTAAATTATCTGCGTCAGTCTTAATAAAAGTAGCTTTATATTGCCTGACGGATTAAAGGCCTTGTCTACCCCTCAATCAGGCTGGTCTTATAACAAAGTTACAATAAAAACAAATTATTTTTATTTTTTTAATGCTCCAGGTTTGTCCTTTTGGACATTTCTGGTGTTCTCGTCTGGCATTGGCGTAATTGTAACCCACATTTGAGATTGGGGCACCTGGAAGGCGGAGTTGAGTTGCCCCGATGATATGATGGGCGATGATGTTAGTGTTGAGCCAGGGGAGTCCTTAAATGTAAGCTTAATATAAGATGATATGAATGATGATTGCGATGCCCATATGATGTTCGGGGACCGTTGGCCCCTAAGGTTCCTGACATTTGTCTTACAGGCGAGGAAAAACCCCGATAAAAACCTCATCCAGGAAACTGTCCCGACCGGAGATCGAACTCGGGCCCGCTGCGTGACAAGACAGCACGCTACCTCGAGACCACTGCGGTGGACAAATTATGTTATGTCTGCAATATAATTTCTATGTAATACATGTGTTCACTTATTCAACATTTAACAAACAAATTATAATATGTAGGAAATAAGGTAATTTAAATTAAAATGAAACTATTAACAGCAGAGAATAAATTATATTGTTTGAAGGAGAAATGTTATTTATCTAACAAAAAGTAATTGCAAAAAGTATGAAGTGTGCGGTAACCCCTGATATCTTAAAGAAGGGAATTACAAGAGCGGACAGGTGCTACTGTGAAAAAGTATTATAAAAAAGTTTTGTGAAGTATTGTTAGGAGACTGTTTCCTTGTAGCGTAATATCACAACTATCACCAATTGAGATCACTTCTCAAATCTGGACGCCTGGTAAAATTAGGGCAAGGGCGCGGAAGTTCAATAGAAGTGAAACAGAGTTGTAGATGTCGCTAACATGGAGCGATCACTGATTCTTGAAGTAGGTGCTATGGTCATAACAGCGGATTTTAAAGAGGATACGAACCCAAACGTTATGAACACGCTTTATACTCTACGAGAATCCATATATAACATGGCAATAATGGATGTGTGGGAACACAAGATTCTGCAGAAGAATTTGTTTTAATGAAACAGAAACAAAATTTTTTAAGTGTCTGGTACAATGTCACCATCACCATAATCATTATCATTATCATCATTATCATTATCATCATCATCATCATCATCATCATCCTTTTATTGTGTCCTCCTTCGGGAGGTCGATTTCATATATGCCTACAACCATCTCTATGTTCTCATGCTTTGCTTCTTTTTAGTTATTCCCAGTCGTATCCTCTCTCTTGTAGACTTTTCTTCACTTAGTTAATCCATCTTTCTCGTGGTCTACCTCGTGGTTGTTTTCCTTGTATCTTGAGATATAACAGTCTTTCTGGCAGTCTTTCATTTACCATTCTTTTTAAATGTCCAAACTATATTTGTCTACTTTTTTCTATGTCTGTTGTTAATTTTTCTACACTTAATGTCTCTCTGATTTTGTCATTCCTCATTCTATCTCTCCTTGTTTTGTGTACCATTCCATGTAAAAATTTCAATGCATTATTCTTGTACAATGTATTATGGATAAACTGTTTTTTAGAGATGTGTTTTACTTGTGGTTTGCCAGGTTAAATTTGAGTCTAGAGATAGTCCAAGATCAAATAATGAAGGAGAATAATGGATAAATATTAGCAATGTTTGGAAGTATAGATGTATCAATGGTTGTGTGATGTCTTTCTTGTCTGATTAGGATTGCTTGTGATTTTTTTAATTTATTACATAAAATGGGACAAATTTCTACATTACTGGAACTTAATATATCAGGGCCTGTAATCCATTTTCAGATATCAGTAGAATTGGAATGGACACTTAATGGGAATAGAAATATCCAGACCTTGCAAAGCAACAAAGAGATATTGTCCAAAAGAAAACGTTTGCTTGGTGTACCATGAAAACCACTTCTTCAGAACATAACCGTTTTTAGGATAACACATGACCGGAAGATGGTGTTAAATATGTATTCATTTTTAAAGCTCTACCTAAATTTTTTGTCATAATGTATAATGGAATAATAATGTCTAATCGCACGGAATTATAAATCTAGGGAACACCTGCTTGAGCCAGATATAGCAATATTAAAGTGAGAAAAGAATCTTATACTCAATCTAGGATTTAAAGAGATATCAGGGCTTGCTTGGTTCAGGTAAGGGGCATGGAATTTTTTAAAAATTAGCGATGATCACGATATGCGAATATGTCCAATGTACGGGAGCTTTGAAGACGATATACATATACTAGGAAAATGTAACGATTTAGAATATTGGAGGCATCAGTTATTACCGGAAAGATTTCTAAATTCAAATCGTGGAAGATTGGCATGCTACGAGTTACTGGTAAACCCAGAAAATTGGATAAACCTGGGTAGATTTCTGGACAAAACGCGGAAAATAAGAACAACACTTATTCAGGAATAAATAAATATGTTAGCAAATTGCAATGTCATTAATTCTTAATAATTCTACATAACTAAGTTAATGTATAATGTAATTGTATTGATCGAATTGTAATATTATTGTGTTTTTTTAAACATCAACTTAATGTAACGGACTGTCAACAGCTCGTAAGACTCACTGCCCGTGCGATCCATATTTGTAAATGACATTGTATTAATATGTATCTTACTTTTAGTTTAATAAAGTCCTTATGTATATGTATACTTTTATAAGATTATATAACGGTATATTCATTTTATGGTCCATCGCTGAGGTCCAGTGGTAACATTATTGCCTCAGACGGAGTGCGGCCGAGTTCGTTCCCCGATCGCCAGTAGTTTCATAGTTGAACATTTTTCGGTTATTTCCCACCTAAAAGACAAGGCTCAGGAAACCATAAGGCCGAAATAGTCCCATAACACTATCTGGTTATCACAATTACCCACATCATATTTTCTATGAATATATGTGTGAATGGTGTGTCTTAAATGTGTGTGTTTTTCTCGGAAGTGACTGTATCATTGAATTTGATCACTCATTCAGGGAAGCCCTCCATAAATGTTTGTGTGGTCAAATAATATCTGTGTGAGTGATCTGTAGTTTGAAATCAGGTTCTGTCCTTGTAATGCTCGGGTGGCATACTATCTACAATGGGAGGGACAGAACTGAGGTAAAGTTATATTACACTGGTCTACAGTGGTTTTGTTGCCCTTGATATAAGATTAATTTCGGATATATTTATGCTCACAGTTAATGAAACTATCAATGATTTTGAAAGATTTGCTGTCTCTTTTTAAATCTTTATTTTCATTTTACACTACAAAAATCGGAAAATATGAAACAAATATAACAGAATTATTTTTTTAGAAATTAGTATGCACTGATGTTAATACAAAGAAAAATATCGAAAACCCATGTTATACTTCAGTGAACGCCTTTTATAAGATTTTCTATAATTTTTAGGGGACAATCTCTTTTTAAAGACCAGCAGTAATCTGTCATCATGTGACGGTCCCATCTACCCTGATACCTTTCCTCCATTACTTTTAGATCCTAGTGAAAGCACACTCCCTGATCGTCGCTACAATTTCCTAAATTATCCAGAAATCTATCCAGGTGACTGTGGAGAAAGTGTAACATTATACTCATATTTGCTCCCAAAATATTGAAGCTTATCAACATGTTTTGCACAATTTCTTTTAGAGTCATCCGAGAGCCAAACTTGGTAAGATCCCGCTTGATCGACTATTCCGATTGAGGTTTTAAGCGGTTTCCCACAATCAAAAGAGCAAATGCTGGAATAGAACCCCAAAAGGTCCACTTCCGACTTCACTCTGCTATTTAACTTCAAATTTGAATTCAAAATGTAAACCGGGGCTAATGTATTTTATAGGAATCCAGGGTTCTACCTATTAAGAGGGACCAAAATGGATCGCTCACCGCCAACACTCTTAAGTGATGGCCGCAGAGCTTTCCATATATCTATCTAAAGACTCGATCTAAAGACTCACAATTTCTTCATGATTTGGTGCTTTATAGTTACCCAGGAAATTTTCTACTACCAATACAAAACTCTTCCAAGCTTCACTTTCCGGAAGTCATAACTTTGATAAAATTTGCATTTTTCATCAATTACCGAATTTGAGGACCATTAAATATTCCGCCTTTTAACTTTTACATACTGAGCTTAGAAAATTTTCTACAAGTGTATTTGAAATATTTTCCTTCCTTGTCTAACGCTTTGACAGATTGTCTTATCGTATCCAGATGCACGTCGTGAGTATTTTAATTTTGTCAAATAACTTAGATCACGGCCGATGTGCGGAGTGAGGGGTGTGAGATTGGGGATCACGTGATATTTGTATACGCGAAAAAATGCGCAGAAATCAAATCGTGACTGGAAACATAAATTTTATTAGTAACAAGTCGTTTACTGTTTAGGATATAAGATACGCAAAAATCATAAAAACTAGAGCAAATTCAGCACTTTCATGAATATATTCGTAAACTGTGCACTTGAAAACAACAGTAATTCGCTGAGATATCCAGGGCAACATTTTTTTTTGTAGAGCAGTGTTATCGATTATTTCATTTTCAATTTCAGATGATTTTTATTTAGGCGTATTACTCATTAATTCATACAATACAGTATGTAAAATGGTACTCATTGAAATATCTGAGTTACATTAGCGCTCATATAGAGAAGGATATTTTGAAACTTCTTGTAGGTTCTGTTCCTGTTGAGGAAGGAGATTGGTAAAGGCATTACCGAGGCTAATAAGGAAAGTCAAGAAAAGCATAACGGACACAGTGAAGATACCCTCACCTTCCTAGAAAGATAGTTCGGTAGCACATCTGCATACAACAAAACCACTTGGAATGATTGTAGGTTTTGGTCACGATATCCCAGTGATGTATCTCACGGCATAAGGCAATAATCAAACTATTTTCGCTGATACCTATAAAACACGCTGTTGCAAGTTGTCTACTATAAATACTAAGTGTAGCGGATACTCGGGGAATATCGGATGCGGTACTCGGGAAGGCTGTTCCCTCTTAATGGATTGCTCCGAAAGAGAAGAATAAGAAAAAAGTTGTGAGGGTTTGCGTGCACGACTCTAATGATAGGTTGCAGTGCAGTACACAGACAGACACTGTAAGTGTAACATGTAGTAAGAGACCGCACCCCTTGTAAACTCAGTAATGACGTACTTTCATAAAACTTTCCTTGACAGTTTGTGTCAAAATAAAAATGTTATCAAGGAATATTTGAATAATTACATATTATAGGCACTTGTTATATCCAACTTTGTTTAGAGAGTTCGTCAGAACAGTACATTTATCTTCGGAAAACTTTTGCAAAAGCGTTTTAAACAATTATCAGGAAAGCAGACCTATAACATTAAATTATCAATTTCGAGGGTTATTTTTAATTTTTATTATGACTGTATTTTTAATTTAAGATATACCCATTAAATTGAAACACATTTAAAAAATAAATTTTAAGTTCATATACATACTGTCTCATAAGTATTGTTGTTTTTAAACAATTTTTTTTTGCATTTTTATCATAAGTAATGTCACAAGTGATTTCCAAATTTATCTACAGAATTTGGAAATCAAGAGTGGCATTTGTTAGGACTATTTAATGAATAAAATTAGTCTCTTCACTCATGTATCATTATTTAAATATAGTTATTTTAAAATATTTATATATTTAATGTAAATGGCGATGTTTGAAAACAAATGAGAAACGTTTATTATGTTTCATTTGTTCATCACTGCATCCAGATCATATTATATATTGCCAAAGGATTGTAATATTGCAAGAATGCACCATAGAGGAGAAAAAACAAAACACATAATTACAGGTTATTAATTAATTAATTTATGATGTTCTATGATGTAAATATGTCAATTATATTTTTCTGCAACGTTAATTCCTGGAAAATAACACGTTTAAGTAAGTGCAAACAGTGGTTTCTTTTTTATGGTATAATCAATTGCTACGAATGTTTTTCTATTATATCTCGCAAGCAGAATCTGGCTATATTCGTGCACTATATATTCAATCTGGGAGCTACTTGATAAAATGAAAGCAGTAAAATGAAAGTGATAAAATCGAGGTGAAAAACGGCTGTGATTGGTTGTAAATCAAAATTCAATGACTGCCATTTGGGGCATGAGTAAAATAGTCACAATTAATTGAAAAAAAATCAAAGAACCATCAGATTCTATGGTCTCGGGCCATATTTCAATGAGATTTATTATCTCGCGACGCGACGGTACCAATTTCAGGTTTTGATGCTAACAATTCATTGAACCCCACTTCCACAGCTTCAGAGTTTTCAATGTTTTTGTAATTTTACGCACAAAATTGGCAATAGATCAAAACAGATTGTAATTTGAATGCTCGAAATCAGGACTATATGCTGGATATGGCAGCAGTTCGATTACTCTCAATTTCTGGATTTTTGTAATGATTGTTCGTGCAATAAGAGGTCCAGTCGGGTATAAACCTGCGACTTCAAAGTTTCGTAACTCGTTCATTTGTTAAGAATAAATATCCATATCGACTGCACGCCCGTTTGAAACCAACTCCCAGTGAATCACACCAGACACACAACATTACACTAAAACAGATACCATTTTTGATAAAACTTATTAGGCCTACATAAATCCCTAGGACAGTTACGAAGAGACACAGCAGACTGAATGTATGTTACTGGCCATCAGATGACAACACAGGGATTCCGGAGTAGTAATCCGGTTTACTACTACTACTGTCGACAATATTAATAAAAATCTCTCTGACTTTACCTTAATTTAACTTCTCTTTTGCATGTATACCTTTACGTGTCTCACACCACCGAGTCTTACAGGGAAGCGACCTGTTGGGAGAGGATTTGAAACTCTGGTTCACGCACTGTTTTGATCACACAAGGCTGGAGTCAGGATGAGTAATTACCTCCGGAACAACTCGAACATTTAAGACAAGACATAGGCCTACCATTCACTAGTACTTTCATATTAAATAAATGAGTATTATATGGGTGGTTGTGATGGCAGAAGACCTTTGTCTCACATATAAGGAAAGAATACATAACCTCACATTTGGTATATAATAAACATTACAATTATTTTTAGCTTCTGATATCGTATTATCCGCAAAATAGTCACTCTAAATCCAACGCGAGGTTGTATTTTTCATTAGACAAAATCACAGATTTTCCTGACCGGAAATCGAGCCCAACCCGTTGCGTACAAGGCAACTACGTTATTCCTTAGATCACAATACTGGATCATAATAAATAGTAATAATAATAATAATAATAATAATAATAATAATAATAATGATAATAATATTATTTATATACAGATTTTCAATGTTTACATATATTTCTGTGCCTAAAGTTTTATTTTTCTTCTCCACTCGTCTCTATCCATCCACTGCATGTCCTCCAGTCCTCTTTTCCTCATTCCAGTTCTTATTTATTGCATCCACGAGTTTAGAGGTCTTCCTTTACTTCTTCTTCCAGGCGGACACCATTCCAATGTTTTCTGGGTAACCCTTCTTGTTGCATTCGTCGTACTTGCCTATACTAATTTAATTGCTTATATTTTATATGTCCACCGCTGTGGTCTTGATGTGGCGTATTGCCTTTTCACGCAGCGGGCCCGGGTTCGATCCCCGGTCGGGGAAGTTTTTCTGGGTGAGGATTTTATCGGGGTTTTTCCTCACCTGTAAGACAAATGTCAGGAAAACGTTAAGGCCCAAACGGTCCCCGAAATCATATGGCCATTATCATCGTCATCCTTATCGTTATCACCATCATCATCCTTCATCGGTATGGAAAGCAACGGGAAGCTACCACACGTACAAATATCTAGTAAAGCTGCAAAACATAGCATGAAAGTAGGGAGATTATATATGTGACGTCACAGGCGGCCTAGTGGCGGCCCGGTCTGCGGGGGGTCCCCTGCGGGGGGTCGCAACAGGTGGTCGCTGACCAGTGTCCACTCTTCGCGGGGGGTCAACAGGTGGTCACTGACCAGTGTCCACTATTCGCGGGGGGTCAACAGGTGGCCATTGACCAGTGTCCACTATTCGCGGGGGGTCAACAGGTGGTCCCTGGCCAATGTCCACTCTTCGTGGGGGGTCCCTGACCAATTGACCAATATTCGCGGGGGGTCCGTGACCACTGATGGGTGCTGACCACTCTAAGGTGTTATTGATTGATTTTATTGATTTAATTGATTTAATTGATTGATTTAATTGATTTTACCCCCCTGCAGAGAGCGTTGTCTATAGGCCGCCTGTGACGTCACATATATAATCTCGTTGTGGATTAATGACTTAAGTAGCATATGTCCGCATACGCTGCTTGTTAAAAGTGGATTTTTTGCGCAAAAGTGCATTATGTATACTTTTTAATTTTATACATTTAACCGCCTGCAGAGAGCGCGCAAGATGTCCGCTCACACCTCCCACTGCGTGAAAAAATAACACGTGTCATATACTTTAACCATGTTTTAAAAATAATACCTGGCTTTACAAATGTACCACAAGCAGACAAGCTCGTGAATGCGCTAACGACTGCATCACTTTTTACAACATCTGTGGAAAAGGTATGTAATACGAATATTGTATTTATTAAGAGAGTAAATATAATACAAAACAACGTTTTAAGATATGTTTGTTTTTTTTGCAGAATATTGGTCACCTATTTAATTAACTGAAGACGAAAATAATACGTAAAATGAAAAGAAGTGATTTTGAGGGTTTAATATATTACGGCAACAAGACTTATAATGAAAGTTACGTAAAAAGATTTAAAAAAAGTGAATGGAACAGTTTAAAAACTTTAACATGTATAATGGTGAAAAGCGTATTAATTTGCGAAAAGTACAAAAGCGATATTATTTGCAAAATGTGCAGTTCGTGCTATGAAAGTAAAAAACATTATGAAAAATGGTCATATGCTGAAAAATGGGAAAAAACAAAAAAAATTGTGTTTTGTGAAGAACTATGTTTTAAGCAGCTGCCTTTAACACAGCGACAAACAGACGTTTACGTATGCGATATTTGTAACAACTGCCTCATATTAGAACTTTTTGTGTGTAAATAGTAATTTTAAAAAACCGTATTTTTCAGTGTTAAAAATTATATAAGTGCGATTCAAATAAAAATGTTGTAAAATTTAGTAATTGAAATATGTTATTTACAACTGAATTTTTTAAGAAAATTAAATAATAAGTATTTTCAAAAAAATTAGTAAAATAACATTTTTATCATAAGTATTTTACATTTTTATATATATATTTTCTTACAAAATTCAGTTTTTATATTTCCTTTTTTAAATAAAACCTAGGGTTGGGTTCGTTTTAGGATTACCTGTGGGTGGGCATTTACCTTATTATTTCCTTTGTGGGTATATAGAAAAAGGTAAGTATAAAATTGTTACTTATTTTGTCAACTTCATGCATGAACGTTAAATAAAAAAATTATCCATTATTAAAAATAATATTTAGCCGTAACAATAAAAAAAAAGGCTGCCAGATAGAGGATTCGAACCTCTGCTCCCATTGTGGGACCTAGGACTTAAGCCTAGCGCCTTAGACCGCTCGGCCAATCTGGCTGTTAATTTTCATTCCATATTTTTTCTGTTAAAACTCGAGTTTATGAAACTTGTTTTATTACAAAGAACTTTAGTCGGCTTGTACACGTTAAAAACAAAAAAAATAGAGTGGTGCCTAACTGTATGATGTCTGCACACACCTCCTACTGTGTGAATTAAAATAACCAATGGCTGGTGTGGACGCGTTTGATTGTTAAAAAAAAAAAGAACGATGCATGCATAAGTTAAAATAAACTCTTATTAGTATGATATATATTTTAAATTACGTTACAATTAACCGTCAGTTTTTATGTGAATACTGTGAAGCATTGTTTAAACAGGCATATAGCATACAAACATCGAAAAAAAAGAATACATTTGCAATAAATACATCCCCTGTAGAGTTATATATTGTCGATAATTATAAAAAAATGTCATCTGCAAACGTAAATTTTGTATACTTAGGTAATAATTTATTTGCAAAAATTATTTTAAAGGGTGTAGCGGTGGAAAAATACAATATGTTTACCGAACCTACAATTAATAGAATTATTGCAGAGGATGGAAAAGTACGAGTATTTATAGATATACACGGTTTAACTTTACAAAATATTAAATTACAGTTGGAAATTTACAATGCTGAGGCAAAAAGCTGTGATATTAGAATTGCAAAGGAGGATGGTGAATATGAAGACTACCGCATAACACAAAACGTGGAAAACATTAGATCTTTTGGTAATAAAGGAGACTTTGTGTTGGTTACAAAATCGGATAATAAAGCATGGTTGTTAAAAAATATATACGGACATTGTAAATTGCGAATAACAACATGGTCGCTACATACGGAAACATGTAATGTATTAAACACTCGTTATTGCGGTATGTTTATAGATAACGCTCAAACTTTAGGTGTTGTAGGGCGTACCGAAACAGATGGGGGTGATAATGGACGTACCGAAACAGATGGAGGTGCAAGTGCAGCACATTTTGCAGTTATGGGAAAACCTAGCCAAAATTTTACTCGTGCACCTTTTATTAAAAGATATGAAAAATCTAAATACAGCACAGAAATTTTGTTTTTCATTTGCTAATGAAACTTTTACAATGCGTGGTGGTTTTTATTGATGTGAATGTAGAATGTGATTTGTGGCTGTTGAAGTCACGTGTTTTACACACTGACCAGTTATAAAACACTCGAATGCGGTATATAGCCGGTAAGCTGTGCGGCAGTGGGCAGTTGATTTCGCTGATACGGTTAAATAACAGCACGCAGCAACAATGGCTACATGCGCAACAAAAAAAAACCAGAAAAATTGCACCTAAACCGTCAAACACTGAAATTGGAAGTGTAGGGGAAAACACGTCGCAAAATATGTGGAATAATTATGCAGCCGCAGATTTAACAAATATTTTAGAGCAGCAAACATCATTTTATCAACAACCGCTAGAGGGGCAACTTTATATTGACCAACCTACGCAGCAAGTGCAATTATTGGAACATCCGACCCAAGCATTAAGTTTTAATAGTACTCCTATTAAATCCACATTAAAGCGGTTGGAGTAATACAAATTACAAAAATCATAATAAAACAAAATCATTAAACCAACTACAAATTAACACGCCCTACGAAATAGAAGAGGTAAGATCTGTAAACACAAAATTTGGTAGGCGTGTTATTTTGGATTTTAAAAATGGTGACAGTGTGTTTTTACCTGAAAGATATGGCAAACTTAGCGAAGATCAAATTCAGCAAATGAATGAGCAAAAAATATCAATGGTGTATGGCGGAAAAGTGGTAAATGCTAACGGTTATATGTGTCACAATATCCAGTTTGTTTAAAAAACAATGAATTCGATTTTTCATCGTGAGACGTGTGACGGGCAAAAAAATGGGATTTCATGCTCTAAACCCCACACTTGGGACGTATATGCAGTGATTTTAGATATTGTAATAAATATTGCGAAACTTGCATAAATAATGATAGCAAATTAAATCCAACACCGAATTATGAATGTGTAAAAATTAATATTAGATTTCATAGTGAAACGTGTGATGGTGAAAAACATTGGATTTCATGCTCTAAGCCTAAATTTTATTATTTTTGTCATGATTTTAGGCATTGCAACAAAAATTGTCAAATTTACATAAACAATAAAGAAAATTTAGATCCTATAGGATTATATGAAATAAAAAACAATGTGGATACCAAAGAAGAAGACATTTGTTAAAAGAATTAAATATACAGGAACAGCGTGTGGTGAGTGTAAAAATATAACTAAAATTCACAGCGTGTGGTTTCAAGCATATGCGGCAGTTGAAAATCATTGGGATATTAGTCGCTCTCCATCATTCAACATAGTTGCAGTGTTTTAGCATCTCACAAAAATAATGTCAAATCAAAAAGCGTGCTGGGCGCCTAAGCGGAAAGCACCCGCTTCAAAGTCTAAGTCTAAGTGTTGCAAAAAATTAATTTTTGATGACTTCGAACTTGATGAAAGCATTAAAACGGAAATTAAAGTATATTCGGCAAAATCTAAAAAACTTATTCAGCAAAAGTTGACGCGCGACACATATAGGACGATAAGCGGTGCCAACCAGCTTCATTCGGAATTGACCAAAGTGTTTCCATGCGGGCAGCAGCAAAAGTTGTTTGCAGATGACGACCCGCAAGACTTCCATGATGCCATGCATCACAAGGAGGAGTGTACGGGCGTCGAACACTTCACAACATGTAACAACCCGGCTGACCCGCTGATGGAGGTTTGGAGTCGCCGATGTTCCAAAAGGTGCCCCAAACTACAGGAGAGCATTAATAAAGTACGTATAAAAATGTATTTATTGTTAAAAAAGTATTATAATATTGTTAATAGTATTGTATAGTATACAATTGTTTTTTTTGTTTCAGAATATTGAACTGCTGTTTGGAAAATTAAAAGACTCAAAAAAAAGTGAATTGTGAAGTGTAAAATTTAAATAGTGAAAAGTGTATATATTCAAAATATTATATGAAAGTGTTTTTAAGAAAAAAACTATATTTTGATATATAAAAAATTAATAAAATGTATATATTAAAAGTGTGTGAAATATAAATAGTGAAGAAAAACTGAACAAAAAGAATATTTTAATATATAAAAAAGTGTGTGTTTTGTGTTAAAAAATAAAAATATATTTATACATGTGTGAAAAAATTATTTTATGCAATTATTTAACTGAATTTTTTAAAAAAACGCAAAATCTTTAATTAAAAATGAGTTTTTGAACAGTAATATAAAAATAAGTTAAAGAAATTGTTTTTTTAAAAAATTCAGTTTTTATTTTCCTGGGAGTTTTTCACAAAATAACCACGGGTTGGGATCGTTTATAGGGTTCCCAGGGTTGGATAAAAAAACATTCCTTTATTTTTCCATATATGGGCTGATAAATTTTTTTTATTAAAAAAATTACCATGAAGATCACATTACAGTTTTTACAAATTCACTAAAATCCGTATGAGACATAACCCAAAGTCTAAGAACCTCCACATTTTGTAAAGCACAATTAAAATGTTCACCACTATGAAAAACACATTTTACTTTGTTCTCTCTTAATTTTGCAAGTTTTGGACATGCCATTATATCCATGTTGGTAACGTGTCTCTCTAGCAAATTTTGAAGAAAAATACACTTTTCCATTCCTTGCAAAGTACACGATCGCTTTCGCATATGATATCTTGCAGCACAGTTTTTAAATTTTCATAAGGCATAATCCACTGTCCCATTCTATGCCGTGATGGTAAGATTGTAGGTACCATTGAGATTTTAAATCGGGGTATTGGTTTTAATGGTGGTTGTAATACGAAATGAGCTATTTGTCCAGAATGTAATGAGCACACGGCAACTTCCTTTGCGACGAAGGTCTTGTCAACAAGCTGAAATCCTTGTATGTCCACAATAAACATTTTTTAAATTACACTCGTTACAATATTTGTAAGTGGTGTGTATTCCACAGATCTGTCGTGTATTATTAAACAATAAGCTTTAGAATTAGCAGGAACGTTTTGTACTGCACTAATCTCAATTCGAACGTTAACTGCGCCAGACTTCAAGTCTTCTGTTTGTTTGCTGCAATCAAACACGAATAATGGCGTGTGTTTTATAAAATCGGATCTATTTAACAGGGGCCATGATTGGCGGTTATAATAGGATTCCTGAAATCTCGCATACATTTCATAAAAAAATCCGTAAATATTATTGTTTTGTCCACCCCATATGAATGGTGGGGGTACTTTTTATCGTTTAAAAATAAACTGACATCGTTAACATTGCAAAAATCAAATTTAGAGCCATCTTTGTCATTTTGATTTCTATTTTCTTGAAATGCTACAATTACAATCGAGGTTTTTGTAACTGTGTGGAAGTTGTCACATTCCATGAAATGTTTGTCGCTTGCGGTAAAGTGGGGTGTTCATATAATTGCCAGCTTCTAAAATCCATTGTTAAGGGTTTATCATGTTCTAGCAGTTTTTAAAAGTTTTAATTTTTCATAATCCGAAACGGTAACCATTGGAATTAACCACTCAACATCGCTAAGCGTAATTTGCTTACAACACCATTCGTAACATTTGTAGTATTTTTTGCTCTTAATAAAACTAATTCCAATTTATTATTTATTATGATTTTTGTAAATCCTCCGCAATCCCATTAAATGCGATAACGGAATGCAAACGTTAAACATTTTATCATTTATTAAAGATATTGTATCTACTGACGGGTGAACCCATCCAGCATTTTCCAGTTTTATAGAATCCAATTTGTTATATGAACATATTCCCTTAATTAAACTCGTAACCCCAGGATTTCTTACACGATCTATTGTTTCAGAATTTAAATTTAATTTAATTTCTTCAAACAAATGTGCGAAAGCGTTATTTACTAGTTTACCGGTGTATGCCGCATTAGCATCGGTAGTATTTGTCCTTTTATTGATATAAAACTTTTACTTGGTAAAATATAGGAGTTTTCAGTTTGTATGGCTATTCTTATTTCATCACTTTCGTTAAGAGCTGTAATGTTGTACGGTTTAAAACCATAATACTGATGTGGCGAACTATAGCATCTTCAAAATGCCGCTTTGCTTAACTTTTAAAATTCCATTTTTTATTTTTTTGTAATCGTACACCTGTAGCTTTTAAAAACGCTTTGTTTTTTGATGTTATTGCGTCTGAGGCGCATTTGTAAGTAAACTTTTACTTTTAGCAGGTTTATTATATTTTCTTTTACAAATTTTATTCTGCCTCATTTTGCGCTTTGTTAAAGTTAAGACCCATACTTTTCGATTGCTAAAACAGCTGAAGACCTTTCTCCTCTAAAATTTATTACTTATGATTTTGATCCACAAATCTTATAGTAACGTCCGAAATGGATTGTTTGTTTACTAAAGGTACATATATTATATGTTTGGGAACTTCTATAATTTTATAACCGGAAGTACGTTAGGAGGTAAATTCGTATTGGTATGTGACGGTTACCATTTAAAAATGACCCTGAAGCGAGGCTGCATTGAACTCTTATAACGTCCGTTTGGATTTATATCGGCATTTTTTCCGAAGTTATTAAACGTGTCAGGGGATAATTTTTTGTTTATTTCCATCCCCAAAAGTGGAGCTATAGAATATTTACATTAAATGAAATGGCAAATTTTGTGAAAATTGTGTTTGAAGCGTGTTGGCGTTTGGTTTTATGTAAAATATGTCGTCATCATTCAGTGTTAAATTGGACTTTATCTTATTATACGTTGCAATGGTGGAAGAGAAAGTTCTTCAAATTTCATAAGTCCAACGGGGCCGGTAATTTTAGTAGTTTAAGTAAATTTTGTAGGCATTGTTATATTTCGTACATTTGGACTGAATGTAAACTTGTATCTTAACAAAGCATTTCGATATTTCCCTGTGGTTCCAATGTACAGGTGGATAACAAGTACTAGTAAAGTGTAGGAGCCGGTCCGCCTAAGTGTTTTATAGTCAGAGA